>OY757915.1:55192243-55532243 GCA_963585895.1 Sepioteuthis lessoniana
AATTATGCACGTTGTTTAACGAGAAAGATTACGAGACAGAAGGAAGAAAAGAAAGAAAGAAAGAACAAAAGAAGAATAAAAAGCATGGAAATTATGAGATATACGGAAAATATTAACTAAGGATGGAATATATTGTAGCTGTTTAAAATGTGTTTGCTTAAGTAAGGAGAAATATTATAAAAGCCAGAACGAGTATTTAGGAAACTGAGGAATGAGATAGCTGCGGCTTCGAAAATTCGTCTAAGATTTTTATTATGGATGTAAGTAAGCATCTTAGCAGAGTTGAAGTCAATGTTATGATTATGTTGAGAAGTGTGTACGAGTAATGCGTTGTTTGAGTTGCCAATTCTTATGTCTCTTTTCTGCTCTTTCAAACGGATATGAAGGTTTCGGGATTTTTCACCGATGTATTTTAGTTTACAATCCTTACAAGGGATGCAATAAACACCGGCGTCAGAAAATGTTACGTTGAGGGCTGGAGTGTACTAATTCGCGGATTGTTTTAGAAGGTAGAGAAGTAGTTTTGATATTGAGTTTATTTAAGTTGTTTGTTATGCTGTGAGAAGAAGAATTGTTTGGCAAAGTTATGTATCTGTGGGGGGAACTAGTTTTATCAGATATTGAGTAGATATTAGTTTGAGATTGATTCTTGTTGTGGATTTTGAGGGCTTTAGATTTAGCATAATGTATAAAGGATTTGGGGTACTGTAGGTTGAGGAAGGAGTTTTCTATGTAGATGAATTCATCGTTTAAATATTTCGAGGAACAAATGCGTACAGCTCTGAGGTAAAAACCTATGATGATACCTCTTTTAGTATTGTTGTTGTGGTGTGAATAAAAGTGAATGTGGTCGTTTTTACAGGTGGTTTTACGATAAACCTTAAATTCTAGTTTGTTGATATTCCTAATAAGTAAAATGTCCAGAAAAGGTAGGGTGCAGTTATATTCAAGTTCATGTGTGAACTTTAAGGCAGGTTCGACATTGTGCAGTTTATCAGTGATGCTATTTAAGTCAAGATCTTGAGGATAGATAAATAGTATGTCGTCAATATATCTGAAGTAATGTGCAGTGTGGGGTATAATATGTTTAAAGGGACCAGATTCTAAGAATTCTAACTAAATGCAAGCAAGAACTCCGCTAAGAGGAGATCCCATTGGTAAACATCTACATATATATACATCTACATATATTTAATCATATATATATATATATATTTATTCATCTATATATATTTACATCTACATATATATATACATCCATATATCTATCTATATACATATATGTATATATAGATCTACACACACACACACACATATATACATATTCATCTATATATATTTACATCTACATATATATATACATCCATATATCTATCTATATACATATATGTATATATAGATCTACACACACACACACACATATATACATATATATATATATATACATTTACGTATATATATATACATCTAAAGAAATGGAAGAATAGTGCATTGAATTGCGAGGCATATTCCTCTTTTGAGGGTGTGTCCACCGATCACCGAATAGTCACAGCGAAAATACGGTTAAGCCTACGAAAAAACGACAAACGAACAGCGACCACCAAACACTATGACTGGGCCCTATTAAACAACAAAGATGTCAGAGATAAATACGTATTAGAATTAAGAAACAGATTCGAAACACTACAAGAAAAGACGGAAAAAAGTACACCAAACGACGAATACGAAAATTTCGTCAATGCACACCTTGAGGCAGCAGCAAAATACATTCCAACAAAAATTAAAACTAAATATAGAGTCCCATGGGAAACCTTAGCGGTGAGAGAAAAACGTGCACTAGTGAAAACAGCCTCCAAAAACTATCGAAAAAACCCAACAAACACAAATGCCTTAAAACTAAAAACGGCACAATATCAATTAGCAGGCATATATATAAAGGAACAGACAGAATACATTCAAAATCAGATAGATAAGATTAGAGACTCGGTAGAAGATAGACAATCTAGAATTGCCTGGCAAACAATAAACGAAGTGAGCAGAAGAAAGAACACAGCCAAAGCAAAACTTAAAGCAGCAAACCAACAAGAAAGAATAAAACTGTGGAAACAGCACTTCGAAAACTTACTTGGAAACCCACCAAAAATAACGCATGAACCAATCACCAGAATAATTAGCAAACAATTAGACATTAAACTTGGACCGTTCACACAAGGAGAACTCGACTCGGTTCTCAGAAAAATTAAAAATAGGAAAGCTGCAGGACTGGACGAAATTCCCCCGGAAGTATGGAAGACCAGACAATTCGACGACATACTGCTCCGACACTGCAACGCAGTATACAATCAAAATCCGATAGATAGATGGACGAAGGGATGCATACTCCCCTTCCCTAAAAAGGGGGACCTCGGATTAGCCAAAAACTACCGAGGCATAACACTTACATCCATAGCTGCCAAAATCTACAATGCCCTACTACGAAACCGCATAGAACCCAAAATCGACAACATACTTAGAAAAAACCAAAATGGCTTCCGAAGAAATAGATCTACGACCTCACAAATACTAACCATCCGCAGAATCCTTGAAGGTGTACGGGCAAAGAACCTACAAGCGACATTAATATTTGTCGACTTTACCAAGGCTTTCGACTCCATTCACAGAGGAAAGATGGAACAAATCCTACTAGCGTACGGCATACCTAAAGAAACCGTAGCGGCAATAACGATTCTCTATAGAAACACTAAAGTAAAAGTACGATCACCAGATGGAGACACAGAATACTTCGACATTGTAGCAGGAGTACTACAAGGGGACACGCTGGCTCCGTATCTCTTTATCATTTGTCTAGACTACGTACTTAGAACATCGATTGACAAAATCAAAGAGAATGGCTTCGAACTGACGAAGAAAAAAAGCAGAAGATATCCCGCAACAACAATTACCGACGCCGACTACGCCGATGACATAGCGATACTGGCAAATACACCTGACCAAGCCGAAACACTTCTGCATAGCCTGGAACGAGCAGCAGCAAGCATAGGCCTCCATGTTAATGCACACAAAACGGAATATATGTGCTATAACCAAACGGGGGACATCTCCACTCTAGAAGGAACCCCTCTTAAACTAGTAGACAAATTCACGTACCTAGGAAGCAGCGTCGAATCAACCGAAAAGGACATCGAAACGAGGTTAACGAAAGCATGGACAGCTATCAATAGGCTATCGACTATATGGAAATCAGACCTAACCGATAAAATGAAACGCAGTTTCTTCCAGGCAGCGGTCACATCGATACTGCTATATGGATGCACTACATGGACGCTAACAAAACGGCTCGAGAAGAAACTAGATGGCAATTACACAAGAATGCTGCGTGCAATCTTGAACACGTCCTGGCGGCAATACCCCACAAGACACCAACTGTACGGCCACCTGCCCCCTATCACGAAAACTATTCAAGTTAGGCGAACCAGACATGCAGGACATTGCTGGAGAAGCAGAGATGAACTCATAAGAGATGTACTCTTATGGATCCCTACACACGGCCGCGCAAAAGCAGGACGACCAGCACGAACGTACATTCAGCAGCTGTGTGAGGATACAGGATGTTGTCCTGAAGACCTGCCTAGGGCGATGAACGATAGGGAGGAGTGGCGAGAGAGGGTCAGGGATATCCGTGCTGCCAGCACGATATGATGATGATGATGATATACATCTACATATATATATATGCATATATACATCTACATATATATTTACATCAACATATACAAATATGTATATATATATATGTGTGTGTGTGTGTGTGTGTGTGTGTGTGGATGTATTTTTTCATCATGTAACGTGTGAAAGCGTATGCGATACCCTGCCCTCATCAGTCGTCGAACAGGATAACACAGTTTCTGTAGCTCAAGACGGTACTGTCACTCCTGGCGTTACCGAGCAGTACCGCCTTGAGCTACCGAAATTGTGATCACCCTGGTTGGTGGCTGATGAGGGCAGGGTATCGTACATGCTTTCACACGTTGTATGATGAAAAAAAAATCTACATATATATATACCTCTACATATATATATATATATATATATATATATATATATATGTTGCATTCAAAGTTATCTCCCCTACACCGAGAGCTTTCCCCGAGGAAGTTGGGAAAGGAAAAAAGGGACTTCCAGAGAGGGACAGTAGCTATTTTGTACTGACAGCTTCTTACCTAAATAAATGTATTCAAAAAACCCACATCTGCGTCATTATCTATTTACTTCAACTGGCGACGAAATGACAAGAACCACACAATAACAAGAAAAAAAAACAAAAATGCCTTTCTCGAAATCTACTTTTCCGGATGTTTTCGACCCAAGCTTACACGATGGGAACACTTATCAGGCTTTTAACAACTACATCGAAGCCTGGGAAATGTCTTACGATGTTGCTTGTATCGGAGAAATAAAAGACGATGCTTCTGAACTCGTCCAACAGCAACACAAAGCCAAAGTTTTCAGAATGTGCGTTTTCCAAGGCGAGCGGCTAAAAACGGATCTAAAAAGCGAATTCAACCAGGACTTAGCCCGACTCAAACAAGCGGATTTAACATCATGGTGCAAAGACTCCGCAACAGGTACAGACTTACACAGAACCAGGTACTACTCCATTACCAGTTTCATGGCCTCCGCCAAGAGCCCGGAGAGAAAATCGACTCCTTTATTAATAAGGTAAGACAACATGCCGGCAAATGCTTCTTTAAATATACTAACCCCTACAGTACAGAAAAAGAGAAAATACATGAAACTCTGATACGTGACCAAATAATAATAGGTACCTCTATCAGAAGCATCAAAGAAGATGCCCTAAACAGAGAACATGAGCACGACGCCCTCATTACCCAAGCCCGTAAAATCGAGGCCACTGAAGAAGCTGTCAGAAAATTAGACGCTGATAAAGAAGCCACTGCACTTACAGCTGACCTTAACGAAATCCAGGTTTATGACTCAGAATCAGATCTCGACAGCCAGGAAGTCTCAATAAATAAAATCTGCAAAAGAGAGAGAAAATACTCTTTACGTAACCAACGAAAAATCAAACAATTTCAACAGCCAGAAACAACATCCAAAAGGGCGATGTTTAGGCTGTGGCGACCCAAAATGTGATCGTGGACCAACATGTCAAGCACGACGCAGATTCTGCAACATTTGTGGCAGGAAAAACCACTTCTCTTCGGTATACCTGACACATCACAAGGATATCTCCACATTAACAGTCATTGGTGCTACCACAGTAAAAGACTCACATACAACAAAAAATCAAATTTCACCAACGTCACACTTGAAGGATGCCAGATCCGTGCCATGATGGACACAGACGCGGAAGCTAATGTAATCCTGGAAAGCCAAGTACTCGACAAGATCAGATGTCTCACAAAAACACACATCCAACTTCAACTTCAAAGGCGAATTCACAGCACATACACAGTGGAGAGGCAAAAAATGCAAATCAACGTGGATTGTTGTTGTTGATAATGACATCCCGGAAAAACCCATCAACTTGGTGTCATGCAACCTAGCAGAATCACTGGGTATAATCACCTTCAACACACCCAGTATGGAGATAAAAGGAAGCTTCGTCAACTCTATGGGAACCAAAACAGCATCAATCGATGATGCTACTGAACTAACAAAATCTGTTACACCACCCATTGCCCGCATCATCACAAAATACCCATCAGTATTCCACGGTTTAGGAAAGATGAAGGCCGAATCTATCCAACTGCATATAAAGCCTAATGCATCACCTGTTATACAACCCCCAAGACCCATCCCATCCCATTTAAAAGACACATTTGATGATGCGATCCATAAAATAGAAGCAGATGATGTCATCGAACCACACCATGGGCCAGTAACATGGCTATCCAACCCAGTACTCGTAACAAAGGCATATGGTTCCACGAGAGTTACAGTAGATCTAAGGAAACTCAACAAAGCACTACAAGACACTCACCTCCCTATCCCCAGGGTCAATAATATCATGCCCATGTTTACTGGAAAATCTATATTCAGTAAACTAGACCTGAAAACAGCCTTCCATCAGCTTGAGCCATCAGAAGATTCCCGAGTCTTGACTGTATTCCGCGCTGGAGACCGCCTAATGCGGTATAAAACATTCACCATGGGAACTCTACCAGCATCAGGTGAGCTCAACTCCCTGCTCCGCCCTTTCATCGCCAACATTTCAAACGCTGTAGTCATCCAAGACGACATTGTAGTAGCAAGAGCTGACAAGAAAACCCCACTACCAAACGCTAGAAGCAGTCATTACAGCTCTTGAAAAAGCAGGACTAACAGTCAGCCCCAGCAAATGCATCCTTGGTCAGCCAGAAATCCGTTTACGGTAGCTATGGCTTTGCCGTGTTAAATAGCTGTGCGGACGTATCGTTGACGGTAGCTAAGGCTTTGTCGTGCCAAATACTTGTGCGGGCGTATCTTTGAACGGTAGCTATGGCTTTGTCGTGCCAAATAGCTGTGCGGGTGTATCGTTGACGGTAGCGGTATTTGTTCTACGCCCCACTGAACGTGAAAGTGTGGCACAAGGCCTTTTTGGTGGGTCCGGGCGCGGCATTTCCTAAAAATGCCCACGGCCCTGTCTGCATTCCCCTTATTAGGGGCGCCTCAGACGCCGGGCGATCAACCCAACCCCCCGAAGGGGGTAAAAGCCTGGAGGGAAGTCCCCCTGAGGCCGAAGGAAATCATCCAGCCACCGAGACACACCCGACCAGATACACGCCGCTGCCAGCACGACTGGCCGAAGTGCGATCCGGCAACTTGATGCTACTCCTATAAGAAGTCATCGGTAGCTAAGGCTTTGCGCGCCAAAGCCTTTTTCATATGAAAGAAAGCGAACTCCACCTCTGCTGCGCCACATAAATAGAAAATTCTTCTATAAAAAATGGACGTAGAAAATAAGTACTTCTATAGCCCGGTATAGGCTAGCGAAGAGTATTACTTCCATTTTTATAGAATTATTTCCGGCAGAAGTGTTTTGCAAATGTTGATAAATGTTAATTTATCCATTTCTTAGCTGTAACGGCCGGTTAGTGTCGAAAAAGGGCTTCATCATTTCCGGCCCTGCCCGGATGTAATTTTTCTAGGGCGAACGAGTAATCCGATCTGTTTACGTTTGTAGGCCAGGTCGCGGCAAAAGTAACTGTACAGAATAATTATTAAAATTGAAATAGAAAAATATGCAAATTAAAACAATCATGATTATGATTTATAAAAAACTGTTTTTGAATGTGAAACAATTGAAATTATGAAAGAATTTCAATCTTAAAGTGTTCTCTCAGTAAACTATTTTTCTATAAGAATTATTTGAATTTTAAATCTCTTTATTTTTTGTATCACATTTATCTGTTTACTTATATTTATTTTATTTGTTTCTTATTTATATTTTATTCATTTATTTATTATGTACTTGTAATTTATAGACTGCGTTGCAGTGTCGGAGCAGTATGTCGTCGAATTATCTGGTCTTCCATACTTCTGTGGGAATCTCGTCAAGCCCGGCAGCTTTCCTATTTTTAATTTTTTTAAGAACAGAGTCGAGTTCTTCTTGCATGATCGGTCTGAATTTAATGTCTAATTGTTTTCTAATAATTTTGGTGATTGGCTCATGCTGTAGCGGAAGGAATTTTCGTATTTTGGTTTGGCGCGTAACTTAATTCGACGCATAATTTCAACCCATCCATCAAGATGACTTATCCTATCCAACCGGACCTCCTTTCCGGACAGCAGCATGAGGGAACCTACCTAATTTATGGATCCCTTGTGTCTATTTCTTTTAGACCAAGGGATCCCAGTTGAATATGAATTAGATACATTCAATACACCATACACAGGAACAACTTTATTTCCACCACCCCACCAAAAAAAAAATTGGCTATGTCGATAGCGATGTCTAATCCCGCTCCGGCACCTAGCGACTACTTTACCTCTGGGCAACATTTTTTGGAGACATTCACGCTTCTCCCCCCAAACAACCAGAAACACAAACAAACGGTGACTCCAAAGTTTATTTCCTCCAATGGCAAACCTGACTTTCGCTACATACTGCGAACATACTTCCCTCGCACGTCCAACAACACACGCTTATAGCTCCATTTCGTCTCTTTACTTCTTTCCTTTTCCACGAGGCTTGCAGCACAAACGCAAACTACATTTTCCATGCTGCCATTAAAACTTTCATATAAAAACTAACGTCATCTTACTTCTTCATCCTCTTTTTATTTCTCACGGCTTAGCGAGGAAACAACTCAACGTAAATACAAACACGTTACGACTTTTCCTTCCTAAAAACACAAACAAATATTTTCCTCGTTAAAAATAACAATCATAATGCCGCTAAAATGCGTAACTTTCGGTGGGTTTCCAAGTAGATTTTCGAAATGCTGTTTCCACAGTTTTATTCTTTCCTGTTGGTTTGCAGCTTTCAATTTTGCTTTGGTTGTGCTCTTCCTTTTACTCACTTCGTTTATTGTTTGCCAGGCTATCTTCTACTGAATCTCTAATCTTATCTATCTGATTTTGTATGTATTCTGTCTGTTCTTTTAGATATATGACTGTTAATTGATATTGCGCTTTTTTAAGTTTTGTGACATTAGTGTTTGTTGGGTTCTTCCTATAGCTTTTGGAGGCAGAAGGGATGCATCCTCCCCTTCCCTAAAAAGGGTGACCTCAGATTAGTAAAGAACTACCGAGGTATAACACTTACATCCATAGTAGCCAAAATTTACAATGCTCTACTACGAAACCGGATAGAACCCAAAATCGACAACATCCTAAGGAAAAACCAAAATGGCTTCCGAAGAAATTGATCCACGACCTCACAAATATTGACCATCCGTAGAATCCTTGAAGGCGTACAGGCAAAAAACATACTGGCGACATTACTATTTGTCTACTTTAGTAAGGCCTTCGATTCCATTCACAGAGGGAAGATGGAACAAATCCTACTAGCATACGACATACCGTGGAGGTGCCCGTGGTGTAATGGTTATCGTCGTAGGAAATGGACACGGCGACACGAGTTCAAATCCTGGCCGAGACTAATTGCATTTCACATAGCACTAATACCCTTAGGAAAGATATGAATCCAATTATTCTCTCTCCGGCTATGGGTAAATAGTAGGGCAGACTAGGTTCTTCAGCTTTGGTGAGGCAACTAGTCTAGGAGAAGGAAAACTCTGAATTTAAACCTGTTAAACTTCGCTTAAAAATTGACCTTGTGTCACATCCTACCCGAGCGGAGGGGTTGGGTAAATATGACTAGCATACGACATACCAAAAGAAACCGTAGTAGGAATAACGATTCTCTATTGAAACACCAAAGTGAAAGTACGTTCCCCGGATGGAGACACAGAATACTTCGACATAGTAGCAGGAGTACTACAAGGGGACACGCTAGCCCCATACCTCTTTATCTTCTGCTTAGACTATGTACTTAGAACATCGATCGATAAAATCAGAGAAAACAGCTTTGAGCTGACAAAGAAAAGAAGCAGAAGGTACTCCGAAAAAACAATTACCGACGCCGACTACGCCGATGACATAGCGATACTGGCAAATACGCTCAACCAAGCCGAAACACTACTGCATAGTTTGGAACGAGCCGCCGCTGGTATTAGCCTCCATGTCAATGGCACACAAAACTGAATATATGTGCTTTAATCAAACAGGTGACCTTTCCACACTAGAGGGAACCTCTCTGAAACTATTAGACAAATTCACCGACCTAGGAAGCAGTGTCTCATCAACCGAAAAAGACATCGAGACTCGGCTAACGAAGGCATGGACGGCAATCGATAAGCTATCGATCATATGGAAATCAAACCTGACCGATAAAAGGAAACGCAATTTCTTCCAGGCAGCAGTCGTATCGATACTACTGTATGGATGCACCACTTGGACGTTAACAAAACGGCTGGAGAAGAAGCTAGACGGCAATTACACAAGAATTTTGAGAACAACAGTGAATAAGTCCTGGCGGCAGCACCCAACAAAGCACCAACTATACGGCCACCTGCCTCCCATCACGAAAACTATCCAAGTTAGACGAACCAGACACGCAGGACACTGCTAGAGAAGCAGAGTCGAGCTCGTAAGTGATGTACTCCTATGTACCCCCACATATGGCCGAGCAAAAGCAGGACGACCAGCCAGGACATACATACGGCAGCTATGTGAGGATACGGGATGTAGCCCTGAAGATCTGCCTGAGGCGATGAACGATAGCGAAAAGTGGCGAGAAAGGGTCAGGGATATCCGTGCTAGCAGCACGACATGATGATGATGATGACTTTTAATTTGTTTGTCTGTTTATTTATTGTTTGTTTGTCCCCTGATTCATAATTCAGTTGTTGCTGTATAGTGTAGAAGAATAATAATCTCTTAATTACGATATTGTAACTTTTCTGAATAATTGATAAAACTACAATAAAAACATGCAAATTAAAACAATGCTGATTATGATGTTAAAAAAAAATGTTTTCAAATTTGAAACAAACAAAATGATGAACGAATTTCAGTCTTTAAAATTCAATGAAATGTTTAGCGATGGGATATTATTAGATTATGTTGGTATTACGTTTGTTATATTCGTTTGGTTGTTATCCCCTCGATAAATGTTGATGGAAAATAAAGGTGGTGGAGAAGAACGAAGACGCCGTTAGGTTGTATTGGAAGGTTTTAATGGCAGCATGAAATAAACGGTTTACGCTGGTATGCTGCAAGTCTCGTAGGAAGGAAAGAAGGGAGGAAGTTGTTATAGAGTATCATCCAATTCATATTCAACTAGGAACCCTTGGTCTAAAAGAATAGACGCAAGGGGTCCATAAATTAGATGGCTCTCCTCATGGTGGTATGATGCTGCTGCCGCTATTGAAGAGCTTATTATATTGTCATATGCAAATTCATGCAGAAAGAATCACAACGACACAATAATAAAGGACGAGCGAAGTCTTCTTTTAGAAAAATATGTACCTCTCACTTTATTGTAAGGTTCGAAAAGGTTATTCAAGGTTTTATCGTGAGAGGGAGTTGGAGACCGAACATAACTGCAATATTTTAACCCCCATTCTTATGGCCGTCATAGTTGTCTCTCGTTCTCTCGGGCTGCTCAACTGGAGGCCCAGGGGCCCACTCTGCTGGCTTTCTTTACTGCATCATATCAGCAACTCCTCTGGACCCCAACTCATCAGGGGCTCCGAGGGCCCCTTCGGCCTGGTGTGGCTTTCCCTACCACATCTCGTCTCTACTCCACTTTCAACTGTAACTCCAACTGTAACTGTCTGTCTTCTGTCTTGACTGAGTTATATAATAGTTCAACGCCCACTCAATTCCCTACTCGATCTTTGGAATGGTATGTTTGATCGTCATCAAGCGGAAATAACTGTCATGCAGTTCACAGGTCACTCTCTTCCGGTGCATCAGTCTATGAGTGTATCATGGGAATTTTAGCTTGTCCCATTTTGTTAGCCAATTTCCACCCAGGCGATTTCCTCTCCTAACTGCCATTGGAATGTGTCACTTTCTTCCGGTGCATCACTTTGAATGGCATTTTTGGTCGGGTCGAAGGTCAAAATACAACAAGTTGACATTAAGACGTCTGTTCTTATTGGAGAGTTCTGAGGAAGAAAAAATGTATAAGAAGGCCGTAAAAGAATTATATGAGAGAAGATAGTAACACATAGGAGACGAAAACATATCTTTATATTTTTCCTTTATATCTAGGTTCAATAACCTTTAACAAATGGGTATGTGATATTATTATTTATACAAAAATGGCAGTTGAGGTTGCAGAGTTCTGTTGCCTCTTGGCAATATTAATATTAAAAGGAAGAACAAACGAGTTGACGAAAATATTGATAGTTTTCAATTTGGATTTTTTATAAACAGCTTGAGACGAAAGAAGCCTTGTGCTGTAAGTCGCAGGAAGCAGTAAACGGTTGTAAATGATATAGCCGGTATTAAGACGCTGTCGTCAGGACAGGAATTAAAATGCTGAGGTTAAAACAGAAGTTAAAAATATCCAATTTGTTTCTCCAAGGATCCGTTGGTTTAGAAGGAAAGATGAATGATGAAAGAATGATTTCCCAAACACCAACGGTCCATAGATTGGATGTAGTCTCTTCGTGGTGCTTAGCGGACTGCTCGAAATATGTGAGAGAGAGTCAGTGAAGAAGAGTCAGTGAAGAAATGTGAATGTGGTCTCTCGTGTTGTCTGGTCCTTCCTGCTGCTAGGAAGCGAAGAGAGAGAATGACAGGTCAGGTCTGTCGTGCTCGAAAGGCCAGTGTGGAAGAGAGTGAAAGAATGTTACATCGCCTTTTTATAGTTACCCGGGGAAGTGACCCGGGCAGAATAGCATGAAATATTCTCATTGGTCAAAAATATGAGTTCGGGACTAAAACAATCAAAATATTCCTGCGCTAGACAATAATTTGAAATTCTTTCTGCTACAAACCACTCAATGGGTGGGGAAATTCTCCCCGAATTGAAATGATTGAATCCCCCAGTCAAGGTGTTAAAAATGCGTTTTTATATTTTGGCATATCTGTTTTTTTTTTATTTATTTCCTACACGCGTCCCCGCCCAAGTAGCAGACCTACGCTAAGGATTTATTAGAGAAATGAATATTTTGTGAGGATGTTTTGGTTCCTTTTAATTCTTTCTTTCTATTTTATTTGTTTGTGTTTTCTCACTATGTCCAGCTCCCCTTTTTTTGCATAAAGATTGAATTGATTTTTAACTGTCCTATTTTTAGGAGGATTATTAATCAAATTCTTTTATCTTATTTTTAAATTCTACTTGATTTTTTTTTTTTTTTTTTTGTAATTTCTCCTTGTTTTTTGTTGGTTTTCTTTTGTTTTGTTGGCTGGGAATGGACTTTTGTGTTCATATGTCTTCCCACTGTAGCCAGGCCCTCTTTTTTTCATAAAATTGATTTGACGTTGACTGTCCTTATATTTTAGGAGGGCCATTTATCAAGTTCTTTTATTTATTTTTTTTTTTTTTTTTTGGAAAATCTTTATTAATCTATTCATTTTGTTAAGGGTGACTGGAAACAAGGATTCGTTAGGTATGACGGATTTTATTTCCTTTTTTTAAGTCATTTATTTATGTGCATGAATTTTGGTGGGGCATAGAGTTGTTGAATGTAATCGTCAGGTTTGAGGAGGATTATTCTTCATTAACTTTTTGCCTTTCCTTGGAAATTTTTCTTTTAATATTCGGGAATATTATTCACAAAACAAAAATAAGAAAGTTAGTAACTCACATTTTCTTTAATATCCACTATTTTTTGTTTTATTTATTTATTTATTTGTGGAGGGGTGCATTCGCTCGCTTGTTGGGCGTTTTTACTTTCTGTAGAAATAAACTCCTTTTTATAGTGGTGGAAGAAAGAGTAATATGACTTTGCTTGGTAGTCATTTCACGTGGGTATATTGTTCATTTCCCTCTTGATATGTTTTTTATACCACAAGGTAGACTAGCAAACCTACACGAGTGAGTTCGATTCTCATTTGGTGCCCAATTCATGCGGCCTTGTGCTACATCTAAGCAAAAAGCTTAGTAAATTACCGCATGGAAAGTTCTCTGTTTCAAGTTTGGGGTGGGGTTTTTTTGTTTTTTTGTTTTTTTATATCCTTTCTTGAACACGTGATTTTGTATTTTTTATGTTCAGTTCTTCCATATCTTTTTATTTCTATCTTAACTTCAACACCTTTTTTATATCCCGCATGTTCAACACACGTTTTAGTTGTTTGCTTTCATATTGGTATATTCTGAACTACGAAAAGTTTTTCACTTCATGTTGGAACAGCTTCTTTATCCTGAGTGTCCAACATCACATCGGGAATCACCATTATGGGGTCTCAGGGCATGCTGCGTTGCCGTTTGCTATCTGACTCCATTCTGAGGTTATTCTGTTTTACCCCACGTTGTCTTGCTGGTGCAACTCCTTGGATAAGAAGGCCGTAAAAGAATTATATGAAAGAAGATTGTAACAGACAGGAGACGAAGACATATTTTTATGTTTTTCCTTTATTTCTGGGTTCAACAACCATTCAATGGGTGGAGAAATTCTCCCTGAATGCAATGAAAATGTTTCCATTCTCCCAGTCAAGGTGTTAAAAATGCATTAGTCGTTTCTCTGGTATATAAGTGTCCCTATTCAGTATTTAAAGCTTTAACAATGAATTCGGTATATAAAGCTTTAAAGACGTGTTAGTCGCTTTTGGGAGTTTGTCTAACTCCAGTGTTTTAGTTCGTAGTTCGATAGGTCCATTTTGATACTTTTTATATTTTGGCATACTGTTAACCGAGACGGTTGCTACTAGTGAAAGGTTAGCCAACGTGGCGCTTTAGAGTGGCCACATGGCCTTCCACTAGCAGCAAGGGAGATTTCGACGTTGTCACTCCGCTGGTCACAGCTGAAAGAGAATGATTTTCCTCCTTTTAGCGGGACGGTCCCTTTTCTTTGCGCATGCGTCGCCCCTCTTCCCGTCAGAGGCCTCTGGGAGTTTCCGCATATTTCAATAATTATTTTAATTCGATTAAATTTATTTGTTTATTCCTTACAGTGGCTAGTAGACTAGGTCCATAACCAATATTTGATAAAATAGTCAGTGAGGCCTCTACATCATAATTTTGTTTTATTAAACGAGAATATATGTGCACACACACAAATTCAACTAGATGTTGACAAACTGACTTCTCAACTAAAAATAGTTTGGAGTTTTTAGCGGGAGGGGTTGTAAATTTCCTTATATATATATGTTTTTAGAATTTGCAAATTGACAGTTAAAAGTAGCCCAAAGGTTATTGGGTTTTTTAAGGTTAAATCGTTACTGTCCCTTTGTGGGTATTCAAACGTCAGTCTGTTAGAAGTCTTGTTGGAATTTGTAAATTCGGCAGAATGTCTGCTCGAATACGATTGGCCGTTTTGAAGTTGTATCGTTAGCACCCGCCTCTACTGTTATTTATGTGAGACCCCCCCCCCAAGGGACCTCGCTCTTTTTTTTTTTCAGCACGAGCAAAAGGCTCTGCCAGTCTCACATTTTTCTTTTTTTGCTTTGCGAGATCTTGTTTATTCGCTTTCGACTTTAGGCAGTTTTTTCTAAAGCAAGGTTGCTTGAGCAAATAGGCCTATTTGTCGTTTAGGCTAAGCCTTTTTCCTTACAGGGTTTTAATTTTTACTTGTTGAAACAATAAGCCTACTGCAAGCTATTTATGGTTTTTGGTATGCTGTCCCTTCAAAAGAAAGTTGAGTCTAAGATCTGGGGGCGGAATTATTGAACTTTTGCCGACAGTCAGTAGATTTGGTAAATGCTTCCGTAGACTCAACATAAGAAAATTTGAGTTGAAACAGAAATATATTCATCTATAGGAGGAGGAAGTGATGGTCTACTCGAAGTTTACTTAAAGAAATAGTAAACTTCGTTTTCAACAAGTCTACGCAGGAAGCTAGAAGAACATAATTGTCCAGTTTAATTCTACACAAGGAGGAGACGCCGAAAAAAGAACAAACCGTTAAAACAAGCTTCAAAAAGAATTTTGACATAAAATACCAAATAATGGTATTTTATCATTAACAAAAGTTAAACTGAGAGTAGGTAGTTGACGGCATTACTTCGAGCAAGTCAGTCGTTATATCTATTTAAACCCTTCTTCTTTTGTTTAGTTATAATGTTGTCTTCAGACACGCTTCTTTTTCAGGTAACAAAAGCTAGCTTTCCCATCCTGTATTTTTTATACGTTTTATCCCCCATTCGCCAAGCCTGACGTTTACTACGAGATAATTTCTAGGGCTTGGCGGAGATAAAGTCTGTTAGGTAATTTTGGTAGAGTTGTACTTTATAGCGATTAACATTTGGATAATTTTCTTTACTTTTCGTGTGTTGGTTGCAGTAATTTAAGACCAAAAACCAAGTATTTTTTTTCAATGGAGCATATTTCTCTTATCTTGTCAGTGAACAGTCTGTGGGTTGGAGAAAAATTGAAAGCAAAGTATGTTTTCTCACGTTCTCCACAGTATATAAGAGAAGGGTTGAAGCCAGTCTAGCGGCCAGCCAGCCATTCATTGGGTGCCTCATTCCAATGACGTTGTGCCATATCTAAGCAAAAAGCTTAGTAAATTACTACCAGCCAACCAGCCAGCCAGTTGTGAGGACTTGAAAGAAAAGGTCTGCCTGCTGTACAGACTCCACCATTTCACCAGAAACGGCGTAAAATTTACAATTAACTAAGTGGGAGTTAATTGGTTTCCGCAGTAGAAGAGAAATCTAGAACTGGTTTCTTTCTGAAAGAAAACAGAAAAGTTGCCGAGTTTTCCCAACTCAATGTGAGTAAATCTTGGGAGACATTAAAAAAAAAAGAAAAAAGAAAGAGTTAGTTGGTTTCTGGGGTCGAAGGGAAGCCTAGAAGTGGCTTCTTTCCGTGGGAAACAAAAAAGTTGCTGAGTTCTTCCGACTCAATAACAATAAGTCTTGGATGACATTCTTTCAAAGAGAAAGGACAGTGGAAGAAATTTAACGAAAAACGTTAAATTCCTCAGAGCACCATCCACAAAATTGTCAAGAAGCCTCAGAGAAAAGGATACAGCTCGCTGGAAGAGAGAAGAAAATTATACCAACCTGTGAAAACCACGCACCAGAAATTTAAAATTAAAGAAAGAAAGAAAGAACAAAAGAGAACTTTGAATTCAGACTCCATTTGGTATTTCTTTTAAAAATTGTTTTTGTAATGTACAATTTTTTGTTTGATTCGGTCCAACGTTGGGTAAATCCATCTGATTTTCCAATCCTATCACTTTATTTTTTGTGCTAAATCAAATGTATTTTTAGCTCAGCTATGCACTGCGAAATTTGCGCAATGTCTATGAAAACCTGTTAAATTTATTTTCTTAGAAATAAATTCTTTGTAATGGGATAAGTATTTGTTTCTGAAATATAGTTGTTTTTTTGTACAGTAATAGTTGAGTTACTTCTCCCCTTCCCCTGTTCTTATACGCCTTTTTTCATTTTCTTTCTCTTCCCTACCCTACGAAGATTCTCGGTTTACTACTGTCTTGGACGGCAACTTTCGAGGTTTCTTTAACCTCCCTTTCTTTGTTTTTGAACCCATGGGTGACGAGCTCTGGGTATTTCGAAAAATATGTGTAGTTTTGCATAAAACCATAACTTTTATTTAAAATGGCTAAATAAGTAGTCTTTTGCTACAAAAATTTCTTTAAATGACTGGACTTTTCTTAACATGTACGGTTTTGGTGAGTCTAAAGGAGAAGGAGAGGAAGAAAAAGGGGGAAAGAAGGAATCTTTTTAGTGGAAAGAAACCGTAGTAAAAATTAACTAAAACATGCCCTTTATTTTGTATGGTAAAGTCCCGATACTTTTTGCTCAATTTGAAAAGGAATTTGTCATCATCAAGGTCTGCTGAGAGTACAGAGTCCTTTGACTCTCTCTCCCTGTTCCGATTGTTTATCACTCCGGGTAGGTTTTGTGGGATGCTTCTTCCAGCATTTGTTCAAAATAGCATATAGCATTCTTGTGTAGTTTCTATCTTTTTCTACGAACGTTTCCTTAGAGTCTTGGCGGTGCAAACATACAGTAGTACTGACACAGCTACAGCTTCCTAAACCACATTGAGTAGTAAAATGAGGGTTGTCTGAGAAGGTGGAATGAGGCATAGGAGTTCCCCAGTAATGCCTAATGAAATAGTTGAATCAGGGTGTACTTAAACTAAGTTAAACCTTTTAAAAAATTACCTTGCTACGCTACAAAATAAAAGATGAAGAGTGAACATTGTCCACACTGTTCAGCTCATTAGATAATTGGGATAAGTTTTAAGTATTGAAATGATCGGCCAAACGTTGCTTGATGACGAAAAATGATCTATTTTTAAATAATACCTCATGCACAGTAGTAATTTCAAAAATAAGTCAGTAGAGTTATTTCCCTTGTAGTCACTTTGTCAGCGTGAAGCCATGAAATAATCCCATTCCTGTTTTCCGCTTATAATATTTAAATGTTCAGCTTTAATTAACTAATTCTAATGATTTTGAAATAACTCAAAATACTATCGACATCATATAAAGAAAAAATTCAATATTTCCTGTTGAAATTCCATGTATCTTCAATTGTTTATTCTAATATACAAATTATGATAAAAAGTATCATGACTGAAGCTCAAGGTGTTTACTATTTAAATGTAAATATATTTTCGTTAGTACTTAGCGTACGCAAGCAATCAAGTGGTAAAACCTAATTCATTACCCTTCGAACATGCTAATATTGCCGGAATAAGAAAACAATTTTCTCTGTTAGCAAAGTAGATTTTTTATCTTAGAAGAAAGTTGATATGTCCCTCAGAACTCTATTAAGCTTAATCCGTACCTGTAGATCATAGTCTCTCTGGATTATTGAGAGTATAAAAACTTGTTTTAACTTTTTGCTATAACATACAGGGAGACTTTTTCTACATAAGAAGGAAAATAGAACTGATCCATCTTTTGGATTCTTCATGCTTGTGATAAATTTATTCATAATTTTTTTTCACAAATTTATTCCATATTTCGTCGGGAAATGTCATGTTTCATTTTGGAGAAAGATTCGTGCAAATTGAATTTTGCTTATTAAGAGGGACATATTTCAAAAGTGAATGTTTCTAAGGTAAACAGGTGACAAAGATGCATTAAATGTATTCATCTTCTGTAAAGAAGTTAAGTTCTTTGTTTTCTATACCTGCTGAAAGACACTAAACAATTCACTTGGTAAACCACGAATTTGCGACGACACAGAGAGAGAGAGAGAGAGAGAGAGAGAGAGAGAGAGAGAGATCCTCAGACAAACTAACAACCATAATAAAGTAAAGCGCGGCGTCTCGTGATTTTGTCACAATTACGTTTGATTTTTTAATAGAAATTAATTTCTAAAAATAATACATTAGAAGAAAAGAATCAACAAAGATAAAAATGATGATAAAATTCGTTTAATATTACCTTCATACAAAATAATTGATTGGAAAAAATTTCAAAAAGTATTATGCAAATCAAAATTCCAAATTTTGAAGGTAAATATTGTTTGAGGGAACCGCAATAATTCTTTAAGTTCGCATTTGTTAGGTTGCAGTTTTTTTCTGAGTGGGAACTAAAAGATGCACTAAGTGTATCTATCTTCGGTAAAGAAGTTCTTTTCTTTCTATTCCTGTTGAAACACATGAATGTTTCATTTGGTAAACCATGAATTAACTGATAAGAGGATATTTTTCTTTATTGCACAAATAAAACGAGACATCTTGGCAATTTAGAGAAAGAAATCTTTCTCTATGAATTGTTCTGAGCAGCAATGACAAATCCTAATTCTTTTGGTTGCAGCAATTCTATACAAGTTTTAACAAAGTCAACAATTAACGGAATTTCGATGGAATAAATGTTCAAATTACGTAATCGACATTTGACTAAATTGAAAAATTCACATTTTTCTTGCATCAGTTTTTGAGCCTTAGACAGGAATTCTTGACCTTTTATCAAAAGTTCAATCAGGCTTTGGTATTCTCTGTTTAGCTGCAAAAATCGGCAGGAAACAGATATTGATTTGACTAAATTATCGTTCCCATATTTTTTCAGATGATGATCGATACTTTTTTGGAAAACACTCTCCGACGCACAAAATGGAATTCCAAACATGGATTTATATTCTGTATTCAATTCTGTTTGTAGTTGTTGCCGCCTTTCGCTGCTTAATTCGTAAAGTTTTTGGCAAATGACAGCTCTCAACAAATAACGAAGAGATTCCATGCGAACGTCTTCAAAGCAACCGATTTCTTTTAAAAATGTGCCCATTTCGTTCCAATGTTTTCTTACAGAATTTTGAGAGCGACCTTCTTTCTCCATTTGATAGCTACAAAGTACAAACCAGTTTGCTGCCAACAAATTAAGAAACATTTGAGCTTTTTTTTTCATAATCTTTGCTTGGTGGTTAAAATATTTGGCCCGAGAATAACAAGATTTTGAATTTTCTTGTAAAAGTTTTCTAACGTCGTTTTCCACCGCGATCATTTCTTGTGGGATTTTTCGTAAATCTCGTAATAGAGACGAAGTGCACAGTCTCTTGGGTAGTGGCTCGACATCATGTTCTACAAAAGAATGTCTGAAAGCATTCTGTGTGGGAACAGAAGACAAAAGTTTCGTATCCAACTTAATTAAAAGTTTCTTTGGTAGAGTTTTAGCTTTCATTCTTTGATTATCTGAAGAATCAGAAAAAACCGAAGATGATAAAGACATCGGTTTTCTTGAGAGTGGGATTGTTCGCTTTGCTATTTGAGAGTAAAAGTGATTGCGAAAATTTTCGTTCATGAGTTTAATGTTGATTTTCACTTGTAATCTTTTCCCTTTGATCTTTGGAAAAGATGGTTCAGCCTTGGGTGTAATAGAAGGAGAAAGTTTATAAGGCGACACAAGTAACTTCTTAAGTACCTTATCACTTTCTTCCTGAGGTGCCCACTCATTTTCGCTCTCATTTGATGACTTGTATCGTTTGGTAAAGCGGCAAGGTGAGCCTTTTAAAAAAGTCACTTGTCTATTTGCTGGAGAAAAGTTATGAGGCGATGATTTTTCGTGTGGGGATATTGTACAGGGTTTTAATTCCTTAGACACAGGATCAGATACGATAGAGATGCAGGCGCTGTTTGATAATTTGGAGTTTGGTAAAGCTCTCTCAGATAACGATTCAGCGATTGGTAATTGTTTTTTTGGAGATATTGTATCGCTTTTATCTTGCAGACACACATCTTTTGGTGATCTGGTCAAAGACTTTTGCTCAGCAGTTATAACTGGCATAAAAGTCTGATGTGAATTACTTGCCGCAGAAACATCTTTTGATATATTACATAAAACCGAAATCATATTCTCATTTGTAACAACTGTTGTTGATTGATGTTGTTGTTTCGGATATGACGAGTCAATCAGATGCTGAGTTTTTGTAGAGATATGTTTTACTGGGTGGTAGTGACGATACGCTTTGTCTTTTGTCTGAAGAATATTAGACGATATCTGTTGCTTATCTTTACCTTGTAAACAAAGTGGCATCACATTCTTGGGTCGTGAAACAATCTGCGAGGCACTGGGAGGGGCAATTTTCATTTTGTGCTGAGTACGTTGAAATTTAATGCTATCGGAAGAGGAGACTGGTCGCTTAACAGAATTGGTAATTTCTTTTGGATTGTGAGAAGCTCTAAATTCTTTTTCGGGATTGTCTGGAATTTTTTTCAAACAAACATCAACTCCTGGTCTTTTTTCTATTTTGGGAGATTCGAATAGATTCTTTGAAAAAATTGGTCTAGGAATTTTACTATCACCTTTGCAAAGATTTGGAGCATCCAATTTTTCTTGTTTATTTTCTTCAATAGGTAAGAGATTTTCTGTTGTATCAATGACAGCTGCTTTTGAAAAAATACTTTCCCTCGCAGACAAGTCTGCTGATTTGTAAGCTGTTTCTTCTTCATCAGAAGAGCTGATATCCCCCAAAATGTCTTGAACTGAATGAATATTTCGGTATTCATCACAATTTTCTCTGGCTGACAAAATATTCCGATTATCCTTCCTGATTACTGTAAAGTTTTGTCTTTTTGGATTTGAAATTGGACTTAGAGGAGAAATATTTGTTACCATTTCTTCCAAGACCATTTCAACGCTCATTCTGGTTTCTGGTGAATTGATTGGCGATATCAATCGAGGCAGTGTCATTTCATTGATCATGTCATCTGTATCGATCATTTGCTTTCTATCGAACTGATTATTCAATAAAGGAGACATGTTTTCACTCTGCTTTGATTTGATACTTTCAACACTTTTTAAACTTGTGTTTTTTTGTAGAGTCTGGATTTCTGGTACGGGAAAAGTATCGTTGGAAGGAAATTTGATATTGACAGTCATTGGCGAAGGAGTTGATCTAGAATTTAACACTATTGTGCTGCAATTTTCGTGATTTTCTTGTGTTTTGACGCAAAAACCACTGACCTTTGTTTTTGGTGTATCAGGAACATTTTTTGCCATCACTTGCAAAGAAAGGGTCGGAGAAATAGGTCTCGGCTGGACATCTCTCAACGCAGCCACTTTGACACTGGGTTGAGTGGCTTGATTTCTTAACCCAAATCCGTGGTAGGATACGTCAAGTCTACGTGGAGGAAATAAGGGCAAAAGTAGTTCACGGTCTTGATGAGAAACGTAGATTAAGTCAGAGATGAAGGACTGAGACTCAACGTAGTCACCCATCACCCCAACGATTTTTTGGTAGAGAAAATCGTTCCGACTCGCTACTCTTTGCATTGCTGCAAAAAGATTATTGCAGCTTTCCTTTTCGTCTTCTTTCACCATAGCAAAAGTTTATTCTGGAAATAAAATTTTTTTTTAAGTTATGGAATTTAATTTTAACATTTCAAAAGCAATGTATCTAGCTCCGTTCAATAATATCTACCGATAAATTGTCTCCAATCTAATAAAACAATTTTTAAATCGGATATTAAAAGGTAAATAGTATAAAAAAGAAAAATGGAAATCATTTTTCCGTTCACCTAAAAAATGGACGCAATTGGACAGATCTAATCACTCTGCTCAACAAGATATTTACATGTCGTGTATTTACAGATAATTTCTAAATTAGTGATTATTAATCAACATGATTTTTCAAATATTATGTCCAAAACTTTGCAAAAATAAAGAAAAAAAAGAAAACCTGTAAAAACCGTTTTAGAAAATATTGTCTGCTTGCTTTGAAGTGCCATCTATTTAAAACAGTAAAAGTACTAATTTCCCTTTAATAGCATAGATGTAACGTGGCAATGGGCTCTGGAGCAAATTGCTTGTAATTTGTTATTCTAGAATGCATTACCTTAATTGCGAATAAAATCTCAAAACTTCTATTAGGCTTTTAGAGATTTTTGACAACATGGCTGGCAGAGAAAAATTAAATATCGAAGCCATTTCATCAACACATCCTCTAAAGAACAACAGATACAAAACGTGTTTATGACGTCAGGAGATTTTAATGTTATGATTTGTTCCAGAAATATTTCTTTACGTCTGACGGATGGGTAATATTGACATTTTTCCATTAATATATGTTGCCTTTTGAGGGGAGGATTAGAAGTCTTCTTTTAAAGTTGATTGGTTTCAAGTAACTTATGATTATATATTTGTAAACAATTATAGCTCCAAAGAATTTATTAATACTAATATTCCTATCTCACATTGATGATTTTCAAATTGATCAATTTGATACATATAGGTCAGTTGGCTTTACGTTAAGTCAACTCCTGTTGAGTTATTTAATGTTCAAAAGCCATAAATTCAGCACTGCCAAGCAGGTATTGGCGGGAGAAAAGTCCTCTAGAACCAACCTAATTTTGTTTCTCACCCACTTTGAAGAATAGCTTCGGTACCAGGTGAGTATCACCGAATATATGTACTTTTACGTACAAATACTGGTCAATCGGCTTCTATAAGTAAAAAATTAATGTTATTCGAAATATCCCAAATCATTTATTTCTTGTAATTAATACAAGAAGGCACAAGGACTTATGGTTTTGGGGGGATGGGAAGGGAGCGGTCATGCTTTAACTATATTTTCTATGGGGAACCTAGCTACCCACATTCGCCGACCCATTCAACAATTATATATATATATATATATATATATATATATATATATATATATATATATATATCACTCGTCCATCGCCATGCACGCAGCAACCGAAATATCCAAATCAAAGCCAGCAAATAAGATCATTGATTTAAGTCACACTTCACCCCACCCGCGCTCCTTTCGCTGAAGGGTGGTTTTTGGCTTTGGCGTGAAAGGTGTCTGAAAGACCTGCCCAATTCAAATTATAACAAAGTGCTTGTCTGTGGTTGATCAAATTATCTCGCAAATTTGCATAAGATCAATTATTCTATATTAATAACATGTCTCAACTACAGAAATACATTTTCTTCTCGGCAGTCGGAAATAGCTGTCAGTATTGAGTAAGTGGCCAAATCACTACACTATCAATTCGTTTACTTGTTTCATGCATTTTTTAATACACGCACTGAATTTTCTCTCTTTCGCTGTTCGACATTTCCTTTCTTACCTTCAACTCCGAATACAACTGGAATGGATAATTTAGGCTGAAAAAGACTTCTAACAAGGGGAAAGTGGTCAGAATACGGAATAGCTGTCTAATAACACTGTCCTGGGACCATAACCCCTAAGAAAATGCCTGGGTTCTCAAAAGGATTCAAGAATTTCCTTTAGACTCAACCACTGCTACTCGTTCCAATATAAAAATAACTTCAAAATCTGCTTTTGAAGCAGGTAACTCGATTCCGTAACTGAATCTTAACTTTAATTTTCATAAGCAATAACCTAAAAGAATCCTACAAATATAGTGATCAAACTACTGCTCAAAAACAATCTGAATGTACTAAGTCCATTAGAAAATCCCAACTTCGTGATCAGATCTTACCGATTCCCTCAAGTTCAAATTGTTCAGTTTTTCAAAATGTTAAACTGTTAAAGATAACGGAGATCAATAACTTTGATTCAGAAAATTTTAAATGGTGCAAGTTCTTTATTTTTGTCTTAACCAGTGACAATAGATAAGTAGGTTTTTGTATACAATTCTTGACAATTTGTAATTAAAGCATGAAAAATTGCCCTATGCTCTTACTGAAACATTAGTAGTTCAACTAAAAATCGATTTCACCTCGAACACAAACATCGGAAAAATTTGTTTTTTAACTTTACACTGTAAGAGCCACCTTTTTTAATAGTGTGTTGGAAAAATTCCTAATCATACCTAATCTCTTCAGTACAACCCCCGCCCTGCCATCAGTTCTTTCAAAAATACGAGAATCGCTCAAATACCACATGCTATATTTGCAATGGTGGTTGAACCGTGCCACAATAAATGACTCAAGATCTCAAGACCTGCAGAACCACCAGGAAGTTAAAAGACGTTCTGTGCCGCATCATCAACGATAACAAGATGCTATGTCTCCACGATAATCCAGAATCAAGATTTCTTGATGTGACAACATGCTAATCCCTGATCAAAACTTAAAATGTGGCAACCCTTCCTCTGTCTCTTGGGATAGGAAAGGTGACTTTTTTTCCTTTTTTTTTTTCCTGGAACTCTGGCCGCCACATAACTTCACTGACTAGGCTGATTATCTGAATTTCTTTAATCTAACCAGGAAAAAAATATTCGCTTCTCACTCGACAAGGCCAGGCTCATGAGTGTTGGGGCATAAAGGATCTTGTTCATCGCTGGCAAAAATGCATAGCTCACGATGGTAACAAGAAAAACTGAATTTTCTGAGCAATTACACTATCCAACTGCGTTATTCTGCTTTCTCTCAATCGTTTCCATAGAAACAAATGGGACATTACTTTGAAGAATTCTTCATATTTAGAATAATAGTTAAGAGGCTTGGAACTAAGAAATTAAGAAACTCAAATTCGATCCAAAGAATTCTTAAGCACTCTTAGTCTTGCTACCACTTGAGACCCGACCTATTTCCCCAGATTTGTTTCTTTTGTAATTTTTACACTAATCCGATGTTTTTAGCTAAGCTATTATAAAACCCAATGATCTGTTTAAATCTCATTCTTTAAAGAATAAATTTTTATATTCCTACAGTTTTAAGAATAATCAAGATTGCCCCACTTGAAAATGTCGAAGAACAAAAATGAGTCTCCAGATGATCTCTATTAAATGCTCTGGGCGCCTTACGTGAATTAATAGTTAGTAAGCTTATGTATGGTATCCATATTCTGGCCTTGTGCCAAACTAAGGTTATCTTCATAAATGACTACGCCCATAGCTTTCCATTAGCTAAAACTCTGAACAACTATCATCTACGCCAGTTTACTGGACCCCCCCCTCAATATTAAAAAAAACGAGCCAATTGAAATTATTTCCTTATGATCTATTGCTCTGTTGTTCGGATGAGTGGTCATCTTTGGTCTTAAGTCCCCACTCTTAAACTCGACACAGTTAATGCCCCTCAATTTTGCAATAAGGTGATATTAAGATTCCAAGAAAAACTTTATTTCATCAATCTAATCCACCTCTCAATTTGATTATGTACTGACTGATAGTAAAATTTTGAACGAAGATTTTAGCAATGGTTCTGTCTTCACCCTTAGAACCAGAGCAGCTTGAATTCCGATCGGAGAATTTTTTAAACATCTTGTCAGTATGATATAATTATACTATGTGTGTGTATATATATATATATGTGTGTGTGTGTGTGTGTGTCGGAAATGTAAGTTTATTTTTATTTACCAGTAAAACTTAAAATTACATCTTCAGCTAAGAATTGGGTTGTGGAAGGCTAAAGTTTCTAATTTTTGTTCTAATGATTTAATATATTTGGAAATTTATTATCCTCTCCTGTTTTTTTTTTTTTTTTTTTTTTTTTTTTTCTAAATTCCTGGAGTTTTAGGATTTTCTCTTGATTCCGAAACCTAACCCAGATTCCGTCTGGAATGATTTTTTTTTTCCTGTATTGTTGACATTTTAGTGTCTGTAACTCTTGTTCTACAACTGGGCACCTCATGCAATGTAATGACTAATGAGTTCGATTTTCACCCGGTGCCCTATACTTCTATCCTTCTGCCACAGTTAAGCTGAGTAATTAACAATTGAGCTACAACTGCTGCACATGACCAAATATCAAAGCTGATGTGATGGCATTAGATAGAATTTCACTAATCCTTAACTGTGTATTAGGTAATTCTTTATCCACTAACGATCAATTTTATACTTGCTTCCCTTCCAGAAAATTTTAGTTCGTTTCATATTTCTATCTGGCTTTATCTTAGAGGCTTGTTGGATACTTCTAAAGATTTTCCAAATATCAAAACTTGCTTATTCTGTTCAGCATAACTTAAGATTCTTGTTTTCCACCCCACCCCCCAATATCCTGTTTCATGTTTTTTCGTATATGAAATTGCATACAAAATAAGATAGGACAAGAATAAGTTAATCTATAACTCCGAAACTCAAACTGAAAACTAGAACTGATTGTTTACCAGTTCAAGACGGCCAGATATTTCGTCTGAAACCGGAATCTTAATTTTTTTTAAATTTCTATTTGGTTCTGTGGACGAGCAAATATCAAAATACTGCTACCTTCTTTTGGTTTTTAAGATTTGTGTCTAAACTTATGAAGGCTTAAACGTAATGGCATTGTCTGCTATATATTCGACAAATTTCACTTGTAAATAGACTATGGCTTCAGGTCAATAACTCAACTTTTATACCGTGTCTACATAAACGAAAAGTGAATTGACTTTAGGATTCTTGATATAAAAATCACTGAATTGTATTAGAAAAATAAAACAAGATAAAAAATGTTTCTTGAATTCAGGTTGTCATAAATATATCTGCAAAAACTCTCACCGCCATAGTTTCTATTATATTAACTCTCTCTTAAATGCATCAACTTACAAAAGATTAAAATTCTACCAACCCCTCAGTAACTTAGTTCAAGTTACTAAGACTTAGAGAACTTTTTGAGGCCATCCTTACAAAAGTGCTATTCGAATCCAATTGAACATTCTTTATGCATAATTTTTAAAATGGAACTTTTTGCTCAACTCAGCAAGAGGAAAGTGATTTCTTGATCAACCTATTTCTAAACGCATACGAAATAAAGCAATCATTTGAGAAATATCAAGTTCTTGATTAAATTTAACAAGACTCTTTCAAAGAAAATCTAAACTCTCAAAGACTGAATGAATGTTGAAAGCAATATATATATATATATATATATATATATATATATTAATACGAGAAAGAATTCGATATCCTCTATTGATAATTGGGTCTATTGTTTGTGAAAAATGTTTACTTACCAAGACTTTCCCATAAATGTCTTGAGTGGAATACAAGGATATTTAATCGGTAAGTTTTCACTCTTTTCATTTTAAATAGTATCAAACTGTATACTTTTCCTTGTCTACATACTACATATCTTCATTATCAAACCGGAATTTTTTTTAAATGGTCCAAAAAATGCCTAAGTTTAAAGTATCTTAAAATCCGTAAGGGTGGGAAGTATCAATCCTCGAAAATATTTTTCAGATAATGTAACTGCTTATAAACTATTCAAATTTTTTATATTAAAATTTCCAGAGGTTTTAGAAAGACAAAATCCTCGCAAATAAATTAGTACTGTTGATACCGTGTGCTAATTGAATATTTCAATACTTAAAGATGCATTGTTTAACGATTTTATCATAAAAAAAGCTAAAATGTGTTAACTATTTAGCTGTTTATAACAAAGAGGAATAGTTTTGTTTGTTTTTTTTTCTCTGAAAAATGCTTACAAGTCATTCAAACCGTATGAACTTGCTTGCAGTCTATTCCTCATCTTCGAACTTACGGGATTTGTTCAGAGTTAGACCCATAGTATTAATTGCTGGAAGTTTAAATTTCCGTAACATTTTTATCGATTTTTTTTGGTCCACATTTACCAAACAGTCATTTCAAGTGATTCTCGATCGAATCGAAACTATACCAAATGTCGTTCAAAGCAGTTTTAATAAACTATTTCTGTATTAATTCAATTATTTTACGTTAGACTCAATTTCACTGAAGAATTTGAAGGGGTACCTCAACTGTTAGGTTTCCAAATATTTTAACTGTTTTTAAATATGATTTTATAACTTAAGTCTACCAATCATAAAAAGCAGTGTTTACAATATAAGATCACAGAACTCTATAAATAAAATTTGAACACGTATTTCTGTCACTTGACTATTCTGCTATTGAAATAGAAAGTTATTTTTCAGCAAATAAACTTCAAATTCTTCGTGATGTCTGTAAGGAAAGACAAAAAGTATAATCGAATGCAAATAACCAAATATCTTCCTTACCTCCGTCTCTTGTCTCACTTACAGGCTGGCCTTTTTTTTTCTTTTTTTTTTTTTTTTTTCTAAATGGAACTACTTGCCGAATAAATGTCTTCATAATCCTTTTTGTAAGTTTAAATAAATGTAACATCTGCACACTGAAATGATCCTAATAAACTAAGTTTATGTGGAACATAAAAACTGAAGATACGCACCACAAACCTCTGTAGACAATTCACTTTGTTTTTAACAAGCAGGTGTTGCCCAGCCAATCACTCGTCTTTATTGACTTCAGGAATTTTATTATACAAAGGGGGTGATGATAAATGCAACTTTTTTTTTTTTTTTTTTTTTAGAAAACCTCGTTAACTGTCTCTCGGAATTTCGCATAGACTTTTTACTCGAGTCCCTGCCTTCAGATTAACCCTCTCTGTTATTTGAAAATCCTTTAAGACAGGTTTCAGTGGTCTGCCCCCCCCCCACTCGAAAATTCTTATTGTAAGCAATAACTTTTTTCGAGAGCAGGGTGGGGGTATTATAATACTGGCTATCGAGTATAGAATTTCAGCATTTTACATCTATTTTAGTGACTGCGTAATTTACAGTGCTAGATACGCTGAAGGATATTTAAAGACAAACCCACTTGTATTCTATACGAGACTAAATTGTTGCTTTGGTCATAGGAGACCCAACAATTTTTATCCAATTTACGGTTTCTTCAAATAGTGAATATCATTCTAAGTAGACAGGTTGGAAAAGGATGAAGATTTGACTTTGCTGACATAAGATTTATTAGATTTGAGGGATAAGGACAATGGGGGTGCGTAAGTTCTAAAATGATTGACTGTAATTCATAGAAGGGGAAACAATGTGTCACTAGATTTAGAAACCATTTTGATTAAAGTTGATATTTTGGTATCAGCAGTAGAAATTTCGTCTCGTATTCTAATGTATTTTTTAAACTTTTATTTCTACTGCTTATTCATTATAGTGGATTATCTTATTCAAACAGTTTGAAATAATTAAGCATGGTTAATATTTTAAGTTTTTAGAGCAAAACCTGATGACAATTTCTTCCTTCAGAGAACGAGAGGCAGGGAATGTAAATGGCAGATACTCCCACACACACCAAAAAGAAAAACAGCTATGCTCCTCTGTAACCCAATGGCGGAGAACTTATCCGAATAGATTAAACCAGAAAAATAAGAATTGGTCGAAATGGATTTTAAAAGAATAGTCATAATACGCTACTTAAAATCACCTTGTACCCGGCTATCAAGGAACCGAGAGAAGCTGAGAGCAAATGATTGAGAAAAGAAAAAAGCCTTAAATTTATACGATAATTTAAGAGGCCCTGTGCCTGACTTCGAATGCCGAGAAATTGACAGACTATTACAAAAGTGAAAATTAACTGATTTTTTTGTGAGGAAAAATATTATTCAGCTAGAAAAAGTCAAGATAGGTGGATTGTAATGGTAATTTACTAAGCTTCTTGCTTAGATGTGGCACAAGGCCATATGAAAGGGGAACCCAATGAGACTCGAACTCACTCGTGTAGGTTTGCTAGTGGAGCTTGCTAACCATTACATCACCACAGGCGCCTTGGATAGGTAGATTGTAATGTCTACGGAAAGTGTCAAGCGAAATCAACGGCGATTTTGACCCTGAGGTCAGGGTTTGTCAAAAGCCTGAGTAATACGTTACTTACAGATGGCCTTACACCAGACTGTCCAGTGTGGAGAAACTGAGATAATACGATAATTTGAGATCAAGACCAGACTCGTGGAGATAAAAAGCGAAAAGAAATCAAGACAATGATACTTTAGAGACGAACACGAACCAGCTAAGAGACTCCATGATATTCTAAGTCTTGACTTTTTACTAGACTCCCAAGCCCAGAGAAGATAGAAAACAGTGGCTGAGGAACGTGAACATAATACGCTACTTAAAATCACCTTGAACCAAGCTATCAAGGAACCGAGAGAAGCTGAAAGCAAATGATTGAGGAAAGAAAAGCCTTAAACTAATACGATAATTTAAGAGGCCTTGTGCCTGACTTTGAATGCAGAGAAATTGACACTGTTAATTTGTGAATTAGGTTTCCGTCTATCACTACCAACCTCTCGGAAGGGTGAATGTATTTACCATTTTTAAATAGATTTTTTAAACTCAATATCATCATTGTTACAAAGCTATGTTCGGTTCGCTGTTAGCGTTCGACTTTTTTTACTTTCTTAATTGTTCGATCTCATCTGTCTATTCGGATGACTAGCAACTCCAATTAGCGATTAATCAGCTGTCAGGATTAAAAGCACCCATGGGTGGATAAATAGATATACTGTGCCATCTGATGAAATAACCTGCCAACCCCCCGCCCGTGTTTGGGAAAAGCTGGGTGCACTCTCAAACGTCTTTTACTTATCTTCGGAAAACAGATGCTAAATTTTACCGGTCAGTAAATATTTTTCCGAGTTTCTGGCAATATTATTCAATTGTATGCTTTTACTTGTTTTGTTGGAATATTAAATGGAAATATAGTATGTTATTTTGAGCGAAGACGGCGGTAAAATTAGAAAAAGGGGAGGGAAATGGTTGGTCATAAGTGACGCAGTTGATATAAAGTGTTCCTCCTAGTCACGTGAATGAAACTCTTTTGACCAAAGCCGTTTAACAGTAACGAGAAGACACAAATGATATTGCATTCTTAAAAAGCAAAGCAAAAATCATAATACAAAAATACCACCTAATTGCTTAGGTTTTAAAGTACAGAATATCAGTTATAAGCCAATGTAACAGGTAAAACAAAAATGCGATAAAGAAACAAAATGGACAGTTGGGACTTTAACGAAAATAAAACTTTTCAAATTTAAAACGAAATTTTTTTGTGACCCGTTGACGGGTTCTCTAACTTTTTTTAAGAGTACTTGCTCACATTTGTGACAGGATCGTAGATAATAAACAACCCATGGGTCAGGTATAGCAACGATATACCTCTCACGAAAACATGACAAGTCAAAACATAATTCAACGTGGGGCCCAGACAGCAGATTTGGTGTCATGGTCGACAAGTGCTCCCATAATAGCCAACATGGGAGGCCCAATAGCCATCTTGTGAATGTTTTAATTTCAGGTACATGAACAATGACCAAAGCAACCACTCAACTCAGAGACACCAACGGAAAAAAATGGACTGGGGAAGACAACAAACACGCTCTTCACTCTATCTTAAAAGTAATCTTACACAAAGAGGGTATAGAAAAACAATAATGGAAATTTGGGCAGAATTTGCAAGATTTAATTCAAACCGAAGACTTGCTGACCAAGCTAGAGTGATATTTAAAAAAAAAAAAAAAAAAAAAAAAAAAAAAAGGTTGGTTTTCTGACCTTGGAATTCTAGAAATATAACAAATAAATAGGGAAGAATATCAACAAGACTCCACTACGCAAACCTAGATGCTAAATACCGGAAGGAAAAACTTGGGGGCATTCAGAAAATTATGTCAAGGGAGCCAGGCAGTCGTTAAGGAAAGAAGAGTCGTCTTGGGCGACAGTGGGCCCCCGGGCTGAGAAACACAAAGAAGAAAAATTCTAAAATATAAATATCAACATGGGTTAAAAAGATATGGTATAAATCTGAAGATATGATTTTAACCCAGACAGTTCCTGACTGACTTTGAAATATGTCTGTCCCAACGTGGTGTCAATCATTACAGTCTTCCATCTCTCTCTCCCATACATGCAACCATTCATCATCATCATCATCATCATGTCGTGCCGCTAGCACGGATATCCCTGACCCTCTCTCGCCACTTCTCCTTATCATTCATCGCTTCTGGCAGGCCTTCAGGGCTACATCCCGTATCCTCACATAGCTGCTGTATGTATGTTCGAGCTGGTCGTCCTGCTTTTGCTCGGTCCATAGGAGTACATCACTTATGAGCTCGTCCCTGCTTCTCCTGCAGTGTCCTGCATGTCTGGTTCGTCTAACTTGGATAATTTTCGTGGTGTGGGGGGAGGTGGCCGTATAGTTCGTGCCTTGTGGGGTGTTGCCGCCAGGACTTATTCAATATTGCTCCCAACATTCTTGTGTAATTGCCGTCTAGCTTCTTCTCCAGCTGTTTTGTTAGCGTCCATACAGCAGTATCGACACGACCGCTGCCTGGAAGAAACTGTGTTTCATTTTATCGGTCAGGTTTGATTTCCATATGATCGATAGCTTATCGTTAGCCGTCCATGCCTTCGTTAGCCGAGTTTTGATGTCTTTTTCGGTTGATGAGACACTGCTTCCTAGGTAGGTGAATTTGTCTAATAGTTTCAGAGAGCTTCCGTCTAGTGTGGAAATGTCGCCTGTTAGATTAAAGCACATATATTCAGTTTTGTGTGCATTGACATGGAGGCCAATGCCTGCGGCGGCTCGTTACAAACTATGCAGTAGTGTTTCGGCTTGGTTGGGCGTATTTGCCAGTATCGCTATGTCATCGGCGTAGTCGGCGTCGGTAATTGTTTTTGCAGGGTACCTTCTGCTTCTTTTCTTTGTCAGCTCGAAGCCGTTTTCTCTGATTTTATCAAATGATATTCTAAGCACGTAGTCTAGACAGATGATAAAGAGATATGGGGCTAGCGTGTCCCCTTGTAGTACTCCTGCTACAATGTCGAAGTATTCTGCGTCTCCATCCGGTGAACGTACTTTCACTTTAGTGTTTCTGTAGAGAATCGTTATTGCTGCTACGGTTTCTTTTGGTAGGCCGTATGCTAGTAGGATTTGTTCCATCTCCCCTCTGTGAATGGAATCAAAGGCCTTGGTAAAGTTGACGAATAGTAATGTCGCCTGTAGTTTTTTTTTTTTTTTTTTTTTTTTTTTTTGCCCGTACGCCTTCAAGGATTCTACGGATGGTCAATATTTGTGAGGTCGTGGATCAATTTCTTCAGAAGCCATTTTGGTTTTTCCTAAGGATGTTGTCGATTTTGGGTTCTACCCAGTTTCGTAGAAGGGCATTGTAAATTTTGGCTACTATGGATGTAAGTGTTATACCTAGGTAGTTCTCGGCTAATCCGAGGACACCCTTTTTAGGGAAGGAGAGGATGCATCTTTTCATCCATCTGTCAATCGGATTTTGATTACAACGTTTCAAATAAAGGAGTTTATACTGTGTTCTTAAATTTTTTTGGGGGGGGGATTCCATTGACTCCTGCTGCATAGGGTCCCAGGGTTGCAGACAAAACTTCACAAGCTTTTCTACCGTTGCTGGGAGAAGGATAAATTGCCACAAGATCTCCGCAATGCAGTCATCATTACCTTGTACAAGAACAAAAGGGACAAATCTGACTGCCCAAGTCGCCGGGCGATTACTTTGTTCTTCATTGCAGGAAAAGTCCTTGCAAAGATTCTTTTGAATAGACTGGTACCAACCATCGCTAAAGAACTCCTTGCAGAGAATCAGAGCAAGAGGAGCATAACAGACAATGGTGTTTGTTTTTCAACTGCCTCAGGAGTAAAAACGGCTGTATATAACATTCGTTGATGTGTTGAAAATCATTCGATACGGTGAGCAGATGAAGTATTTGGCAAATAATGAAAGGGTTGGGCTGTCTTCCAAAGTTCTTGGACATTGTCATTTAGCAGCACGAAGACCAGCGAATCCAAATAAGACGTCACTGTGAACTCTCAGAGCCCCCTCCGTTCACCAACGGTGTAAACCATGATTGCATCCTGACACCGACTCTCTTCACTTCTTCAGCATGATGCTCAAACAAGCCTCGAAAGTTCTTGATGATAGGTATGGAGTCTACATCAGATACTGTTTAGATGTTACCCTGTTTAATCTTTGACGATTACAGGCCCAACTGATCCGATACCTCTGCTTTGCCGACGTTGCTCTCTTGTTACTTACACAGAGACGTTCAGTGCATCACTTTCTATTTCGCAGAGGCTGCTCAGTCCTTTGGGCTAGAAGTCAATTTAAAGAAAACGGAGGTTCTCGGCCAGCTTTTACTTCGGGAAGAGTACTGCCAACCCCACATCACTGTTGGCATGACTCGAAAACTGTCCTGTCGACTACAGACTGGCAAAGACGAGCAGTGCATTTGGCAGAATATATAAACATGTGTGGTACAACAAATACTTGAAGGAGAGCACAAAGATCAGCGAGTATTGAGCCATTGTCTTTGCCATCTTCCGATATATCTCAGAATTGTGAGTTACTTATTAGTACCTCCAACGACTCCCCGAACAGATCCATCAGCAATTGCTTCCGCACTCTCCTTAACATCAAACGTGAGCGTGCCTGCAGTCGGTGTAAACTAGCCCTTTCTTATTCTTCGTTTCATGAAGTCAAGCCATGACTGACAAGTTAGTTTTTTTTTATTAATTGTTATTATACGCTGATGGCCTACTGCTTAAAAACATTGCAGTCCTAAGTTCAATCTATCTTATTAAAGTTATTAATAACAGGTTTAGTAATTTTTTTTTTATTTGTAAAAAATCGCATCTGATTACCTTTAATCATCATCATCATCATCATCATCATATCGTGCTGGCAGCACGGATATCCCTGACCCTCTCTCGCCACTCCTCCCTATCGTTCATCGCCCTAGGTAGGTCTTCAGGACAACAACCTGTATCCTCACATAGCTGCTGAATGTACGTTCGTGCTGGTCGTCCTGCTTTTGCGCGGCCGTGTGTGGGGATCCATAAGAGTACATCTCTTATGAGTTCATCTCTGCTTCTCCAGCAATGTCCTGCATGTCTGGTTCGCCTAACTTGAATAGATTTCGTGATAGGGGGCAGGTGGCCGTACAGTTGGTGTCTTGTGGGGTGTTGCTGCCAGGACTTGTTGAGGATTGCACGCAGCATTCTTGTGTAATTGCCATCTAGTTTCTTCTCCAGCCGTTTTGTTAGCGTCCATGTAGTGCATCCATATAGCAGTATCGATGTGACCGCTGCCTGGAAGAAACTGCGTTTCATTTTATCGGTTAGGTCTGATTTCCATATAGTCGATAGCCTATTGATAGCTGTCCATGCTTTCGTTAACCTCGTTTCGATGTCCTTTTCGGTTGATTCGACGCTGCTTCCTAGGTACGTGAATTTGTCTACTAGTTTAAGAGGGGTTCCTTCTAGAGTGGAGATGTCCCCCGTTTGGTTATAGCACATATATTCCGTTTTGTGTGCATTAACATGGAGGCCTATGCTTGCTGCTGCTCGTTCCAGGCTATGCAGAAGTGTTTCGGCTTGGTCAGGTGTATTTGCCAGTATCGCTATGTCATCGGCGTAGTCGGCGTCGGTAATTGTTGTTGCGGGATATCTTCTGCTTCTTTTCTTCGTCAGTTCGAAGCCATTCTCTTTGATTTTGTCAATCGATGTTCTAAGTACGTAGTCTAGACAAATGATAAAGAGATACGGAGCCAGCGTGTCCCCTTGTAGTACTCCTGCTACAATGTCGAAGTATTCTGTGTCTCCATCTGGTGATCGTACTTTTACTTTAGTGTTTCTATAGAGAATCGTTATTGCCGCTACGGTTTCTTTAGGTATGCCGTACGCTAGTAGGATTTGTTCCATCTTTCCTCTGTGAATGGAGTCGAAATACATTAAGAAATATAAGTCCATTTTTACAAATGATGTCATATGATTTTTGATGTCGTAATATTTTAAAAGCTGCTTGAAAAAAGATCAATGTGACTTCACTTCTTACGTCATACGGTCCACAGAAAACTTGTTTCTGGCAAGAATTCAATTCCTGACACTCTTTTTTTCCCTCGATTTCTTTAGTTCCTGTTCAGCTGAATGTTATTTGTAAAAAGCTAATGTTTTTGTTTTCGTTCCTTGGCTAATCAAGCAGTAAAAATGCACAACTGTCAGAATGCTGAGAAAATCGCTTTAATTAAGATCGAACCAAGAAGTTTGGAAACTTGCACTTCTTACCCACATTGCAGACGAATGATGCACTTTATTCTTCGTTGCTCGACAGCCAGTGACGTTCACTTCCCAGTGGACTATTGTACTCTATCCTCAGACAGTAGAACAGAAAAGGAAGAAGAGGATCAAAAAGCGTTACGAGATACTGGTAGAGAAATAATTCCAGAACCTATGGTTTGTTGGAATTTGAACGAACCGAATGAGACAGAAAAAGCCTCGGATGTTTGGGAAAGTAACAGATGCCAACTAGTCACCCAACAACCCAGTAGTGTATTTAGCAAGTGGCAATCCGACTCCAGATCTTTATCGATTGTCAACCAGCCAAATCTGAATGCCATTTCTACACAAGATTTTTATATTGACGACGAAATCGAAGATGTTAATTTTCTTAATGGAGCAATTGAAAAGTAAAAACATCAATTAAGATTGTTCCAAACGGGGTGATGATGAGAATTGCTGTAAATCTTCACTGCCGGTTCTCATAAAGTTTTTAAAAAAAAACTCGGTTCAGAGAGAAATTCTAGGATACTATTCATATTTTAATTAAATGTATATTACCCAATTATTGCTTTTATTCACCGTTCTCTTAAAGCCTCACTTTGGCAACCATTAAACTCGATGTCGAATAACAGCCTTTTAGTAATTTATATGACAGTTACTTGTTAATAGATTAGGGGAAAAAATTTAGATTAAACTATTTTTAGTTGTACATACAAATTTTAAGATAGGAACTCTGATATTTTTCCGTGGAAATTTCTTTTTTCCTTCATCAGCAATAAAAAAAAAACATTCTGCGATTTTATACGATTCGGATGAATTTAAAAAACATAATTTTTTTAATTTAGTATTCATTTAAATATTAGGGTGTTTGGAAAGTAATGACCAAAAAGGATGTATTAACGTTTCTATTTTTAGATTTGGTGATACACATAGGTTAGGAACCGTTACGATTATGATATCTTTGGTCAAATATTTTCTGAGGGTGATACTTGTGGTCTTAGTCTGGGATATTATCTACACAATAATGAAAATTTGAAAAGGGATGAAAAATTATGTTTAACTTGATGTGACGGCGTCAGTAACACATACTTTTTAGGCGATTCAAGAAAATATTGAATTCAGTGATCCGATACAGAGTTTTTCTACTTATAATTTTCTTTCATTCATCTAGAGTTGCCTGAAAGATCCCGTCTCAGAAATCGTAAAAGCTGCCAGGAGGTCAGTGAACAAACTATAGGGTTATGCCAAACGTTCCTTTAGAGACCGGTTACACCCCTTCCCTAATTTCCTGTACGTAGTCAATAAAGGTTTACTGTTACTCTAGACAACACGTGTTTATATCTTTTCTTTTCTTCTGGTCTTGTAAAACTTAGTCCACGAAACGCTAGTTGTTTTACAAACGGGAAAACTGAGGAGACCAGGCGAGAAAGAAAAAAGACTTTTTTTTCACTAAAATAACTTAAGAAAAAATTTAACAGAAAATTCTTTCCACCAGGCTTAACAATAAAAATCCCAGTTCATTCCAGGAGGGCGCGGAAAGTAACAAAAAGATTAGAACAGGAATTAATCCGAGATCGAATTCATAACAACCGTTGGAAGAAACATCAACTCCGGTTAGAAATCTCGAGCAAACTCACCCCATTCCTGGAAGAAATATCAATGATAGATGACAGAACCCGAATCCTACAATATCTGGATAAATCGTACGAACAGGAATTCCACATGGTCAAAGCGCTTCAAATTACGAAGCTGGAGAAGATGAAAACCACCAATACGAAAATCCAATCCCATTGCTCACCAGTGAAAGCCATTGTCAACATCAGTAAGCGACAGTTAACATCTCCGGAAAAATTAGTGCTAAACAAAGGTCTCAACTTTGCCACTACCATCAAGCGAATTCCTTACTTAGATCTTATAGCAACAATCGAGGATGCAGCTTGAAAATACCCAAAGCAAGAGCTGATAAACTAAGATGGTGAGACAAGCACTTGAGAAATCAGAGCCTCCGAAACCTAACATCTCAAAAACGGAGAGACAGGCTCTCAAATCGCTACAGGATGATAACAATATCATAATACTCCCAGCTGACAAATGCAATGCTACTGTGGTAATGGATAGGGTGGAATACTCCAACAAATTGGCAGACTTGATTGGCAATGGTGGCTATTGTAAAGTAAAGAAGGATCCGACCCTGAAGACGGAAAAGAAAGATCCTGGGTAAAAATAAAGATCTCATACAACAAACAAAATACAGACAGCTAATTCAACATTACAGTCAGCTACCACACATATATAGCCTTCCAAAAATCCATAAGAATGGTATTCCATTGAGACCCATTGTCAGCAACCGAGGTTCAATATGTTACCCATTGAGTCGCTTCCTTGTGGAGATCATCAACCCACTAACTGCTAAGTCCTCATCATATGTTAAGAACTCAGCCCACTTTGTGGAGAGAATCGGTGATGCCCCCATTTATTCTAACCAGATGGTGAGTTTGGATGTAGTGGGTCTGTTTAAAAAGGTACCTACTGATGAGACACTTGCTGTAGTACGGGATAAACTGGCTGCAGACCCCTTGCTAGAAGAACGCACTTGTATCCCGATAGATAATCTAATGGAAATGTTGACTTTCTGTGTGGAGACAACTTACTTGGGGATGGGATCTGATATATACCGACAAGAAGAAGGACTGGCTATGGATTCACCATTGTCACCAGTATTGGCTAACGTATACATGAAATACTTTGAAGAAATGGCATTGGGATCTACATCACTAAAGCCATCTATGTGGCTTAGATACGTAGATGACACATTCATTCTCTGGCCTCATCAGGAAGATGTTCAGATATCACTTGATCACGTGAACTCAATCTAACCATCTATACAGTTCACTATGGAGGAAGAGCAAGACAACAAATTACCCTTACTCGATGTATTAGTAACATGCACACAGCAAGGATTCAGTTCATCTGTGTACCGTAAGCCCACCTTCACCGGAAAGTACCTCAATTTCAACTCCCATCATCCCTATACGGTAAAGAAAGAAATAGTCCGTTGCTTACAACATCGAGCAAAAACCATTAGTAGCGATACTGATGCATATCAAGAAGAAATGATTAGTCTGAGACACAACCTCCATCGTAACAACTACCCAGAGCGCATAACGTCGGCTCCCAAAAACCTAGATAGGAGGGTGGAGGATAATACCCGAAAACTCACCACGGTATGTATGCCCTATGTCAAAGGACTAACCGAAAGGATCCAAAAGATATGTAGTCCATATGACATCAGGACAGTATTCACAAGTGGTTCAACTCTCCGGAGTTATCTCTTCCGGGTCAAGCCACTAAGAGAATTCAACATGACCAAGAACTGTGTTTACTCCATCCCTAGCAGTTGTGGTAAAATATACAAAAGTGAGACAGGTCGCCCACTAAAAGTAAAGCTAGAAGAACATCGGAAGGCAGTAGTATGATGTGAGATTGAAAAGTCGGGTATAGCGGACCATATATGGAAGGAAAAGGGAAACCATCTGCCCATATGGGATAAAGATGAAATAATTGATAGGGCTGAACATCGGAGGATTAGACGCCTTAAGGAATCAGCACATATGTTGGCTACAATGACCTGCTGAATAGACCAAGTATAGAGTTGAATACAATATGGGAACCGATAATTAAGAAGGCTAGAGGGGAAAAAAATTAAAATCTGAATATGAGCACAGGTAAAAAAAATCATGCATAATATAATCTATAAAGGATATTCGACCGGACCCAAAAAACCATGTTCAACGAAAAAATAAACAAAACCCCCACAGACAAGAGAGAAAAATTATTGTTTCTTTGTTTTTATCTTTCTACATTTCATTTTTTATTTAAAAAATAACAGCAAGTTTTTGTAAGAGATGATGCTCGCAGGAAAAAGTTAACCTCAGATAAACAACTTACTCTAGACAAGTACCTATAAATAGGGAGAGCCCACGAGATGTCCAAACAACAGATATAAACTATTTCTTTTGGTGTTGATGGAGCCAACTCTTACATCAACCAGGTTACAAAGAGGGACTATAGAAATAATTTCAATGAACCTAGAGACTTGAGAAAACAAGAATGCAGTCAGAGAAGATAATACTACCAACTGACGGGTTAAAGTCAATGTCATCATTAAGCTCGCAACCAAAACTTTAGATTTTAGGTTAGATACAGTTGTAGACGTGACTGTAATTACGGACCTGAATTTCAGAAACAATCCCCACTCATCCAGCCAACAAATAAGATACTTTACGGACCTGGTCATCTTGAGATAAAGGTCATTCAAAATGTGGAGGCCACACTCACCACCGAAAAAACAGCTCACACCAAGACCTGTATGTTGTAGAGAAACCTAAAGAACCATTGCTAGGATGATCAGCAATTAAAGTCCAAATCTGCTGAAAGCCATTAATATGGTCAAAATTGAAGGGCGCCAGTACAAAAAATAATTTTCAGAACTGTTCACATGCTTTCGGAAACTGGAATTCAAAAAGGCTTAAAGTCAAACAAAAACCCCAGAGAGACAAAGAGCGTCCTACTTTGAAAAAGGACAGCTTGTTTGGAGAAAAACACCTAAAACCAGTTCAGCCGTAGTAAACAAGACTCTGTCACTCAGCTCAGTTCTTGTTAAGACTAATTCAGGCCTATACCGGCGTAACAAGAATTATATCGCCAAACGAGCAGAGAAAGCACCTTTTCTCAAGGGGCTACCCTACGAGCAGCGAATATCTTCCTACGTGTTATAAGATACAGTTTCATCTCCACCCATAAGGTCGGCTCAACATCGCTTCTTAGTAACTAATCAAACATTCCACCAACGAATTCAAGAAGCCCCGGTGAAGCTAAATATGCCAGAATCGGTTGGTGTGTCCCACTACTGAAAAGGCTTTTTGTAAAGAACTGAACAACTGAAAAGAAGATGTAGAGTCATGCCTCTTGTTCCCTAAGAGACCGGATACACCTCTTCCATAATTTCTGGTACTTCGTAAATAAAGGTTTACAGTTACTATAGGATACACATGTCCATCTCTTGCCTCTTCGTCGTATATTACTAAACCCAGACCACAAAACACTCCACCTATGATGATACTTCATATGAAAAGAAGAATGCCGAAATTTTCACGTTATTGGTACAATTTCTGAATGATAAAAGTTAATCTTTAATAATAAGAAACATAAAGAACAACGGGAAACGAGCCTTCAAAATATCACAATATTAGAAACAGAAACTATTGCAGTATATATAGAGCAGAAAATGCAACTGCATCCTTGAAAACAGGTAGAGAAATTATCAGTGACAACCTTTTTAAAGGCAATGCTTCTAAAGGGACTAGCAAAAGATTTTCAAGTAAATTCTTGTCATAACCTAGCAAAAAGTGATGATACTCACGATGAAAAGTGAAATATTTTATCGTCTTAACGCCATTAAAATGAAAGAACATATTCTTTGGCCATTGCAGTTTAAAACATATTCTAGAATAAGAAATTGTCGTTAAAACATTAAAATAAGTAATAAGAATGTGTGCAAAGGGAAAAATGTGCCAGTATTGCAATAAAAGTACCTATAAAAAGACGAATAAATACAGTGTGATCCAATTGAATTAAGTGTGATAAGCGAATCAAAATATGCAATAACCTATATAGATGACTACATAAGGTTTATCACTCTCTATTTTCTGAAAGACAAAACTCAGAGAGTGACAGCTACTGATTTTTTTATTAGTTGATATGGCACCTTTTAAGTTCAATCAAAAGAATGAGAACGGAATTCACTTGTTCCAAATTTTAGATTTTCTGGTCGCGGTAATTCAGTTCACAGTATAATTCCTCTACTTAAAAAAGAAAAGTGTACATCTATATACTTGCCCTCGAGGTTATAATAATTACGCGAATGCGTATTTCCAATCCTTTTGGGAAGACGTGGACCTGGAGGTGACCGTGTCTTCTGTAAAGACTACGGATGTAACTTGTAAGACACTTTCAGGTTAATTGGCCGCGCAATTACAATGACTAGATAATTTGGTGTCACTTGTGAGCGATGTGAACTAATGGCTCAGTGGTAGAGTTTCGGCTCTGTATTCTGTGGTCGCAAGTTCGATCTCCAGTGGGGGCAATCACGGTATACACTGCTAATGAGACCTGATAAGCCGTCCAGTGTTTTTATATTTCACTCGAAAGTGTTTGCCGGATTTTTTGGTTGTGATAATTCAATTCACAATATAATTCCTCAATTTAAAAAATGTTTTCTTATACGATAAAACAAGAATTCTCAGTTCCCTATTCACCACACCAAACAAACAAATGGAGAACAGCAATGAGTGATTAAATAAATGCATTCAAAGAAAATGACACCTACAAACTCGCTCGTAACCATGAAAACTGGAAAATTATTGGAGATAGATGGCTTAATGCAATGAAATTAGTGCCGAAAAACGAAGAAAACTTCAAGGCCATATATGTAGCAAAGCGATATTACTATGGTGTACAATACTAATGGCGCAATTGAATGCCAGAACAGAAGGCCTATTGAAAAGCATTTGATTTTCAGAAGTTTTGGAAGAAAATAAAACATTTTTGAAAATACTTAGAATATCTTGACCCATACGTGAGGATAATGAAATGAGCTGAAAATTAAATGAAAATATGTTTTTGTTGAGGACACTGATAAGTATTACACAAAACCAAAAGGTAGTTAAGATTTCAGGAAAAAGATATGATCCATATAATTTTGAAACATTAATATTCACTCTATTTACAGGTCTCACCAAACACTTTCTTCAATTTACCCCAGGGATTGAACGAGGAGAGTGGTTCAAATTTACATAAAAAGTTACCGGGTTAAACAAGCAGCACGAGAAGAAGGCTGGAGAGCATCAGCCGAAATGAGTAAATGACAATCTATCATCTCAGAAATAATGACAAATAAAACAAAATCATTCTTGAAAAAGTTTTAAAACTTTAATACTGGTTCTCTGATTTGGGTGTGTAATGCTTGCAAAAGTTTTTCAAAATAATATTCGCAAAAATACAAGCATTCTTTCTTTCCATGTTGAGAAAACGAAACTCTGAAATGAGCATCAAAATGTTAAAAATTCAGAGAAAAGTATCCTAGTAAGGTAGAATGGACTTGGTCCCATAAGGACTTCTCTGGTCAGCTTTCTAGCTACCTCGACCGAGTATTAGGAAAGTCGACTTAGATTTATTAGGTGGTCTAAGTTTTGAGTAATTTAAAAACTATCATCACAGATTTGTCTGAGTCACAATTAAGTTAGGTAAGGCCGAGGTAAGGATGTCTGATTACTGAAAATTCAACACATCCTTGTGGAATGAGAAAGATTTTCAGGACCAGCAAGAACTAATGCTAAAGAAGTAATTGATGGGTGTCATAATTGGGAATAAATAGTGGGTTAAGTTTAAGGATAAAATGAATAGTCAAACAAATTATCAATGATTCTGTTAGGACATAATATCTTAAGGATACAATTCTCCCAATTATTAATAACATTACAACGCACGAACAAAAATAAATCATCACGCAAATTATTGATGACTCCGAAATTTTCAACACTTCAACAAATAATACTACACTAACATATGTTGACAATCCTCTACAAATTATTGACCTGCGACGGTTGGACACAGTTTAACATAATAGTAAAGGATCCTTAACAAAATTTTTTACAAATTAATTGCCACACAAATTATTAGTGACTCGAATGCGAACATTCAACCGTCATTCTTCAACAGCAACTGTCTGAAATTTCTTCAACAAAACTTCAACACCTTTGCATAAATCTACCAAGAACAACTCAACGAACGTCTTTCGGCAGAAAAATAATAACTGATCAAAATAAACATTGAATCAACACACCAGCCAATTCATTTGAAATTTTCTATAAAACATCCGACAAATGACTTCATTTAACTTTCGTCGAAAAGAAGAATATATATCTCTCAAAGAAAAAGATATCACAGACAACCGGGGAAAAAACATCAAGACGAACAAACAAAGATTTCCAGAAAATAATTTCTAAATTTTGAAAAATTTAATTGGAAAATTCCGGCAAAAGTAACAACTATTTTCTTTTATGATTAAAGAGACATTCCAATGCATCCATATTTTACACTCATCAGCAACCAAAAAACTTCAAACCAATTTCGAGGAGAGTGGTTCAAATTACCCATATGAACATGAGAAATTATGTCAAGCAAATCAGAAAAGCTCAGCAAAATTATTACAAAAATCTGGACAGTCACTAATATATTCAAACAAAATACAGCGAAATTTATTTTGGTATTAAAAAATAATGAAAAAAAAACACCTTACACGCCATAATTCGCGTTGACTCACAAACGTTTAAAAAATGGATTCGACTATATTTAACTGCGTCGACTCATTGACGCATATATGTTTCTTTAAACAAAAATTTACACGAACTACAAAGCATCTGAAAGGTCAATTTAATCTTGAAAATTCTTCGCTGAAACTCAAACTTTGTTTACAAAAGTTCTCGATAAAACACTTGAATCTCAAATTTGGATACGTTTGGTAATTCACGACAACTAGTTAAAAAGCTGCATATTTCTTGTAATTACTTGACTGCTGGTTCTTTTAACATAACCACGACTGATCATATAAAAAAAATTGACGAAAGCTTGAATAAAAAACAGACTCAAACCAGTCTATGACAAGAAAATAATCTAATCTGCATGCAAAATATTAGAACCTGGGAAAATCATAACGGAACTTTCGTCTGAGAATACAAATGAAAAAAAGAAAAAATTATAAGAACAAACTGATAAGCAAATTTTACCAGCCTTCTCACCTAAGTAGTATGTACATTTTTTAATTATTTTTATTATTCTATAATATTCTATAATAATGATAAACATAGAACACTTTTTAGTTTGTTACGATATATACCTACATCGTTCCATATAAGAAACATTTATGGGAAATAAACTGATTTCCATACTAAAATAAAAGTGCTCATTTTAGCACCAAAAATAAGCTCAAAAAGCTGTAATTTTTGTATCTGTATTTTTGCATTTATGTACCAATCAGCATGTATGTTCTAGTTTTAAATTTCTTTGAGAATACACAGACGACAATATTTGACTTGCTGCGAAAAAGTTGAAGGATCAAAACCCAAAATAATTTAAGAAACCATTACCTTTCTAGATTGTTAAAAATGCATTTTTAGTCAATTAGAATCAGATAAACTTTTTAATCTAATTTTGAGCCTTCTTCAATCTTATAAATAGCGATAGAAAGAATATTCTTCATCAGATACACATTTATTCTATATGTACTCAACTACTTTTCGGTTTCTTCCTTTTGAATGAAAAATTTAACATTCTTTTCCTTCGAGAATGCTTTTAATTTCAACATCGTTTACTTATCTTACATTGACCAAATATGTTATTGTTTCACATAGATCTATTACTATTGATATTACAGCTTACGTTTGCTGATGATTAAAAATTTCTACAGAAGCAGCGTATACGTTTACAGCATACATGCATTTTCTCTCTCACCATGTGACATACTCACACAAAGATCTTTTACATACACAAAATTAATCCATTATATTAAGGCAAAACAAAACTGCAATAATTTGGTGTATTAATCTTTACTTTCTCTCTTAAAATATTTATGCTTTGACGAATATTATCTTTCTTGTTTTTTGTGAGGGTGGGGGTACAAGAAAAGACTTTGAAACATGTTTTTCAACAAACTTTCCCCTCAATTTAAAGGAAAAAGATTTATCAATTTGCTGTTCGGGGTTTTTATTGTGGCATTTAAACCTTTACCTGCTACATATATATATAAATGTGTGTGTGTGTGTGTGTGTGTGTGTGTGTGTGTGTGTGTGTGTGTGTGGATGTACTCATATGGTATGTTACAAGACGAGGGAGTAAGAAGCAGTTCACTCACCCACCCACCATCAACCTAACCGATCAGTAGGCCAACGTAGGTTGGAACGAAACGACCTCGTGACCTTGAATTAGCGTGAGTCAAATTGTAGGGAAGGATGACAAAGGAACAGGAAATGAACGAGCACTTCCTCTTTCTCATGTTGGGTGGAATGTTCCAGAAAATACTGAAAGGTTCGACTACTCCTGTGAAGACTGTAAAATTCCGGCCGTATTCCCAGAGGAAGGAGTCTACTGTCCTTTTCAGTGCACTTGCTTACATCTACTTTTACAATTGCCTTTTCCTGCAACATGTATTTTACCATCACTACTACTGTCTTCTTCAAGGCACTTGTCTTACCACTACTACAATTTTCCTTTTCAGGGCAAGTCAACAATTACTCGAGGACGACAACAACAATGACCGATTAGCATCACCCAGATAGTTTCGCACAGCCAGCCTGATGCAGCGACACCGGCCGTAGTAGACCAACCAGACCGATGCAGCGACACTTAGAGTAACACCTGGACTAACCAGCCCAATGCAATGATACTCAGCAACTTAGGGCGTATTACATGGCCTATGGACCGCAGGCCTCAGGATACCAGCCCGCAAGCAGATGACACCACACTTACCAATGATCCTATTTACCCAACCCCTCCGCTCGGGCAGGATATGACACAAGGTCAATTTTTAAGCGGAGTTTAACAAGTTTGAATTCAGAGTTTTCCTTCTCCTAGACTAGTTGCCTCACCAAGGCTGAAGAACCTAGTCTGTCCTACTATTTACACATAGCTGGAGGGATTGGATTCATACCTTTCCCAAGGGTATTAGTGCTATGTGAAATGCAATCAGTCAGGTCCAGGATTTGAACTCGTGTCGCCGTGTCCATATCCTGCGACGATAACTATTACACCACGGCCACCTCCATAAACTTACCAATGATGACTGTGTGTCCTCGTGGTGTAATGGTTAAAGCGATGCACTGCGGAATCGTAGTACGCGAGTTCGTACTCCAGTCGCGCTATTACGTTCACTTTCGGGCAAATACCCTTGGGAAAGGTATGAACCCCCTTATTCTCCCTCCAGCTATGGGTAAATAGTAGGACGGACTAGGTTCTTCAGCCTTGGTGAGGCAACTAGTCTAGGAGAAGGAAAACTCTGAATTCAAACCTGTTAAACTCCGCTTAAAAAATTGACCTTGTGTCATATCCTGCCCGAGCGGAGGGGTTGGTAAATAGTACCAATGATGACTGCTGCGAATGGTGGATATCGCTCGGACCTCCGACAACTTTATCAGTAGTACAGCGACGCCTTATAATTCCGACCATATTCTATGGTCTACGAACCGCTAGCCTCACGACACTAGTCTACGACTGAATTACCTATGCTAACTTCATCAGTTCGCTTGCCGTTAACGCTGACAAAATACCCAGGTTGACTGCCGATTCAACAACCAGATCGATGAATAGTTTGCCTCGGCAACCCATCAAGTTTAACCTTCTGACCGTCCGCAAACTAACTGGATTCATAGCCACATCAACTACCTGTTCAAGTATTATCAACACTCACTGTTGTCAAGAACTATAAGACGATCAAGTCAATGTTTTCGGCACAAACAAGAATTTCCCTCAAACACTTTATTTCTTGCCAAATAAAAATTGACTCTTTTAACGTAATCGCTTCGCCTTCCGTTATCCTTGCCTTTCTTGTGTCAATTCACTCATATTTAAAAGTTTGCTGGGTCGGATACATAATTCGTTACATAATTATGAAAAGCTGATAAACTATACTTATATGTAAAATACTATGTGATAGTGCTATCAAGTGATAATTTTAGAGAGACCTAAACTTACAACAGATTTAATTCAGCTTAGAGGAAAGTTGATCTGTTCCTCAAGCCTTTACTATACTTAATGTAAACCGGTAGATAATCATCTCCATGGGTTATTGAGAGTATAAAAACTTGTCCAAACTTTTTGTCATAACCCACAGCGACACTTTTTTCCGCTTAAGAGAGTTAAAATAATTACAATTTAATGAACGTATGCGTTTTTGCCTGTGCTTAAATTTTCCCTAATTGTAATGATATATAAAAGCAATTCGTTATTTTTTAATTCTTAATTATCATAAAGTATTTGTAATATTATATCAACATTTTATTTAACCATTATAATGTATTAACTGTTATAATGAATTAAAATATTTAAAGGGAATTTGAAAGATAAAATTTGCAATATGAAGAAATTTAGAGAGAATAGAATTTACAATATAAAGAAATTTGGAGTAAAATTCAATATGAAGAGAATGACACTAAAGCCAAATTTATTATTTAACTGGGTAATGTTTTTAAAGAGAGCTTTAATGCGTAAGTTTTAAACAGTAAGTTCAAACGGTAAGTTTAAACGGTAAGTTCCATAGCTTTCTAGGTCGGACACAGATTCGAAAAGATAACACAGATAATAAAGTCTTTAATAGGGAATTTTATACAAAAGAAACAAGAAAGAAAGAAATAGAAATGATAGTGTTGTAATTTTAGTGTAATTTGCGGGAACTTTTATCAGCGAGAGTGTCCGGGAAACAAAGTTCTTTAAATTTGAGTATTTTTTTTTCTTTTCAGTTTTGTCGAAATGTTCAGTTTTCATTTAATTTCGAGTCTTCTGTAAAGTTATCTTTTTAGCAGAATTCTCAGGTCGAATTTTCTTTCAATTGGTTTTAATTGAGTCCTTTTAATTTTCTTTTGATTTCAGTTGAGTCTTCTGTAATGTTATCTTTTCAGCAGAATTCTCGGGTTGAATTTTCTTTCAGTTGTTAAACTTGGTATAATTTCAGTAGTCGACTTTCGTTTAATTTTACTTTTATTTTTTGGGAAGATTCTTGCTTGTTTGAAATATTTATTGGTTATTTAAGAAGCGAGTAACGAAACCCTTCTGCTGGCTATTTTTTCCTGCCTTAACAGCTTAGCCCCTGAATTTGTACTTTCGTTTGATTTTGGTTTTATTTCTTGGGTAGCTTCTAACTTGTTTGAAATACTTATCGGCTGTTCAAGAAGCGAGTGATGAAACCTTTCTGCTGGCTATTCTTTCCGGCCTAGACAATTTAGTCCCCGAATTCGTATTGAGGGGCTCATTAATAGTTCTCGACAAATAGTGGGAGGTAGCGTTTTGGTGCCGTATTGTCTAGGATTACTTCTTTCTTCTCCACTCTGGCCAAATCAAGTGCTGCACGTAATCGGTTTGATTTTTCTAGGAAATAAATTTTTATGTATTCTAATATAATTATGATATAAAAAAAACTTTCCTAATTGTTATATATGACTGTTTGAATATATATCTTTTCAAACTGTCCTAATTTTTATAATGAAAACGTGACTTTTTTCTTTTTCTTTTTTACTTTATTCGTCTGTCCGAAATTTCTACTAAGAAGAGAGTGTATAATCTGTTTGGTTCCCCCAGGATGTGTAAATGTAAATGTGAAAATGACAACCAATTTATACTATGAAATTTTATAATCTCCGAAATAATTGTTTTCACCGGCATATTTCATATTCAGTTGTTTTTAAACCTTCAATTTTCCGGAACTGTAACTTCTCGTTGGATTCGAGAGGAAACGGGTACCGAGAATTGGACTATGCAACACTTCACTCGGATAAAATATACTCGTTCGCATAGATAGATAGATAGATAGATAGATAGATAGATAGATTTCTCCCCTCGAACAATCTAACATACTTAATAATTACAAAAAAACGTGTCACATACTGCTTTTTTGGATTTGAAATTACGATTGATTCTTCATAGAAATTAGTGCAAACAATAGATCATACAAAAAAAAAACTGAAAAAAAAAAAACTCAGGACAAAAACTATTTTATTTTTACTTTCATGCAAACAAATAAACGGAAGGTTTCTATCAGAGATAAATTCTACAGCTTCTTGGGTTGTGAGTCATTATTGGTTCTAAAAACTATTCTAAAAAAGAATGTCCGAAAACATTCAACATAAGAAAAGAAGACAGTGGTTTTGTATCCAACGGGATTAAGTTGATTGGTTGTGTTTTATGACGCACCACACTCTTGGGTTATTTAATGTCAATTTGTAAGGGAACAGTTTGTTGGTGAAATTATTTTTAAACAAGGCAGAGCTCATTTATTTGCATACAGTTCAACGTTTTCAAGTAGTTACTTAACACCTGTAATTCAATTTATCAACTATTTCCACCTTAAAAATGTTTTTTCTTTAATAGTTGACAAATCCTAAATCTTTTGGTCGCAGCAATTCCGTACATGTTTTTACAAAGTCAACGACTAACGGAATTTCAATGGAATAAATGTTCAAATTACGCAATCGACATTGGATAAAATTGAAAAATTCACTTTTTTCTTGCATCAATTTTTGAGCCTTTGACAGGAATTCTTGACCTTTTATCAAAAGTTCAATCAGGCTTTGGTATTCTTTTTTCAGCTGCAAAAATCGATATGAAACAGATATTGATTTGTCTAAATTGTCGTTCCCATGTTTTTGCTTACAGTCATCTAATTTCTTTTGGAAAACACTCTCCGACATACAAAACGGAATTCCCATCTTGGATTTATATTCTGTATTCAATTCTGTTTGTAGTTGTTGTCGCCTTTCTCTGTACAGTTCATAAAGTCTTTGACAAATGACAGCTCTCAACAAATAATAAATAGATTTGAGACAAACGTCTTCAAAACAACCAATGTTATTGAGAAATGAAGCCATTTCTTGCCAATATTTTCTTAATGAATTTTGAGAGCGGCCTTCTTTTTCCATATGGTAACCACAAAGTACAAACCAGTTTCCGGCCAATAAATGAAGAAACATTTTATTTTCTCTCGTCATATTCTTTGCCTGTTGTTTAAAGTTTTTGGCCCGAGAATAACAAGATTCTGAATTTTCTTGTAAAAGTTTTCTAACATCGTTTACTATTTTCTTTATTTCTTGCGGATTATCTTGATGCATTCGTAATAGTAACAAAATACATTGTTTGTCGAAAAGAGACTCGGAATCTCCCTCTTCTACAAACGAATGTCTGAAAGCGTTCTCTTTGGGAACATGTTTAGTATCCTGCTTGATTAACTGTTCCTCGGATCTAGTTTTCTTTCTTTGATTACCTGAAGAATTAGAAAAAACCGAAGATGATGAAAAAGCAGGCTTAGTTGATGGTGAGATATTTTGCTTTACAATTTGGGAGTAACAATGATTGCGAAAACTTTCATTGAAAAGATTAATGTCAATTTTTACTTCTAATCTTTTCCCTTTAATCTTTGGAGAAAATCTTTCAATCTTGGGTATTACAGAAGGGGAATGTTTATAAGACGATATAGATGGATTTTCAGATTTGTCTGCACTTTCTTCTTCAGTCTCTCTTTTTGGATTTGAAATTGAACTCAGAGGAGAAATATTTGTTACCATTTTATTTAAGACCATTTCAATGCTCATTCTGTTTTCTGGTGAATTGATTGGCGATATCAATCGAGGCAGTGTCATTTCTTTGATCATGATATCAGTATCGATCTTTTGCTTTCCATCGAACTGATTATGTAATAAAAGAGACAGATCTTCTCTCGGCTTTGATTTAATACTTTCAACACTTTCTAAACTTGTGTTTTTTTGTACACACTTGATTTCTGATACGGGAAAAATGCCATTTGGAGGGAATTTGACCGTCACTGGTGAAGGAGTTGGTCTGCAATTCAACCTTGTTGAACCACTAACCTTTGTCTTTGGTGAGTCAAGAACATTAATAGTCATCCCTTGCAAAGAAGAAGGGGTTGGATAAATAGGTCTCGGCGGGACATCTTTTAAAGGAGGTACTATGATATTGGCTCGTCTTCTTGGCTGTAAACGGGTTTCAGGATCTTGGTGGCATACGTAGATAGAGTTGGAGATGAAACACTGAGCCCTGACGTAGTCACCCATCACCTCAGCGGTTTTTTGGCAGAGAAAATCATCTCGACTTGCTACTCTTTCCATTGCGGCAAAAAGATCCTTGTCGTTTTCTGTTTTGGCTTCTTTCATCATTGCAAAAGTTGATTCTAGAAATGAAATGAAAAAAAAACAATATAATTTAAACTTAAAATTCTAAAAGCAATTTATCTAGCTCCGTCCAATAATACAAAGATTGGTTGATATATAAGGTCTTGAATCTAATAAAACAAGTTTTAAATCGGATAGAATAATTTAAGTAACATGAAAATTAATTTCTGCGTGATGCTCAGGATGTAAATTTTTATTAATAAAACTTCACTAAATTACATAGACTGTTCTTTTTTCAAATGATCAGAAAAGAAATTGTCGTAAAAGCGTTGTCGTGAGAACTTAGCAGTGTATAGGCGTTAGTGTAAAAGCTTCAATATTTGATTCGCTAGCGAAACATAACTTGAAGCTGAAGACGCATATTGTTTTGCTTGTATAAAAAACTCTCCATTTAGCCGTAACATTGTACCGTATACCATTTTTTCAGCAGCACTTTTGATGTCTTCTTTAAATGTGGGTGTAGTCTGAGAACAACCTACAAAAAGGTTTGTACCAAAGAGAAAGAAATAACAAAAATGCTTACTCAAACATGGGTTTTAATAAACAAATTAATCAAAGAGAAAGTTTCAACAATGCAAAGTAAGGGACAAAGTTCACTTTTTCCATATGAAGGTTTCAAACTTTTGTCACAAGTTTCTCTCGCCAAAAACTTAAATGTCCTCTTACTCATTGTTTTCTAAACGGCCTCAACAGAGGCAAACGTAAGCAGTCTACTTGCCATGTCGCTCTCGTTCGTGTAAAGGCTTCAAGCCTTTGTTGTCGTTTTCTCACTGGAAAATATAATTTCCTTTTCTTACAGAGTATAAAAGTTTCGGACCCTTATCAAGTTTCTCTCGCTAGAAATTATGATTTTCTTTTCTTAAGGGTAGACTGTAATGCAGGTGGTTAGGTCTTTTTTTAGACCGTTTTCTGTCACTTCTAAAAATTATTGTGTTTCATTCCTGGAACCCTGGCAGGAAAACGGGTATAAAGGGCTACATGTTTTAAATACCCTTTTCTCCTGACTATTTGATCATATAATTTCTCCCCAGCATATGTCACGAATACGCGAATTCAACTTTTTGAAGTTGACCAACAAAGTCCTAAGAGTCCACATCAAGTGTTACGTTCCGCTCTCTGGTCAAACAAACGACAACACGGAATTTGTATATAACAATATATATTTATTTTCTCGACGGACGCTTGTGTGAAGTAGGAGCAGTCATGAGAGGAATTAAGATCGTTCGTCGATGAGGCTTGAATTTTTCGATGTCAGGAGACGAAGGCCGAGACAACGCACACTGCGTGACGACGAGAGAGGTTTCGTGAACAGCGGGATCCTTTTTTCTCTATCTTCTTCTGTTCAATTCGTCGGCCTTATATTACCTTCAAACTCCCACGCAGACATAAAGACACGCCTCTACGCCTCTGCAATCTTCCCGATCTCAGGCGATTGAGATGTGTTACTTCCGCTCATTTGGAATGGCCTGTGTGATCGTCGTCGAGCGGAAATAACCGTCATGCAGTTCACAGGTCACTCTCTTCCGGTGCATCATTGAAGTGGGACCTTCACATTGTCCCATATTATCAGCCGAGCACACTTGCGCGCTTTCTTTCGATTATTGGCCATTGGGATGTGTCACATCCGCTGTCTTCGGAATTGCAGGTGTGATCATCATCGAGCGGAAATAACTATCATGCAGTTCATAGGTCAATCTCTTCCGGCGCATCACTTTTTTTACGGCACAGTGAAAATTTTTACCTTGTCTCATATTGTGAGCCAAGCTGTATTTTACACAAGTAGACAGACACCACACTGGCTGTGTCTGCTCTCACTGCAACTTTTTGTAGTTGAATTATAACATCCGAAGTGTATACGCCTTAGTCAACGAGTTCACTTGCTCTGCCTGTTGAGGAAGAAACACGGAATTCAACTTTTCAAAGTTGAACTGAAGTGTAATTTTGTATCAAGGCATAAAGCATGGGCTTTATGCCAAAGGTTAAAAAGGCACTCAACTTAAAAACGCAATGTAAATCTCCAATATAACACAACAATAAAGATCTTTAGAGTAAAAAAATGAAAAAAATTAGAAAAGATGGTTGTCAACGTGGTTGTCATGAATGACGTATAAGCAACATCAGAACTAATTTTCAGTGCGCACTTGTTGGCCGGACTGTGTAGACTGTAAAAGATAGATATCAGAAAATTATTTACCATTCGTTCCTTTAACCATTAAAAAGTAACTGAATTAGCAAGGAGCTACCCGAGAAATTCAACTTAAAGTCAACTTAACCGAAAATTCACTTTAATTCAACTGAACAATAACCCCCAAGAATTCGACAAAAAATCAACTTAACCGAAAATTCACTTTAATTCAACTGAACAATAACCCCCAAGAATTCGACAAAAAATCAACTTAACCGAAAATTCAAGTAAAATTCAACAAAAGCTGAAACTTCAACCCGAGAATTTGACTGAATATCAATTTAACTCAACGAAAGTTAAATTAAACCTTGAGTGCACCCTCAGGATTGTTTGTTTATGTTTTATGGCATATCAACCTTTGTATGGTATTTAATGCCAAATCCGTTTTTATACAAATAAACAGTTTTATTACAAACAATTCAGTTTAGCATAAGTCTACAGTCTAATTGTCAAAAACATTTCCATTTCAAGCTATTCAGTTTAGTTAAACTGTTTTAATTCAAATAATCTAGTTTAGTATAAGTAGAGTTTTTGTTTACACACAGTTAAATGTCAAGATAGTTCTATTTTAAACAATTCAGTTTAGCATAAGTACGCAGTTTCGTTCTGTTTGACCATGGATAGAATCCTATCAGGTGCTACCACTCCGGACCAGAATGGACCTGGGAGCAATGGCAGTGAAGGGGTACTCCGCATTCCCCAAAGCTCCAGCATTACTGGAACCTCACCGTCAGATTGTATACCACTCTCTTCGCCCCGTCCTCGATCACAGCGCTGATTATACCTATTATGGTAACTCTTTGCCACAACCTTGTCCGCCTCCCTCCAATCTCTCTGCTACAGCGTGGGAAAAAACAGATCAAAAGTTCCTTCCAGGGAAAGTGACCATGCACAGCCCTGCCCCACGTTGTGATTCTTTAAAAGTAAGGCCGATGGCCCTGTCTGAAAGGAAGAGAGGGTTACTGGCAGCTGAAGACTGGACTCCAAAGGGGTACATATATTGCAGAACAAAAACAAAAAAAAAAATAATAACTCCGATTTCTGCAGTAGATAAGAAAAGGGTTTATAAAACTTCAAAGTTACAGGTGGCGACAAAGAAAAAAATCTGCGGGTGTGACATATAATAGTCTAAGGCGGCGGCCCGACGAGGGTTAAGTTTTCTTAACGACAATGTATCTCAGCGGCGGACTGGCGATATATGAGCCGGTAGCGCAAAGCACAATTCCAATCTGTTGTTCCCTGCCTGGTCTTCGTCGGCTTTGTCTACTTCGTCTGGTACCAACTGCTTCGCTCTCCTGCCACCAACTTACAAAGGTCTAAGTTTTCTTAACGACAGTGTATTCCAGCGGCGAACTGGTGATATATGAGCTGGTAGCGCAAAGCACAATTCCAATCTGTTGGTCCCTGCCTAGTCTTCGTCGGCTACGTCTACTTCGTCTGGTACCAACTGCTTCGCTCTCCTGCCACCAACTTACAAAGGTCTAAGTTTTCTTAACGACAGTGTATTCCAGCGGCGAACTGGTGATATATGAGCTGGTAGCGCAAAGCACAATTCCAATCTGTTGGTCCCTGCCTGGTCTTCGTCGGCTACGTCTACTTCATCTGGTACCAACTGCTTCGCTCTCCTGCCACCAACTGCTGAGTTCGAAAATCAGCCTGTTTATATAATAATTGCCAATATTCTGGGGTAGGTTCTGACTGAGGCAGGGGTGATCTCCCTAACGTCATTTTCAACTCATTAGACATCCTTCATGTCTTTGTTTTAATTTTCGTCATCAGAAAGGGTCCAACCCTCTTTTCACTACTTCCACAGAGTTGTTCCTCTCACTACCCTCATAGTGAGGACTACAGGAGGATAGCTTTCCTCCTACCAACATAGTTTCTATCATTTTACGGCTCATGACGTCAGAAAGGGTCCAACCCCTTTTTGCCCAAATATGCTGGACTGTCACCTTTGATGGAACTGGTTTCAATTCCACGTAGGCGAAAAGACTGGCCTATCCTCAGGCTAATTAATAATCCCCTTTCAACACTGATAAGTAATTCTGGATAATTTTCTCAACCCTTAGCTGAGGTATTTCCCCAAATGCCAGGTGGCCTTCTTTATCTTGACAAAGACTTCTTTGTTTGCTCTGAGTCCCACCTTTTAACTGGAGTGCAAGTCACACCGTATCTGAATCTCTGTGCTGTCAAATCCTTTAAAAATTAACTTTTTCCAGGCTCGAAAATTATCTTAGTATCGTTACTCTTTTCACCTTTTTAATCACAATATTTTTCTTTCTCGATTTCTGCCTGAGTTCTGTAAACAACTTAATCTTCCGTACCTGTCAACTTCTTTGTTTCAATTTTGGCTATTGTCAACAAAAATTCGGTCACAGCATTTTCGATTCTTTTTCCCAGAATTTCAACTCCACACTTCTTGGCAATTATATTTGGCTGCTCAACTTTTTGGTTAACCCCTCACGTACCGCCAGAGACGAATATTGTCACACTACCACTCCGGACCAGAATGGACCTGGGAGCAATGGCAGTGAAGGGGTACTCCGCATTCCCCAAAGCTCCAGCATTACTGGAACCTCACCGTCAGATTGTTTAGTGTCATAACAGGACACTCGTTGGAGGGGATTCTTACCGCTCTGCAGAGAAGCAGTTGGTGTATTCAACAACCCCAGACGCCTGGGCAAGAACTCTCAGGAGCCGACTTGCAAATTTGATATTATATTTCTTTTATAATGCAAATATGTTATTTTAGTTCTTTTCATGTTTCTAATATGTCACTTTTATAATTCATAATGCTAATTTGGCATTTTTATTGTCATTTTCTTTATATTACTTGCTCAGTCGGTTGGGGCAGTTGAATACACTGACTCCAACGTGTGCCCTACATATAATAGTGAGGTTTAAATAATTCTGGAGCATTGGGGAATGTGGAGTACCCCTTCATTGCCATCGCCCCTAAGTCCACTTTGGCCCGGAGTGATAGCACCTGGTTGGGTCCTCTCTATGGGTCAAATAGAACTAAACTGCGTATTTATGCTAAGCTGAATTATCTGAAATAAAAAAAATCATACTTATACTAAACTGAAATGTTTAAATTAGAACAGTTTGACTGAACTGAATAGCTTGAAATGTTATTGACAATTAAACTGCGTATTTACATTTCAACAGCGGACTTATGCTAACCTGAATAGTTCGAAATGGAACTGTTTTTGTATGTTACACTGAATTGTTTGAATTCAAACTGACATCGAAACTCTACTTTGGTTAAACTGAATTTTTTAAATAGAACTGTTTTAACATTTATCTGTGTGTGGACAAAATTATACTAAACTGAATTAGTTGAACTAAACTGAATAGCTTGAAATAAAAATGTTTTTGACAATTAAACTGTGTACACACATAAAACTGAATTGTTTAAAATAGAACTGACTATATGTATAAAAATGGATTTGACATTAAATAACATACAAAAGTTGATATACCATATAAACCAACCAACCAACTTTATATTACAATTGTGATAATATTTTCATGAGTAGTGCGTTCACCAGTGGCCCAGGAGACCGCGTTTCAATCTCAGGTCGAGTTATACCAAAGACTCCAAAAATGGTACTGGTACCTCCTTGCTCATCACTTAGCATTATAAGGTATGTATCAAGGGTAAAGTAGCTCAGTCAGATGGGGCTGTAGAATACACCGATTGCACCTCTGCAGAGGGGCAAGACCCCAACGAGTGTCCTGCATATGACACTACACAATCTGATGGTGAGGTTCCAGCGATGCTGGGGCTTTGGGGAATGCGGAGTACTCCTTCATTGCCATTGCTCCCGGGTCCACTCGGGCCGGACATGGTAGCACCTGATAGGGCCCTATCTATAGGTTTAATAGAACTAACGGCATACTTATGCTAAACTGAATTGTTTGACTAGACTGAGTGGCTTGAAATAGGAATGTTTTAACAATTAAACCGTACTTACATTTAAACTGCGTGTTTATGCTAAACTGAATTATTTGAAATGGGACAGTTTTTTTACTTTGAAACTGTACATACACACAACCGATTTGTTTAATATAGAACAGTTTTCACTTTTAACCAGGGGCGGACTGAGCCATCGGTCAATCGGTCCATGCCCGAGGGCCCGGCACTGCTGCCAATAAAATTATTAAGGATGTCCTTGTTATACACTCAAATACATGCAGTCTGACTCGAGTCATTCAATTGCACATCATAGTGTATGTTTGTGTCTCATGACCGTAGCTGACTACCGGGCGCAGGTATTGGCCGATCCGTGCAATCATAGTAAAAATCTGAGCAAGGAAAAATGTCTTCGTCAGAAATCAAATTAAACAATTCGTGAAGAAAGAAAGAAAGAAAGAAAGAAAGAAAGAAAGAAAGAAAGAAAACCTCCGAATGAATGCAGTAAAAAAATCTGTTTATTTATTAACTATGGGAGAAAAGACTGGTTATACTAAGAAAGTCCAAACATGGTTCCCTAATGGACTCCAATGCAAAGCTTTATCGGCTCCTTTTTGTGGCTATCCTTTTGATTTCGGTGCACCCCTTGCCTGGTCGAAAGGAAGACTCAATAAATCATTTTAAGCTTCTAAGAATATTCGGATGATCATAAACCTTGTGCCTCTGTAGTCCATAGTACCGGTCAAGTCTTAGCGAACAATCTGAGGGGATCATTCAGTCCTCCCTCTGGGATCTCCGTCACTCCCCAAAGCCACTAAACTTTTCATGTGATTGTTAGAATTCGCAAAGAAAGGACACCTTTTTCCTAACTCCTATCTGTCGCCAAGCATTTTAGTAAGTTAAAATATTGACTATATTGATTATTTTGTTTACATCTGTAATTTTGCTAATTTGATAAAAAAAATATTGAAGATTTGTAGCAGAAAGAAAGTATTTTTGTTTGGCGCGTAAATTGATTTGACCGTTATGATTGTCACATATTTTCACCCAATGAGAATGACTTATCCTATTCGGCCCGGACCATTTTCCCGGACAATATAAAAATGATGAAAGCCCACCAAACTATCTCTTTCTCAGAACCTTTTGAGAAGGACGGGCGTACTTTCTGTCCACTCCCTGCATAGACCAAGGTTTCCCAGTTGAACATGAATTAGATGCATGTAATCCGCCACTTACAGGAACACCTTTATGTCGCCTCTAACTTTTGCTGTGTCTACAGCGACGCGTAATTTCGCTAAGACATCCAGCTACCTCATTCCTCGGCAACATTTTCTGGAGACTTTCATGCCTCTCTCCTACAACAACCAGGACCACACATCTATGGGTGACTACATCATTCCTGTCCTTAACCAGCAAACACGACTTTTGCTACACCTATGGCGGCGAATATTCTGCTCAGACATTCAACAATGCCTTGACTTTAGCGACGCACATTTCGCTCAGGCATTTAGCAGCTAAAATTCCTTCTCAACTCGCTATTTCCTTCCTCCCTTCCTTCCTACGAGACTTGTAGCATAAAGGTACCCTTTATTCTGGCTGTCATTAAAGCTTCATAAAAACTTTTCGATATCTCGTTCCATCTTCTTTATTTACAACAACATAGCGAGGAACTAACGTAACAACGTAACGTGATAAACTTCCTTGCTAAAGATTTATTGTAAATTTAAATTCACATTATGTGATTTCTTAAGTCAAAGTTTTTAAAATTTCAATAAAGCGCTTTAATGCGAATTCAAGCAGAATATATTTTTTTTATTTTTTTTAATCCAATATTGTTTTCAAATTGACGAAGGGCTTAACAGTCAATTTATGCCAGTGCCAGATATATATGGATCTTACCACATTCTTCTAAAACTATTGATATGATTTCAGTTGATTAGATTTTTTTATATGTACAATGTGCAGTGTCTCTGATCTTGCTCTCGACATTTTTTTATGTTTCATCAAAACCTTTATGTATGGTCACTGTGTTTTGGAATGATTTTTTTTCTAAACGTTCAGAAAAAAAAAAAATTGAAGAGAAAATTATTACTTTTTAACCCATAAAGAATAAAATTAAAATAAATAAATAGATAGATAGATAGATAGATAGATAGATAGATAGATAGATAGAACTTTTATTTATGAATACTTTTTTTTTAATTATTGTTGTTATTGTTATTATAATTATTATTAATAATAATAATAATAATAATAAATAACATCAACAACACGAACGAGGACTAATTACAACCATCAGAAACGATACTGACAATACGATAGACGATAGAATGACAATAACTAGGAAACAAAAATGGGGAAAAAACAACTCTATGGCTGCTTTAAACGACTAATAAACAATATCTCACACCAGAAAACTTGGACCTAGCTAAGAAAAGGAAACCTTAAGAGAGAAACAGAATTTCTCCTAACAGCAACACATGACAACGCCATAAGAACCAATCATATCAAAGCGAGAAAGCATAAGACTCAAGAAAATAGCAAATGTAGGCTATGCGGTGACAAAGACGAAACGATCAATCACATAATAAGCGAATGCAGCAAATTAGCACAGAAGGAGTATAAGACTAGACACGACTGGGTCGGCAAGGGGATCCACTGGGAAGTGCACAAGAAATTTAAATTTGACCACACCAACAAATGGTATATGTACAACCCAGCACCTGTCATAGAAAATGAAACACATTAACTCCTATGGGACTTTGACATACACACGGATTACCTAATCTCGGCCAGAAGACCAGGCCTTATTATAAACAAAAAGAAAAGAATTTGCAAAATTGTCGACTTTGCCGTCCCTGCTGACTACAGAATAAAGCTAAAAGAATGTGAAAAGAAGGATAATTACCTCGACCTTGCTTGAGAATTGAAAAAGCTGTGGAACACGAAAGTGACAATTGTACCAATTGTGATTGGTGCTCTTGGCACAGTAACTAAAGGATTATTAAAGGGCCTAGAGGGCTTGGAAGTTGGCGGACGAGTGGAGACTATCCAAATGACAGCATTGTTGAGAACGGCCAGAATACCGAGGAGAGACCTGAAGACTTGAGGAGACTTTCTGTCACTCAAACTTCAGTGAAAAATCATCAGCTAAAACTGATGTGAAAAACTCTAAAGGAGTAAAAAAAAAAAATAAATAAATAATAATAATAATGATTATAATAATTCGTGAAAAGAAGGCAAGTAAATTAAATTTTTTTTAAATCAATCCAAATACGATAGAATACCTTCCTTTTGTCAGTTAATCATAATGAACAAAAATGTAATGTAATAATAAAAAAATTACTTTTTGGTGATATTTGTAAAAATTTCAAATATATTTGAGATGTGTTTAACTAACTTACTACAATTTCACAATGAAGCGTCCCAAAAAATCTATCTCCCTATCATTATACAAATGATCATACATCGCATGAATAACACGAAGGCGCGTTCATATTTTAGATCAATGTAGAAAAGAGACAACGGTAAAAAAAAAAAAAAAGCTTAAGCTTAATAAAGGTTCGAGCTTTTGTGCAGCGTTTTTCTGCGCACTGTCTGGCATTCGTGCCAGGGTATCGAATATCAATAGCAGACTCGAGGCCGAAAGTTCGAGGTTTTGCGCACCGTTTTTCTACGCACCGTCTCGCATTCGTGCTAGACGGGTATCGAATATCAATGGCAGACTTGAGGCCGAAAGGACCCCCATTTCGGCTGGGCCATCTTCTGGTCGCCGAGCTGCAACATTGACACCTTTTCCCCTTTGTATAGCACTGGGCCTTGCTGTACAGTTTAAGCTGTAATTATGCATATGTGCCGGGACCCAGATTTGGGTCCAACACCAGCTAGGCTCATCAGGCCCACATTGCACAAAGTGGGCCGATGACCAGCATAAACCAGCAGGGCTCGAGCCTTGGTTCATGCCCGACCTTCCCCTCCCCTAAACCCCTACTCTAATCGACCTACGTGTCATTGACTTTATGTCAAGTCCTCACTGGTCGGACGCAGCGACAAATATCACGTGAATAAAAGTTCGATTTTTATGATTATATGCTTACTTACCCATAGATGTTATTGTAAGTAAAAGATACTAAATTTTCTAATACAGAAACAGAAACTACTCATATAATTTGCAAAAATTTTAGCTCATAATCATATTTTGATTCAAAACTTTTGGAGTTATTTTTCCTTTGCTGGTCTGGTATTTCCAATGAAAAGGGAGTTTTTTTTTACGATAAATCTGGAAAAAAACAACAATAAAAAATCTTAAAATTCTACAAATATTTTCATATTTTACATATGGGTAAAAATGAAATTGAGAAATGTACGATAAACTAAAAATATATTTTGCCTTTTTTATACCAAAATTCCATTTGACAAAAACCCTATTCATTTTATTTAAAAGATCAGAACTGAAATTTTCTTTCAAAAGTATTTTCTTTTTTAAAAATTGACTAAGTGACTAAGTTTACTACCCGATATTTTTCAGGTTTTTAAACAAGAGGCGGTGTCAGTAAAAAAAAAAAAAAAAAAAAAAGAAATCACGATATATCCAGAAATAAGTTGTCTGTAAAAAAAAATCAACAAAAATATTTTAAGAAAAGTACAAAAAAAAAAAAAATGATCAAGATCGGATAATTTTTTTACAGCACTGAATACTTGTAAGATCCAAAACCGGAAATTATTTCTCACATAATAAAAATAATACCTGCAATGCTATTTTAAAAATTGACAATTTTTCACTTTATAAATTTTCTAGCTGAAAAATTTTTCAAATGATATATTTTTTAATCATTCTTCTCGCTAAATGACCAAAAATTAATTAAAATTCATTTATATTTTAGAAGTTTTCAAAAGTTTAAACCTTGTGGGTGTTAAAAAATCGAGAAAGTGTGTGCATACCTATCGGACCTTGGATTTGTTTTCATGCTGTTTCTAATTTTTTTTTTTTTTTACGTTTTCGATAACTATATTTTAAAGTATGTGTGTGTTTATTTGAATATTTTCATAAATTGTATCAACATCAGCTTTCTGCAGAAAAAATATTTGCCATATTTATTTTGAAACTGCATTTTGCCTAGCATATCAATTTCTTCGAAAAGTGAAAAATAAAATGAAAGTTTCGCAATACCGTGAGGAAATCGTAACCACCAGTGCATAAAAAACTTGAATTAAATCTATAACTAGTTTTATCTTCACCTTATTCCTTCCCTTATTACGTATTTTAAGTAATGTTTGTTTAACTGATGAAGACTTTATTCTTTAATGTTATATCTGCAGAACCAATCATCGACTCACTGAAGTTGGGGTAACATTTGATTATTAATTCAGATTTGCCAATAAAAAAGTAAAATAAATTGAATTAATCGCGGTTTGACCAACGCAGAAAAATGAGTCAGCATTCCCAGTGGCTTTGTGGGAGTTTCGCTGGAGTACACGCTCGCGTTAGCCCACAGAAACACAAAATGCACAAAAGTGTCACCGACTTCTCCCTTCTTGTGCTTGGAGCTAACCCAAGCACGTGATTGTTTGTTCTTCTTTTCTTCCACCCTCTCGGTTGTGTATTTTGTGTGTTGGTAAAGGAATGTAAAATACCCCTGGCCAAAGATGAGAAAAACCACTAGACGATTCTAATGGCCATGAGTAGTTTGGTTGGTTGAGATAGTGGGGGTCGGCCGGTGGTGTATTGTCACAGTGAACTATGTACATTTTTTAATGATTCCTACAAAAGGATGACGGTCTAGGAAGAGCATATGCTGACAAAACCAGGAAATAAGAAACGCCAAAGACTTGAGCGCATTGGTCAAACTTCGAAAATTGTTTTGCAGCTACACAAATCAGTCATCAGAATTCTATTCAGACCTTCTGATCATCCTTCAGTAAGTAAGTGAAGCAATTGATTTCAAAGGATCAGTTCGCTATGAAACATGGAAATTGAGTGAAAACTTGCGCAATTTTGAAACCATCTTAATGGCCTTTACATTCATCTGAATTTTGATATTACAACACCAGTGTCAGATTATCTGCATACAGCAGGCCTGGATATCATGCACGCTTGGCGCATGATTTATAAAGCCACTGAAAATATTGAAAATATCTCAAGAGATTTTAGTGGCATTTTTTAATCAGCGTCTAATTTTGTTGTTCATGCAAATTATAAATTAGAAGAGGTGAACATTTCTGTCCCTAAGAGCTTCTCAATTTCAACCAACAGATCTAGTCGCTCAGTACCAGAGGGTATCACCGGCGAGAAGAGAAAGTTTGAGGTTTCATACCATAATGCTGTAACTGATGCAATGCTCTGCAGCATGCGAACTAGATTCTCGTCTCATGAAAAACTCTATAAGCAGATTTCCTGCTTTGACCCAAAAAGGTTTCCTGAAATTTTGGCATCTCCATAAAACGTGGAGCTAAGTTTGATTTTAATGCAGTATCAGAAATTGACAGAGTGGCACTACAGGATGAACTGGTTTCATTTGCATTGAGCTACAAATACCTGAAGAAGGGACAACTAGAAAATATGTCTGACAATGAAAAGGATTCAGACAGCTTGGAGTCAGAGGGGAAGTAAACAGAAGTTACTGAATCATCTGCCAAGATAACATGAAAGAATTGTTTGTCATGTGCTTTCAAGTTGTTATCAGAGTACAAGCAGTGTGCAGCTGCATATGAAAATTTATATGCAGCATATAAATTCATTGTAACACTAAGTGTCACACAGTCCACATGTAAAAGATGTTTTTCTAATCTAAGACTGTTGAAAACAAAGGCTGAGGTCTTTACTCGCTCAGAATAACTTGGAGTCACTTATGCTAATTGCTATTGAAAAAGACATTGCAATGACAATAAAATCACAGACAAAATCATAGATAAAATTGCAGAATTCTCAGCTGAAAAGAGTACAATGTTGTTACTGTAATCTGTGAACGTTAATATTTGAAACTTTTGGCTCAATATTATTGTAAAGCATAGTACATCATATATTAGGGTGGGTTAAAATGTAAAAATTTATTTTAAAAAATGTATGTAAACTCATTTCAATATCTGTTTTTAATATCTATTATTATAAATTTTACAATTTAGTTCATTATTTACATGTTAATTCGTAGTAATTAAATGGAAATTTTGTTTGACATGTCATTACGCTTTGTTGTTACTATCAGCATGTGTCTATGAACATCTTAATGAGCTTGAAGTTTTCAAATCCTTTTATGCATATAAACTCATATATATCTCAAACTAAATCATTTACTTAGTTATGCAAATATGCACAGTTCACCTGCTGTACAGTCTTTACATGTGGCATTTAACTGTAAAGAGTGAAGGGGAGGGAGCCCATTGTATTTTCTGCCCGAGAGCCTTTAACACTCTCAGTCTGCCACTGCATTTAACCGTGTGTAAAAAAAAACTATACTTATACTGAACTGGATTAGCTGAATTAGAACTGCTTGACTAAACTGAATAGTTTGAAATAGAAATGTTTTTCACAATTAAACTGTACTTACATTTGAAATAGAACTATTTTCCTAAAAATGGATTTGGCGTTAAATAACCTACAAATGTTGATATTCCTTAAACCCAAACAACTAACCAACCATCAAGGGCAAAGTGGAGCAATCCAGGAAAAGAAGTAGCGCCGTTCATGACACCTCGGTATAGTAGCTATTGAAAATGTACGATTCGGGTCGCCAACGTTACATGTACTTTGTACCTATATATAGAAGAATATATAATTACTTAACCGGCACATCGGCCTAGTCGGTGGAGTGTTTGCCAATGGTCTGGGAGACCAGGGTTCAATCACAGGTCGCATCATAACAAAGACTTTAAAAATGGTACTTGATACCTACTTGCTTAACACTCAGCAATATAAGGTACGTATCAAGGGTAAAATGGAGCAATTCTGGAAAAGGAGTAGCGCCCTCCCCCTGCACTTCGGTGTAGTATCTATTGAAAAGGGAGCTTTCTGGTCGCCCTCGACTACTGTGGCCAAATTTACTTACTTTTATAATTGCTATTCCTTTATATGAAATACATATTTGATAGTGTTTTTTTTTATATTGCGAATTTGATATTATTAATTCCATTAAAGAATAAAAGTATATATATTTATACTTACTTTCCTTTCTTTCCGTTCTTTTCCACGTGGATATATTACCTTCGTTTCGCTTTTGAACACGTGCGTGATTTTTTTTTTTCCTTTTTTACTTTTTAATTGGAATTGTGTTTGCTTTTTATCTCTCTTTTCTGGGGAATGTTTTGAACCTTTTGAGGGAGGGTTCAGTGGGCAGGGGGTTACGGGTATGGGAACTTGATTTAGTAGGGAAAAAAAAGTTTGCGGTCGACAACATTTAATTTTTTTATGATTGAGTCAAGGGACGTAACTCAGCGTTGTTTCTTTGAGGTTACCCTTTGGACTTTAGAATATTTACTTTCGTAAATGAATGCAAAAATAATTTTAACTATTGAAACGTATTTATTTTGTTTTGTTATTTTAGGACAATATAGTAAAATTCTAAAAAAAAAGGCACCAATAAATGACTCACAAAATTCCTCGAATTAAATTTTGATTTCCTACTTCAACTTAAATATCTTTGTGATACTTTCGTATCACATCAACCACGTAATCCAGAGTAAGGGAAGATAACAAAGCCTCAAAAGTTGCTGATAAGGTAACTTAAGCCGGAGTTCTTCGCAAAAGCGTTAGCTCATCTGACCTTACAACCTTTCATATCGCAAAAAATATAAGCAAAAATCTCCTTCCTCAACAGGGAATTTTAATATAGTCAATGGCTTGTTTGCTTGGTTTTTTTTTTGGTTTTTTTTCAAGCCTTCACCACCTGAGAAAGTGGCGTTTGATGTTTAAGAGAGCGAGTAAAGAGCCCTTACTTTCAAATTTCCCTCTGCCTAATAGTAAGGCAGCGAGTGATCGACTCCCGAAGGCAGCCTATCTCATAGGCAAATTGATAACAATCAGAAAGGATGTGGCACTGTTGATTCTCCTATACAGACTTGTTCTTTCTCTTGTACTGCTGCCCAAACCCCATTGGAAAAGCTTAAGGCCCATGATATTACGCTTCTCATGGATACCTCTGCGAGGCAAGTTTGCTCAATGCCTTTATCGTAGCCGTCTCGTCTAAAATATCCGGTTTAGAAAAAACTCTGAGTCACCCGTGACGTCAGTCAACAAAACGTTGTAAATACGTCATGAGTAAACTTCTGTTATGAACACACGAACTATTTTTCGAAAGGAGTTACTCCTGCTTGTCGTCGGAGACAAAATTATTCCCACAGGATGAAAGATATTATATTTAAAAGTTCTTCTTCAAAGTATAATGAAGTATCTCATTATTATTTATTTTTAATAAGGGGACTTCCTGTGTACTGAAATGCTTCCCTCGACCATCCGAGTAGGAGCAGCCAAAAATCAACTCGGCGGTCAGGTTTCAATCCAAGAAATTTTATTTAGCACAAAAAATATAACAGCGATATCTTAAAGATAAACAATTTTTACAGTATCGAAAGAAAGGCAAAACTGAAATGTTTATAATATTTTTTAAATAATCAGTTAGAAAAAATCTCGATAATATTGTTTTAAATAATTTTAGATCAACCGATACTACAAATGTAACGGGAATTAAACGGTTGTCTTGTTAATTTCAACAGTAAAAATCTCAAGCAATAATCTTAAACAAAATTTTAAAATGAAACTTGGTTTCTACGAATTTCAAAAACACAAGACAAATAAATATAAAAAATACGTTTTTTACTTACGTATATAGGATACACATTTTTTCTAGTCTTAAAATAAGCAATAAAAACATACTTAAGAACATTCTAGAAATTTAGGATCAAAACCGTATTAGCATTTGAATTACATTTTTATATTTTTCAACCAATCAGCTAAAATCATAGAATAGAACATTCTAGAAAATTAGGATCGGGAGTGACATAACAGAAAATATTTAGGCTCGAAAATAAAATAGTAAAATACAAATCTGATTGGTCAATAAATGTCTACACGCCAAAATTTTAGGACGATTCTTTGATCCACCTGTAGGATATAAATAACACAGAGTTAGGGAGCCAGACACACAAGACACAAGCTTACACACAAACGAAGACACGGATGAAGACAAGCCACTGAGCCAGTAAAGCAGTAGCCGATACATTCCGACAAATTCCTTTCCTTCCTCAACTAAAGTTCATGAACACTCTTCAAATGACCGAGAATTATATTCAAAAGAAAAACCCGACAGACTCTCTTTCATCAACGCGACACGCTGTCGCCACTGTCATAAAACCCGCTATAAACTTAATGTAAGTAAGAACGACTTATTTACGGACTCCGTTAACATGAACATACACATATCTTTAAACAAATTTATTCTCTTCTTGTCAAACTTTATTTTCCAAAAGGCCATTTATACATCATGTATTTTATTTGTTTTCATATTCTGTTATATGCTTATTAAATTGTTTGTTGTTTAATATTCGTTGTGTTCTATTCCATTTCTTTTGCGCGATTGTAAAGTTTTGTGTTGTATTTGTGGTGGGAATAATTTAGAGACCAATCTACTGAAATAACCAAATTACATACAACCCCCACACGTATAAAAAGGAGTTATTCATCTCGAGAGTTTCACCCCCTTTTTTCAAATGAACTTGCTTGTTCAAATTACAATAATAGATTTTGCTCAATACATAAATGATTATGTATAAAACTTAGAATATAAGTTATGATAAAAGTTATGATCATAACTTTATAAATATTTGAATTTCGATTTTTGACTTATGGAAAACCCGATAAAGAACGTCTTCGTGGAGCGAATTCGATGTTCTCTCTAATATTTTTTCGTTAGTCAAAATAATCTATCAAATTCATTAAGCAGACGATAATTTGAAATGCTTCAGTTTTTTTAAATTTGAAACGCTGGAGATAGGAATTTTCAAACCGAACACACAGACACAGCATTTCATCTCTTTTACAACAGTGACTCAAGCGTTCATTTTCCTTTAAAAATATTTAAAACAAAAAACGGTTGCCACAAAAGTAAACAAATAAAACAAATAATTGTCTGGGAATTAATTACGATATCATGAGATAAAAAATATTTTTTATACAACTAGTCCACGAGCGACTTACCCCTCGGACTAGCATGAACACTTGAGTATAAATTGACACACACCCGGTTAACCAAGGATAGAACAAACTTGTACATCGATAACTCTATCTCTGTAACCAGCATCTGTACCATCTAATCCACGAACGACCCAATGCTTGGACAAGCTCCAGCACTTCGAGGTCTCATCGACACACATCCGCTTAATCTATGACTGCATAAACCGGAACACCAATCATCCAGCCTTTGCAACTTATGCCTCCACATAAAAGACTATCTCCAGCGACAACTACAACCTAACCATACAGCAACATCTAATAGCTGCACCATCTTCACCTTCTAGACGCGTTTTCTCCACAAACTAATAGACAGCTGAGTCAAAGACTTTCTACAACACTGACTTTCAACATCCAAAAGATGTAACAGAGCAGATTGGGGCTACGTAGTCTAGCCTACTAGATTTAATAATGAAAAAAATATTCGGCGTGGATTTTAGAATAATCGGGCAGTACGCTGACAAATCGAGAAGGAATGTTTTTATTATTCACAATGAAAGGAAAACGGGAAAAGCGGAATGTTTTTCTAAAAAAGCCAGAAATGTTGTTTTATTTTTATAAAGCAAAGAACAATGAGCCAAGCATTTTAAAAGAATAAAACCTGTACATTGTTTGTTTGTTTGTTTGTTTGTTTTCTTTCTTTGTTTTTTTTGGGGGGGGGTTAAGAGTGATGTAATATATTGCCACAACGAGAAAGAAGCGAAAAATATTGTTTAATTTTAGGCTAGCAGAAAAAAATACAAAAATATATTAAATTGATTTTTCTAACGAGAGAAGGAGAGACAGAGAGGAAGGTTGAAGTCGGAGAGATCACTAGTGAAAACAACGATTAGTAGGAAATGGGATCACGGAAGGGGTCAACCAAATGCAAGCTGATTGCCTTGGAAAAAATCAATCTTTGAGAAATGGAAAATTTTGATTTAATTTTGGAAATAAGTAATCTTATGACGTATGAATCACGTGTTGAGAAAAGGGGTCGCCCCTTGCAGAAAGACAGAGAAAAACGTGATAAGAGATGAGAAAGGCAAAACCCAATTGTAGCAGTCTTGGAAGAAGTTGTATGGAGACGACCAACCTCCCTCCTCAGGTGGCAGGTACAGGGATTCACTCTTGGGGTAGCTGAGAGCAACAGTGAATGAAATTAATTCGTTGAAGATTAATCAAAGGCCGTTAATGAAATACGCCCACTTGGAAATAAGAAAAACAATTATATAAATTGGATTTTTGGCAAAAAGTGACTGTTGGGGGCGAGAGAGTCGAAGTTAGTAGATCGATGTAGAAAGAGCCTTGCACCAGACTCAGAGATAACCAGATCCTCTTACATCTCTGTTGTTCCAACAAGCTGAAGATAAGAATTAACGCAACGCATTGAGAATACTTAGTCAACGTGAAAAAGACTGGCCGTGGACTTAGACTGACCGCCGAAAGATAGGGGTTAGATTCCGAGACATTCTGCTTCGTATTTACGGGGAATGGAACATCAAAATAACAATTATTTCGTAATTGTTAATTGTTCTTTTTCTGACTAAAAACATTATTTTATTATTCAACTGAGTTTTTTTTTTTTTTCGTTCTCTGAACTTCAACTTTTTATTTTTTTATCATCGAATGATCGGCCTGTCTAGTTATTTCGGCTTTCGGCTTTCGGCGTAAACACTGGACCCAGTTGTCTGGATTTGAAAATTCAAACAATGGGCAGACGACTGGTTCAGATGAGATTTGATCTACCACCTGGGAAGGTCAGACGTCTAGTGGTCGAGGAAACGGCTGGGTTACACAGAGACTACGCCGACGTAATACAACAATCGCGATTAGTTGTCTAAATTTCTGAGACGAAACTTGATAATTTTATATCCACTTCGTATAAGCGCGCATTGTTGGATCTTTTTATTCGTTCACTCAGCTTCAAATTGATACTGAAGGGGCTTGTGGTTGTTCTTAATTACGAAGGTAGCCCCACTTAAATAGTAGTTTAACTTTTCTAAAGTACACTGTAGTATAGGCCTCCTTTTCAATTACTGCTGAGTGGGAGAGATCTTGTGGGACAGGAAGTAAATAGGTATCTCCTCTAATATACCTGGTAAAGGGCCATCATTATCGAGGGACCGCTGAGCAAGGCCAGCCCCGATACATTTATTGCTTGCATCGGTGTACAGAACCATCGGCTTATTCAAGTCTGGGTTGACCAATAAGGGAATAGCTATAAGCTGCTCCTTCAAAGTACTAAAATACCGTTGACAATGCTCAGTCCACCTAAACCGAGCATACTCTTTCGTTAATGCTATGAGTGAAGTCGCTCCTCTTGAAAACACTGGTATGAACCTCCTATAATAACCTATTGCTCTTATAAACCCCCTTCTTTGACTGTTCGTAATTCTGGCATGTGTCTGATTATCTCAACCTTATCTATATCTGGTTGTATTCCACCCCATCAATAATGAATCTTAAAAACTTTGTCTTCTTCCACATTAACTGAGATTTAGATAGCTCTTTCTTCAGTCCATGCTTCCTGAATTGACCAAAGACAGTTTACTGGTGTCTAGGATGCTAATCGTAACTACGTGAAAAGACCAATCCAAGTTGGCTATAGCGAACTAGCACCACAGACATGAGTTGTTGAAAAATTCCTGGCTCGCTGGCCAGTGCAAAGGCATGAAACTAAACTGATAGAGTCCCATATGGCAAGCAAAATCGGCCTTTTCTCGATCGGCGTTATCCTAAGCTACTTGCTAATATCTCGACCTTAAATCTAGCGTAGAAAAGTAGGTAGAATTTACAAGCAACAATAAGATGTTATCAATTAACGATAGGGAGTAAAGCCAAAGGCTTTATGATGTTATTTAAGGTTCTAAAATCCACACAAAACCTGTGTCACCATCTTTCTTGCTGAATACTCCTATTAGGAAACTCTACGGAAACTTTAACCGTTTAATTACATCTGCTTCAAGCATATCCCCAACAGGATCCTCAACCAGCTTCTGTTGTGTAGTGGAGTTCGATATGATTTGAGTTTTATAGGTGGATGATCACCAGTATCAATCTTCCTCTGAACTGACTGAGTTTGACCCAACTTCTCATTCGAATTGGTAACTACATCCTTATTCTTGATAATAAAATTTGGTGTTTTGGGGCAATACTATTTCTTCTGCATTGCGTTTATATTACCGACGCTAGAATTTGCCTTATTTATTAGTTGCTCCCCAATGGTTGCAATTATCACCTTTTCTACTTCTCTGACATTAGGTATTTTTATTGTTGCACTGGTAGTGTTAGCAATTATTATTGGAATCTGGCTTATGTCATCAGCATTTACCACTTTTTCAAAGAAGGGATCATCTATTGTGGTTATTTGAAATATCGCTTCACGCTGTTCTCCTGCAGGGGACAGCTTACAGTGGCAAGAAATAGTCCTACGAGGGTGAACAAAAATATCCTCGGCTGTTACAACAGTAGATTCTTCGTTTATCTATGTTCCTAGAACTATTTTCTTTCTGCCGAGCTGAATTAAATCTTAGACGTGCCCTGTTATTTCCAACCGATAGCTACCTAAAATCATTTATCTGCACAGGGCGGGTGCTACATATAATCCCTGCATAGTAAGTATTTCCCCCATCATCACAAGCAGTCATATGGCGTAAATTTTAATATCCTGTCCGTCTGCCTGAACTATACTTAAATATGAAGTTTGTGACGGTTACTGTATCTTTGTTCCGAGGTTACATTATCCTGGAATGTCGGGGAGAATGTCCGATGACAGTACCGTACCACCCAAGCTCTAAATATTCTCCGTAACTAGTTATATTTTACTGATAGCTTTGAAAGCCCATATAACTAGCTCAGTATAAAGCTTGCGTATAGGTTTAATTTTTCGAGATACGAACGAATGAGGATGTGTCAAGGGTCGAGAGGGCGACGTGATATAAATGAACACGTGAAGAGTTCCGAACCGGACAAAATATGACACGTGGTTGTTTTTTTTTTCTTTTCTTTATATATGTATCTTTCTTATATATTTTATTTTAAAGAAAGCACAATTATAACAACAGAAAAACAAAAAGCAAAACAAATACAAAAAAAATTAATACAGAAATGTGGAGGACAAGTCGCTTCCAATAGTGTTTGACTATGTCCTTCCAATAAGACAAAGTTCTCCCCGTTTTTTCTTTTTTTTTTTTTCAACTCGTCTTAAACTTACACCCGTATCTTCTTGTCCCCTTTACGATTAAAGGGAGGGAACCTCCTCGTTCTTCCACATATTTGTTTGCTTATTTTTTCTTTCTTTCCCTTCTTTTAGCGAAGAACAAAAGTCTCTCCTCTTCGTCTTTAAAGTGGGTATACAATTTTAAATAAATATGTTTTCCGCCGAAACTGGCTGCTAATGAACAACTTCAAAAATGTTTCTTTGGATATTCTTGATACGGACCTTTATTTAGGTTACGTATATCATTTGTAATAAAGTTTTTGACTAACCTTTTTCCTTTCCTCTCTTTTGTTATTTTTTTCTTATCTTCATTAATTTCTTATTTACGAGTCGCAAGGCACCATTTTTTTCTTTTACGTTGCGCCTCAGTTTCTTGCCCAACGGAGTTGACGGCTTCTGTTACTAGAATTTCACCTTTCACCGGGCCACGTGAAAAGGCGACCTTTCTCTTCCTTGGCGAAGCTCGGAACTGACTTTTGGCTTTCGTTCTTTTTGGCGGTCAAACGTCCTCACTGTCTCGACCAATCATATGTCTTTTCCCTATCTGGGTCAAGACCTTTGCCCCTTTTTAGTTGGTCCTTCACTGTTGTTAGGGCTCGAAAACCCGCCAATCGCCAGCCTTACTTCCGGTCCTTATAGTAGCCCTTGGTTTCCTACATTTTAACCCTACCGTGGCCACTGGCCGTCACAAGTTTCTAATTCCTTACTAGTAAATTCTAATTCAACATACTCCTTCAGCCTAACCATCGATATAGAAGCCTCGTACCTAGTAGCGCTTGTATTTTTCTATCCACCACCTGTACCTCAAAAGATACTTCGGTTCCCTGGCCAAATAATGCATAACTTTGAGCTACCCCTACCTCTTTGACAATGGCCCTCCATTCGTTTCCCTGTCTTTTTTATCCAGGTGATGCACTCCTTCCTAGTGGACACTCCCTCTGTAGGTCATCTCTGTAGGTCATTCGTTTTCCTGTCTTCTTTCTCCGGGTGATGCACTCCTTCCTAGTGGACACTCCCTCTGTAGGTCACCTAACTGCCCACACCTCTAACACTCATAACTTGGGTTGGAAGGTACTTCTCTCCAGTCCCTTTCATGTGAGTTGTCCCTCTATCTTCGTCTGTCTTCAATCTTCCCAGCATGTCTGCGTGTCTCTCTGTCTCTGTTCTACCTGCAGACTGACTTTAATTGTATATATGCATGAGTGAACATTCATATTTATGGATATTAGGCAACTCATAAACTAAACATAAAATATTGCAAGACTGTATGTCTCCAGGCCCTTACAAGATCTGTTAATAAACGTAAAATTCTTTCAATTCGCGGCTCCACTTTCACCTGACAATCTCCACTTATACTTAGGTTGGATTAGTAGTTCCCGCACAAAATACATACAGCCATCTACACAAATATGTCTCCGCTCCAATATGGACATATACATACATATACACATATGTGCATACATACCATGGTCAACTCACAACTATACACATATGTATACACCAGTATGTACATACATACACACACATGTACTCACATCACACATATTGCCAAGTCTGTACACCACCATATCGGCGTCAATAGTATCAAACTACTATCATAGCCTCCTAGCTATTCATATCGAGAATCTTTGTTTTGAAAAAAAATGCAACATAATCTACGCCGTTAGTAAGTGGAATTTTTCACAGCAACCAGAAGTGAACTCTGGTATCAACACATGATACACCAAGTTTGTCAGCGAGTGGAATTTTCCAGTACCAACTCAGAGGCTATTTTCGAGACAAATTAGTTTTGCAAATCATCTTGAAAATATTTTTCTTAAATAAGCAAGAGGCTACCCGTGCAGGAAAATGGATCAAAGAATTAGGAAATGTCTGAGCACTTCGTCTTTGTCAGTGTACTGAAATGATCCAGAAAATGCTGGAAAGATCAAGCACCTCGGCAAGGATAACAAAATGGTAGTTTGCGAGCGCCCCTGATGTTGGAGACGGTTACAGAAATCTGCCAACGACAACGACTCGCATCATGCCAGGTACTAGACATAGCAGCAGTGGCAAATTATAATTCCTGCGGGATACTTGGGGGAGCAGAACCAAAGAAAAGTATCACGTCACACACACACACACACACACGCATCCGTAAACAAGTCTAGTCCTTCAGACCTTGTTTGTTCGACGTTTTTTTTCTCTTGTCTTTTGTGATACCATCTTAGGCTTTGTGCAATGATCACAATGTGGTGTCAAAATATAATGAGAGATGCACAGCGTAGGCGTCCCCTCACACAGCAGAGGATGAAGAAAAGTTTGATGCTAAGACAGAAGGATCAAGTTTACGAATGCTACTGGAATGCGAATATGCAAGTACCATATATAGACCTACAGTGTCTAGAATCCCAGTACAAAGTCACTTCTCCAACAAGTAATCAGATACATATAGCATCTCAGTTAAAAGATTACGTCTTGTTGCAGAGCTAGCAGCAAAAAAAAATAAGAACCCAAAGAATATATGGTTCACCTGTTTGGAGCCTCATCCGCTTCAGGCCCTGCCAGTCAAAATGAAAAGAATCAAGCCACTCCTGGCTTCATCCAGAAGAACTTGGATGTGCATGATAGCTTCATAAGGCAATCAAACTACTGAAAGTAGGTCAAGCGGTGTGTACCAAAGGAAAATTACACTTCAAATTTGTCTAAAAAAAATTGAAAGATACCAATGTCAATCAGAGTCACCGAAATGTTACCAAGACCAAAAAAGTGAACCTCAACTATCAATCTCCCGAAGTAGGGAGCTCTAGGGATAGAGCGAAATAACGAATATGATGCCTTCTCCTTTGGTGCTTCATATTTAAATTCAATTTTTTTTAATTGAATATGTTTCACAATGGTTCTGCTTTCCATAAAGAAACGCATTTTATCATCTTTTAAGCAAAATACAGTAAGTATTTGTACGTCTTACATTTGAAAGTTCAAAAATGGCTTTTATTTGTAGTCTAATATTTTCTTTTTGATGTGTGTGTGTGTGTGTGTGTGTGTGTGTGTGTTTCAGTCAGAATCACCGGGTATCTAACTTAATATTTAACAAGATTCTCCAAAAATTCATTCAGGCAGAGTTTACTAATTGAAAATATAAAAGAAAAAAAATATTGTTAACGAAGCTTAAGAAAACGCTCTGAAGACAACATAAAAAGTACAATTTTTTAATAATAAAAAGAATCGTTACTGAGTTTATTGATATTTTCTTTGGCTAATTAGGGTGATGAATTTTATAATCCGGAGAAATTCACCCTCAATTGAAAAGTTAATATTTTCTTGGGAAACGTTCTCGTATAACCCTCTCTCTCTCGCTCTCTCTCTCTCTCTCTCTCTCTCTCTCTCTCTCTCTCTCTCTCTCTCTCTCTCTCTCTCTGTTATTCTTCAGTATTAACAGTCTAAGAAAGCGAAGCAGTCTTTAGTAATCTCAAGACCTTCGGCATGTCGATTCATGATGATGTTCGCTATCTCTTGTTGTCCCAGTTGTTGAAATGCCAAAGCAAGTTGAGAAACAGCAGCTTCATACTTGTTTACTTGGTTACGCTTCCAGTACATCAAAATCTTATAGGTAATATCCTGCATGTTTAGACCGTTAGCTAATGCGTCAAAGCCTAAACCGGTGACACAGCTTTCAGACAATCCCAGATGGATGGCCAAGTTCAGTCCGTTATTTACAAATCGAGCTAGATGCATCAGGCTGCGACCGGACAAAACTCGTGACTCACGACAAACTGAAAATAAATAGATAATATGTTAAGTTACAATAAAGTATGGGATAAGTAGCCACATAAAATGAATAGTGTTTTAAGGAGCCAAACGTTTTATTTTCATGGAAAACATCAATTTAACTGTCTTACATTAAATCACATTGTCATAATACTTGCATTAAAATATTTTTAATTATTTAAACAACATAAAGGAAGTTATTATTTTCTAAAGCAAAGATCCAAGAATTTCCATCTTTTTTGTAAAACAATATACAATCGGGTATTATTAGATATTGTTTATTAAAAATTTCTACGTGAAATTCTATAACTCACCCACTCTCAAAAAAAAAAATCCACGACAAAAATACATGTCTGCATAGATAATCATGTGGTGGATACTTAGTATTGAACTCGTTCCGGTTACAAAATTTCAATGTCGTAGACTTACATAATAAATAAGACGTAAAAAAAGCCGTTTTCGTAGAATAATATTCCAATTGTTTTTTAAAATCCTGGTATATATACGTACCCATATACATACACACACACATGCACATATATGTGTATGTGTGTGCACGTATTTATATGTTTTATATATACGAATGTATATGTATACGTATGAGTATATATTTATATACTGAAGGGAAAATAAGTATTTCATCCCCTGCTGATTCTTTGAGTTTGTCATCTTACAAAACTAGGAACTGTCCATAATTTTCAGGGTTGATCAGTCTTGAAATTGAGAGATAGAATATTTTTAAAATTCTAGAAAATCACATTATAATAATTTTTGAACATTTATTTATATTTTATTGAAAAAAATAAGTATTTCACCCCATAGCAAAACATAACTCAGTACTTGGTGAAGAAACCCTTGTTGGCAAGCACAACAGCCAGACGTTTCCTGTAGTTGGTTACCAAGTTTTTACAGATCCCGAGTGGGAGCACTCCTCTTTGCAGATCCTCTCCAAATCCGTAAGGTTTGTAGGTTATCGTAGGGCAACTCGAATCTTCAGCTCCCTCCACAGATTTTCTAAAGCATTAAGGTCCGAAGACTGACAAGGCCACCCCATTATCTTAATGTGCTTCTTGAGTCACTCCTTTTTGCGTTAGCCGTATGCTTTGGGTCATAGTCATGCTGGAACACCCATCCATGTCCGATCTTCAGTGTCCTGGCTGAGGCATAAGGCCTTATATCCCAGAGATGATATAGACAGACTATATATGTCGAGTAAAGAAGGGGAAGAGGACCCAGCAGCATTGAATGTAGTGTCGATGAGATGAATCGAAGACTACATAAAAAAGTACAAAGAAAGGCTAATTTCAGCGGCCACAAAAACACAAACAACACTAGGATCAGCAGAACATCAATAAATACAAAACAAAAATAAAAAGGAAAGCAATTGTAGGGGATTTTAAGAGACAAACAAGTGAAATCTCACACAAGAAGACTTGGACAAGGCTAAGAAAAAGAGAAAGTGTATCTCTCCAAATAGCAGCACAAAACAATGCCATAAGGACAAACTACGTTAAAGGAAAAATAGATACGACGCAACAACATAGCAAGTGAAGGTTATGTGGTGATAGAAATGAAACGATCGTTTCATATGATAAGCGAATGCAGCAAATTAGCGCAAAATCAGTATAAGACTACGCACGAGTGGGTGGGGAAGTAATTGTGCAAGAATTGAAATTCAAACGTATAAACAATTGGTATAAGGACAACCCTAATCCGTCCTGATAAATGAAACTCTCAAACTTTTCTTGGAATTTAAGATACAAATGTATCACCTAATCTCGGCCACACGACTAAACCTAGTGATAGTCAGCAAAATAAAAAAAAAGAGAACTTGCTGACCGGAGAGTAAAATTAAAAGAAAGTGAAAGGACAGATGAATATCTAGACCTTGCTAAACAAAAATCTATAGAATTGGTGTGCTTGGGACAATCCCCAAAGGATTGATAAAGGAACTAGAAGACTTAGAAATCAGCGGATAAGTAGGGACCAACCAGACAAAAGCATTATTTAGATCGGCCAGACTAGTGAGAAGCTTAAGCTAGAAAGACTTATAAAGAAACAAGTACAAGTGAAAGTACTAATGAAAGAAAAACACGCAAGGATACATTAAACAGCAGAAAAGTTTGACAATACATCTGGAAGAAAAAAATCGGAAGACTCATACGAAAGAAGCAAGACAGGGTCAAACAATACAAAAAATCAGACGTTTTTAAGATAACGAAATAAGATTCTACGAACAAGTCAGTGGAGAATGCACAAGAACAAACCAACATCAAAGGAAACAAAACAATTTTGTAGAAAAATGTGGGAACCAGAAGAATATAACAGAAAGGCCGAACGGATAAATAACATGAAAAAACATTACAAGAACTCAGAGAAGGCCCTAAAAAATACGCCTGGACTCGCTAAGAACAACACTCAAGAAAATATCAAATTGGAAAACACCAGCCCATGATGGCATACATGCATTCTGGTTTTAAAAATTCACGTCTACCGACGACAGATTGGCTCAAGCTTACCTGAATAGATAACGAAGGGGAAAACTACCCTGATCCAGAAAGAGCCCCTAAAAAGGAACCCTCTGAGTAATTATGGACCGATTATGATGTGGAAAATACTGACTGCACAGATTAAAGATGATAACTTTTTCTCGGTAGCCTGCTGCGGATTATTTTCGGAAGAATCGAAAGAATGCCGCTGAGGAATAAGAGGACTGATAACCTACTATATATAGATCAGCGCATCAGCAAGAAGGCTGGCAGAAGACAAGAAAATGTATTTATGGTATCGATAGAATAAAAAAAAACTATATGATCTCATAAACTTGGATAATAGAATGTCTGAAAATGTACAAAATATTCTACAAAGTCAAAAATTTTATCATGAAATCCAAGAAAAACTCGGAAAGGGAATTAACAGCAGAAGGATGTACCCAAGTAGAGGTAAAAATCCAAAGAGGTATTTTACAGAGAAATTCACTCTCGCCACTACTGTTTGTAATAGCAAGGACACTAAATTATATTCTTAGACAGTACACTGGGGGCTTCAATTTTACAAAGTCACAAGAAAAAATTGATTATTTCATGTACATGGACGAAATGAAGCTATTTGCAAAAAAAGGAAAAACAACTGGAGACTTTGATACAAACTAAGAATCTACAGCCAGGATATAGGAATAGAATTTTGGCATAGAAAAATGTGCCATAATGAGAAGTGGGAAAAGAGAAATAACGGAAGGAACTGCTAATTCAGCGAAGAAACCGAAACGCTTGGAGAGAAGGAAGCTTACAAGTACATGAAAATATTGGAAGCGGATTCCATCAAACAGGCAGAGATGAAAGAATAGATAACCAAAGAATGCCTTAGACGAACAAGAAAATTTCTCGAAACCAAGCTCTATCGCAGAAATCTCATCAAAGAGTCCCCGTATAAGTTACTCGGGACCATTCTTAAAATGGATAATAGAAGAACTCAAACAAATGAAAAAAAGGACTATGCACTAGGCCTTACGTCCGACAGATGACATAGAAAGACTGTATATGTCAAGAAAAAGAGGACTCACCAGTATTGAGGCATGCGTAGATGCATCAATACAAGGATTCAAGGAGAACATTAAAAAGACCAAGGACAGACTGATTACGGCATATTGGCATCATAAGACCAGATAGAAAAACAGCAAAAACTAGGAAACAGAAATGGGAAGAAAAATTTTTCTAGGGGATTCAAGCAAAAAAACTGACGAGTTTGTACACGAAAAACCCTGAATATGGCAACGAAAGGGAAACCTTGAGAGAGCGAATCTCTTCAAATAGTAACACCAAACAACACCATAAGAACCAATTATATTAAAGGGGAAGTTGATGATACACAACAGAATAGCAAGTGTAGATTATGTGGAAAAAAAGGCGAAACATTTTATCACATAAACGGATGCAATAAACAAGCACAAACAGAGTACAATACTAGGCATGACTGGGTGGGAAAGGTAATCAACTAGGAATTGAGCAAGTGATTGAAATTTGACCATACTGCCAAATGTTATATGCACAAACCATAATCTGTCCTAGTGAATGTGACCCATAAAATTCTCTGGGACTTAGAGATACAAACGGATCACCTAATCTCGGGCAAAAGAATAGGTCTAGTTTTAGTTGACTAAAGAAGAGAATTTGTTGTCTTGTGGATTTTGCTCTTCCAGTAAACCACAAAGGGAAAATAAAAGAAAGAAAAAGATAAACGAATATTTCGACATTACCAGAGAATTAAAAAAGCAATGGAATATGATGGTGAAGGTAATACCATATTATTGGTGCACTTGGAACGGACCCCAAGAGTAGGAATTGAAAATCAGAAGAATTGAGACCATCAGGGCTATAGAATTGCCGAGTAAAGCTGGTTAAAAAAATTGCAAAGAGTATAATAATAATAATAATAATAATAATAATAATAATAATGTGAACTCACTAATTTTCGTTTTATGCACCGATTTTGCAAGCCGATCCATGGATTCAGGAGCTATGGAAGTCTTTCTAGTTTTCTTCGAAACCGGCCCTTTCTTTACTTTCGTCACTTCTTTTGGTGTTAAAACTGGAGGTAAACTCACTGTGCGTTTAAGGGACAACTTTTTCCGAGTGATTACTTCCGTCTCGACATCTTCTTCCACTTGTTCTACATATGTGTAGGCCTCAGTCTGCTCTGCAGTGACCTCCAGAGTGAAAAAACCAGTCAATTTTGTCCGCTCTTCTTCATCTACAATATCGTCTGGCGTAACTGTCAAATGGGCAAGTAGTTGTGTGAACTGGTCATTCGCCGGTTCAAGTGCAAAAACGAAGTAGTGCTCTTTCAGATGAGAATAGAATAAGATTTTGAACTCCTTAGTTGAGCTGGTCCGTAACTTTAAGTTTCCTTCAATATTAATAGTCCAACTGAGTCCATCAAAAAATTCTGGGTCGTTGTATTTGTAATGTTCGAAGCGTTTTCCCGGGATGTCGAAGTATGTGGTCTTTTCTGGTTCCTTTTTGGCCAATGGGTGAACCATTTTGAATTTGCGCTTCTCCCACAGTTCCTCGACAGAATGCGATTCTGACCTTGGATAGCAGACAACAGCTGCTGTCCACAGTTTGTCTTCAAAGGATGTGAATAACGAGATGCATCCAGCGATTTTGTTGCATTTATCTTCTAAAACGGCAACTGCTTCTTTCATTCGCCGGTGGCGACCTTGCTTGACCTTTACCACGCAGAATCTGCAATTGCAAAAACCTATCAATTTATAATAATCGGCTGTGTCAAACATCATTTATGAAATGCAAAGAACACGAATTCACAATCAAATCAGAATGGTGGCACTGTTTTCTTTTAGATCGCCGAATTTGAACCACGATGAGCCTATTCAGAACGTAGTTGGGTAAGGTGATAGAACTGCCAACCACAAAAGCAAACAAAGGAAGAATATAGTAAGAAGTCTGAAGCCTGTGTGCCAAACTGAGCAAAGAATTTATTAATTCTAATAATTCAGAGAGGAGCCTGTTCAGTCTTTTTATGGGTGACAAGTATCATTAAATTCTAAGGTACGTAGTGAAGAACGTATTCAGTCCTTATAGCAGGTACCGTAAGCAATCTGAAGTCTGTATACTTATATGGTTGGCTATTAAGGAAAGGTGGGTACTGTAAGCAACCTAATTGCATTGTAAGTAATAGATAACACTCACAAGCACCTGTAATCTTTTGGCGGGATATATTATTTTGTAACTTTTCACACGTTTCTTTTTTAGAATTTAAAAAACTTGTATCATAAAATAATTTCATTTTAGATATTGTAACCTCGTGTATTACGATCAACAATTCATACATTAGGATCAATGTCAGTTTTTTCCCCATCTGCTATGTTGTGAAATCCGTCAGTCCTACGAGATCCAATGGATCTGCACCTGGGTCTCGACACAGGCCTGGAAAAGATTGTATGGAATATCGATAATTGCTTATGCGGTGGTCTCTCTTTTATAACTAATTTTTGTCCAAGCGGTAGGCAAGTTACAATAAAATGTGGCATTAGTGTCGCTGCAAGAGTTACCTGAACAAGGCTGCTCACAAATTCGGACTTCCAGCGGGATACCAGTTTTTACCTCCAACACTAGTTGCCCTACAAAGGTTAGAGAGCACAGTCTGCCCGACTATTTTAACCATATCTGGGGAGAAGAGATTGTTGCATGCCTTTTCAAGGGAAACGGAAACAACCTCGTCCAGAATTTGAACCTGGCTGTCCGAGTTTACTTTAATGATAACCGCGATGCCATTCCCGCCTACTCTTCAATTCACAGAATTCATAATTATTAAAAAATTACTGAATTGCAATTTACTAAAAATAATCAACCTAAGAGAATTAAACTCTTTTTAAAAAACTACTCACATCAGAAATTTTTGTTTCACATCGGAATTTTAATGTTTTCTTTGTTCAGTTTTTAAATATACCTTGACGGTAAGTGTATGATGAGTGTTGAACAATATATTTTGTGTTTGAACATTTTGTCCTCTCATTTCAGTTGAAAGCTGAAAAAATCCGGATGGAAGAGGAAAAGAAGAAGAAAATGATAATAGCCTTGAAATAATGATACAGTCAAAATAAAGCTATCTTGAAACAATAATAAATCGTTTCATTTCTTTTCCTCTTTCAATGTTATGTGTCTTTTTTTTTGTTCTTTTTTTTGGGGGGGGGTTGTTTGTTTTTGTTTTTTTGTTTTTGTTTTGTTTTTGTTTTTTCAGATTTTAATAACAAGCTCAATTACATAACGCATTATACGTTGTTTTGTTTTTGTTTTTTTTGCTTTTTATTGTTTTTTTTTGTTTTGTTTTTTTGTTTTTTTCAAGCATTTATGCTATTCGTTTGTAAACAACGAACACTTTTTAAAAAACTTAATTTTCTTCTGACACTTTTTGAACACGCAGCTACTGAAATCGAAATTTCAAACAGAAAAATTTACATCTGGAATCATCTTGGTTAGACATTCAAACATAGAAAAGTAAAATCATTATTGGGATGAGCGCGAAAGTCTGCCTCTTATCAAATTGGAAACTTAACTGAAAATTACTTTATTCCCTAATTTAGAGTATTTTACCAGTTTGCGCATACAAAAACTTTGCTACGTTGTGTCACGATAATGTATATCCAAAAATCGCATCATTACAATGGAGTTGAAGCATACAGTAGTGCTGACATGGCTACAGCTGAAAAGAATCCTCGCTTTATTTTATCAGAGAGACCAGATTTCCATATCAACTGCAGTCCATGCCTTACCAATGCGTTATTGCTAATGAGATATATAAACACATTTACTAACTTCAGAGGCTTGCCATTTAATAAGAAGATGGGACCATCGAGATTAAAACACAGGAACTCTGTTTTATATGAGTTTACGTTGATACCAATGCTTCTTGCTGTCTGGTCCTGGTTATGCAGCAGATTAAGCAGATGAATTTGCAAGAAGCGCTGGATCATCTACGTAGTCTGCATCAGTAATATTGCAGAAATTACAACTGGTATCACCGTCACCTTCATGTTCCATAGCTTTTTGTTCTCTTACAAGGTCTCGATATTAATCTCTCTTTTCGCATTCTTTTAATTTTTACTCTGTGTTACGCCGCCATGTGCCCAGCGGGCTTGAAGAGTGCTGTTCGTTCCTGCCAAGTCCACCAGTTAACGCAGGGCACAGACGTTGGCTGTGGTCTGCCGAACACTATTTAGTGTCACAGATATCACCAACTCCCGAGCGGACCACATTTTAGAACCACTAGGCGAGTTATAGGTGAATAATTAAAAGTCAACATAGCTAACTGGCAAGCTTTGCCCCTCAAATACAAGGTCTTCGACAAATACAATTCTTCCACAATAAGAATAAGGACTCTGAACTGCCGTGTTTGAGTTAACAAGATTAATAACAATATACTTTTATTGAATAAAAGAAAGAAACGAAGAAAAAAACAATTCAGGTAAAGGTCAGAAGCGAGAAAGTCTTTCTGTATCTCGGAAGGAGCCTCCCCTAAAATATCCGTATCCTGGACTAAGCCCACATAAAAGATCTTTCTCCGAATGAGCCCGCATAAAATTTCTGTTAATAGCGGAAGGTGAGAATGTAGTTCGACGACGGTAGACACGGTCCGCTTTCCTTCAAACCATGGGAGTTATTGGCAGAGCTCGTGCTCCAAATCTCAAGTTTTATCATTTCAGTATGAATGCAACAGGATAAAGTTGAATATACTTAAATTGTATGTTCACTTACTTGGAGTTTTGTGGAATCTATTCTCTTCTCTTTTTTCTTTCGTTATTGGGTTTCCATAACATGTTGGTAGAAGGATACACGTCTTATTTCAGATAAAACCACGATTAATAATTGTCTCTTTCCTCGCAGACAAGTCTTTTCCTTGGGTATTCATTTAACGAAGATTACCATACCTCGGAGTGCTGGGTTCATTCAAGGATAAGCTTCTTTTCTCTGCGCGGCATTATTTTGGAATTTAGGGTCTCTTCCATATCTCAAACTATGTTCTTGGTTTTCAACGAACAAAGGCAACTCCTTATGCGTCTTCATCCTTTAAGGAATACATGGCAACTTCACTTGGGAATGAATGAACGGGAACTCTTTCTGCGTCTTCACCCGGTTATGAATGAACGGCAACTAACTTATTTTCCGTAGTTTGAAAATTCACTACGTGTTGATTTTTTTGGCGAGCTCTTCCTCGGTACCAATCATGGTCGAAGGTTCTGCCTCTCCGCTGACACATACATGGCTAATAGAGAGTGAGGTCCTCTCATGCCCATATCTCCTTGTAATGATAGAGAAGGTGGGAGAGAGAGACGGTCTCTCCCACTGCCAATTCTGCTTATTACTATCGTCCGCTGATTCTTGCTGGGTGCCCTAGTCGGCCGCCGGCTTCCTTCTCCCACAATACAGCAAATGTATTAGGATGTCATATTTCCTCGTCACATCTGTGGGATGGTAAAGTCCACTATTCGACAGGTTCTCTTTTTATCTTTCTTTTTTTTTTTTTTTTTTTTTTTGGACAATCATTTGGTCTGGTCGTCAGGACAAGATTTGGTCATCTGTTAGTATGTCAAAATCCAATAGAAGTTTTAACGTTTCATTCTCCAGGACAGATTCCGGGTTGTGTATATATCATTTGTTCGTATGGTCAAACTTCAATTTCTTGCACAATTCCCTGTGGATAACCTTCCCCATCCAGTTGTGTCTAGTCTTATATTGTTTTTGCATTAATTTGCAGCATTTACTTATTATATGATTGATCGTTTCGTCTCAATCACCACGAAACCAACATTTGCTATTTTGTTGCGTTTTATCTATTTTTGCTTTAAAATAGTTGGTCCTTATGGTTTTATTTTGTGCTGCTATTCGAATAGATTCAGTTTCTCTCTTAAGGTTTCCTTTTCTTAGCCCTGTCCAAATCTTCTCGAGAGAAATTTCGCTTGTTTCTTATTTGAAATATCCATCCACTTGTTTTACTTCCCATTTCTGATTCCTTGATATTGTTGTTCAGTTGATCCTTGTGTTTTTACTATTGTTTCTGGTCAATCTAATTCGTCTTTCTTTGCTCTTTCTTATGTAGTCTTAGAGTTGTCGTATCTATAAATCGACACTATATTCATTGCCTCTTCCTTCTTCTTTTCTTGACAGATATAGTCTCTATGTCATTTTTATGATGTAAGGCCTTATGCATTGTCATTCGTTTTCTTTTCCCCAGGTCCAATTGTTGAAGATCTTCACTCGTCCATTTCAAGATTGATCCCGAGTATCTTACAGGAGGGACAGCCCATGTGTTTATCCTTTCGATAGGATTCTTGCAACAGAGTTAAATTTGGAGTAGTTTTCTCATTTGCCTGAAATACTATTTTTTTCCTTTAGTTTCTTTCGTCTCCACTTGTTTGATGGTGTCCACTGCCAATATTCCCAATTACTTATAAGTTTCCCTTTCTCCGAGCGTTCTGATGTTTTCTCGTTTTAGTAGTCTTATTCCTTCTGTTATTTGTCCTTTTCCTCTTTTCATTATCAACAATGTACATTTTTCGACGCCAATTTCAATCCCTATACCCTGACTGCATATTCTTATTGCTTGTATTAAGGTCTCCAATTCTTTTTTGCTTTTATGCAAACAGCTTGGGGTCATCCATATATATTAGGTGGTTAATCTTTTCTTGCGATTTATGAAGTTTGTGGCCCCTCGTGCATTTCCTGAGTATGTGAGTGAGTGACATCATCGCTATTACAAATAGTAATGGTGACTGCGAATCTTCCTGGAATATAACTTTCTGAATTTTCACCTCAGCTAAATTTTTCCTCCAGGTATCAATTCCACTTTCCAATTTTTCATGGTTTCTGTGCGGAACTTTATGATTTTGCCGTACATTTTGAGACAGTCTATTATCCTGCTTTGGAGGACCATATCGCATACCGTTTTGTTGTCAATCCACGTCATAACTATATTTTTCCGTCTCGTTTTGCTCTCCTTGAAGATGTGTTAATTAATGTATTGTAGATCACCTGTTCCTCTTGTTCCCCTGTGGCATCCTTTCTATTCTTCGGGGAACAGTCCGCGGCTTATGTGCGAGTAATAAATCTCTTCCCTAATCTGTGTAGTTATTTTCCACATCAATGGTAGACTCGTTATCGGTCTATAGTTGTTGAGACAGTTCATTTTAGCGGCGGGGGGGGTCTTTTGGGATCTGGGTGGTCTTTCCTTTGGTCTTCCATTGAGATATATCTGTTTCTTCTAAGCATCTATTCATTTCGATAGCCAGTCTTTCGTGGATGGAAGTGAATTCTTTTAAAAGAAGAATCTATGTAAGCCATCATTATTATTATTACTATTATGTAAGCCATCATTATTATTATTATGTAAGCCATCATCATTATTATTATTATTATTATTTAATAATATTTAATTATTTCCATCCTGGCTAGTTTTTTACACAAGCATTGGTTGGTTGGTTGGTTTATGGCATATCAACCTTTGTAGGTTATTTAATACCAAATCTTATTTATACATATATTAAACCTATGATTTGTACACGAATACTTGGCAAATAACATTTTAAAAGAGCCAGAACTTGCCTGTTTACTCACAGTTATATGATTCAAAGTATTGCTGTATAACAATTTAATCTAACATCACCCATTTGTTTGCACAGTTAAATGGTTATACATAAGATTTGTAAGTGAATTGTTTGTTTGTTTGTTAATTTGTTTGTTTGTTTGTTTGTTTGTGTTTATGGCAATTAAACCTTTGTAGATTATTCAATGCCAAATCCATTTTTATACAACTAAAAAGTTCTATTTCAAACAATTCAGTTTAATTATAAACACCATTTCTATTTCAAGCTATTCAGTTTAGCCAAACAGTTCCAATTCAAATAATTCAGTTTAGTTCAAGTATAGTTTTTGTCAAAACAGTTCTATTTTAAACAATTCAGTTTAGCGTAAATACAGTTTTAATATCAAAACAGTTCTATTTCAAACAATTCAGTTTAGCATAAGTACATAGTTTAAATATCAAAACAGTTTTATTTCAAGCAATTCAGTTAACATAAGTAAGCAGTTTAGTTCTATTTGACCCATAGATTGAACCTTTTTAGATACAACCACCCCGGGGCTAGAGTGGACCAAGGAGCGATGGCGACGAAGGGGTACTCCGCATTCCGTAAAGCTCCAGCATTACTGAAACCTCACCATCAGATTGTTTAGTGTCATATCCTGGAAACTCGTTGGGCGGAGGTTCCTCTATGCAGAGATGCAATTGGTGAATTCTAAAGCCCCAGCCGACTGGGCAACGCGTTAGTTGGTGGTCTTTCACTGGAGTTTCGGCCAAATTTCACCTCTGGTCTTCTTCAGGTGATTTTACCACGACCTCGGATAGGAATGCTGAGTCTTGTAACTGTATCCAGTAATTACTGCCTTCCATAGTTGTTGTCTATCGCACCACGTTTTTTGACCAAGTAAACCTCTGGCCGGCTTGGGTAGGATTTGAAACCGCTATCTTCTGACAATGCTCACCTGGAACCGTAGAGACTCAACGCCTCTATCCGCTGCGCCACGGGCCCCGAAGGATGGATTTTTTGGTCTTATAAATCTTTATCTGGTCTTCCACAGGGTCCGTACCGAATTTTTGTACTTGTCTTTAATTGGAATCATTTTGAGATGAAGCTTCTTAATCTGAGAATTTTTTTTATTATTTATTGAATCACCTAAAAGAGGCCAGAGGTGAAATTTGGCCGAAACGTAGTGAAAAAAAAACAAAAAAAACAACAAAACACTACCAAGATGAGGACAAAAAGTCCGCAATAAATAAAAAAAAAAATTAATTCTCAGATTAAGAAGCCTCATCTCAAAATGATTCCAATTAAAGACAAATTCCTTTTCTTGTCCAGTTCTTGTTGTTTTTCTGTTTGTTCTTATGTCGCTATGGCTGTTATTGGCAGCTGAAAGTAGTATTTCTTCGCTCTTCTTATTGTACTCCTTGAGACCTTGTGTTGATGTATTTCCGGTATCTTCAATGCTGGCGAGTCTACTTCCTGCTTCCTTTCTTCACACATATAACCTGGTTATGTTATCTCTGGAATATAAGGCCTTGTGCATATTGATTTATTTTCTTGTCCTTTGATCCGTTTGTCGTTGATTTTAAGAACGGTCCTGTGTATCTTTAAAGGGAGACAACCCTGGTGGTTATTTCTTTGATGAGATTTCTGCCGCAGATGTTGGTTTCGAAATATTTTCTTCTAATTTCTCATTTTTCTTTCCTCTCTGTTTGATGGTGTCTAATTCCAGCATTCCCAAGTATTAATTCTTTTCCTTCTCTCCAAGAATCTTTCCTGGTTTAGCAGTTTTATTCTTTCCGTTGTTTCTCTTTTTCAACTTTGATATCATCCATGTATATCAGTCGATTAATCTTTTCTTACGAATTTTTGTAATTTTATAGCCCACACCCCGTGCACTTTCACGGAATGTAATTGAGTCACAGAATTGCAATAACAAATAGCTGTAACGAGAGCGAGACTCTCTGGATTTTGATCTCTGCTAGAGTTGATCCTCCAGATAATAATTCTACTTTCCAGCTTTCCATGGGTTTTGTGATGAACCTAATGGCTTGGTCGAATATTTTTACATTTTCAGACATTCTATTATCCAAGTTTGCGAGACCATATCATTGGTAGTCAATCCATGCCATGACTACGTTTTCAGTCTCATATTGACCACCTTGAACGTGTGCTGATCTGCACATAGTAGGTGATCTATTCCTCTTGTTTCCTTGTGGCATCCTTCCAGTTCTTCGGGGAAAAGCCCGTGGTATTTAAGAAAGTAATAAATTTCTTCGTTTATACATGCTGTTGGGATTTTTCACATCAGAAGTAGATATGTTATCGGTATATAGTTGCTGGGAATGCATTTTTGGAGAGTCCTTCTGGATCACGATAGTTTTCTTTTCGCTATCCATTCAGGTATAATCTCTTCTAGGCAATTTATACGTGTCATTTTCTAGGACAGGTGCTGGGTTGTACCATTTGTTAGTATGGTCGAATTTAAATTTCTTACACATTTCCCAATGAATCACCTTGCCGACCCAGTCGTGTCTCACCTTATACTCCCTCTGTGCTAATTTGCTGCATTCGATTATTATATGATCGATGGTTTCATCTCTGTCACCACATAGCCTGCATTTGCTATTTTGTTGAGTCTTATCTATACTCGCTTTGATATGGTTGGTTCTTATGGCGCTGTCTTGTGCTGCTATTAGGAGAGATTCTGTTTCTCTCTTTTCCAAGCCATGTCCAAGTTTTGTCGTGTGAGATTGTTTATTAGTCGTTTAAACCGCCCATAGAGCTGTTTTCCTTCCCATTTTTGTTTCCTAGTTATTGTCATTCCGTTGTTCATCGTGTTCTCAGTTTCCTTTCTGGTGGCTGTAATGAGTCCTCCTTTGTGTTTTTGTATATATTTTTGAGTCGTTGTATCGATGCGTCAACGCTGTCTTCAATGCTGGCAAGTCCTCTTCCTCCCTCTTTTCTTGAAACATATAGTCTGTCAACGTCGTCTCTGGGATGTAATGCCTTATGCATTGTCATTAGTTTTCTTGTTCTTTGGTCCATTTGTTTCAGTTTGTTTCTGGTCCACTTGATAAAGGGACCGGAATATCTAACGCGAGGTACTATTTACCAACCCCTCCGCTCGGGCAGGATATGACACAAGGTCAATTTTTAAGCGGAGTTTACCAGGTTTTAATTCAGAGTTTTCCTTCTCCTAGACTAGTTGCCTCACCAAGGCTGAAGAACCTAGTCCGTCCTACTATTTACCCATAGCTGGAGGGAGAATAAGGGGGTTCATACCTTTCCCAAGGGTATTTGCCCGAAAGTGAACATAATAGCGCGACTGGAGTACGAACTCGCGTACTACGATTCCGCAGTTCATCGCTTTAACCATTACACCACGAGGACACCCCCCCCCCCAACGCGAGGTACAGCCCAGGTATTTATGCCTTTGATAAGATTTCTGCTATTGAGTTTTGTCTCGAGTAGTTTTCTTGTTCTCCTGAGATATTCTTTCTGAATTTTTTCTTTCATTTCCGCTTGTTTGATGGTGTCAGCCTCCAAGATGCCCAAGTATTTGTAGGTTTCGTTTTCTGCGAGCGTTTTTATCTTATCCTTGTTTGGTAGTTCCATTCCGTCATTTAGCTGCCGTTTGTCACTTTTCATTACAAGCACTGCTGTCAGTTCGACTCTCCAGGTTTTCATAGTTTTGTCGATGAAGTTTATGACTTCGTCTGATATTTTGTACATTTTGAGGCTGTTTATTATCCAGCAATGCGGAACCATATCATATGCCTTCTTGTAGTTAATCCAGGCCATAGCTCGATTTTTCCGTCTGGTTTTGCTCTCATCAGGGATGTGTTGATCTATGTAGAGTAATTCTGCTGTGCCTCTTGATCCTTTGCAGCATCCTTTCTGTTCGTCAGGGAACAAACCTCGGCTTGTTAGAGAGTAGTAAATCTCTTCCCTTTTTTGTGCTGTTAATATTTTCCCCATCATTGGTAGGCAAGTTATGGGTCTGTAATTGTTTGGGGCGGTTCCTTTGTTTGGTTCCTTTAGTATCAATGTGGTCCTTCCTTTAGTCATCCACTCGGGTACGTGTGCTGTTTATAGGCATTTGTTCATTTCTAATGCTAGTCTGTCGTGAATTGAGGCGAACTTCTTGAACCAAAAACCGTGTATTCCATCATAGCCTGGCGTTTTCCAGTTTGATACCTTTATAAGTGTCGTTTTGAGTAAATCAGTGTGTATTTCAGCTTTCAGGCCTTCTTCGAGTTGTTCTAGTTCTCTTGTGATATGGTTTATCCATTCAGCCCTTTCGTTATGTTGTTTTGGTTGCTATATTTTAGTCCAGAATCGTTCGGTTTCTTTTGCATTCGGCTGTTGGTATGTTTTATTGTCATCTCCTCCCAATTGTTGATAGAATTTTCTTTCATTGTTTTGGAATGTCCTATTTTGTCTGTATTGTTTTACCCTTTGTAGATATCTTTTTAACCTTCCTTCTTTTGCTAGTACTTTCTGGTATATTTCCTCCAGTTGTATCGTAAGTTTTTCCTGTGTTGTCTTTTCTTTCCTGTTCTTATTTATTTCAGCGTTTTTCTTTTGTTTTATCACTTTCAGTTGTTTTCGTAGGTTTTCTATCTGAGTTTCCAGTCGAAATTCCCATCCTGGTTTTGACTTTCTTTCGTGTCTTTTAGGGGATCCCAATTTTCTCGCAAACTAATTTCGCTCCAGCATAAATTAGTTCATTTAATTCGGTTATGTTATTCGTTGATATATATGTCAGTACTTGATTCACTTTATTTGTCTCTGCCTTAACTATTTTCCATTCAATGTTTCTTAATGATGGTAAGGTGGTGTTTTCACTGTTTAGAATTCTCTTTAAATTTTTTAGAATTAACTTTTGTTCTTGTGTTAGTTCTAGGTTGTTTTGTTGTGTAGTGTTTGGTTGGGTGGGGTTTCCATTTTCCGAAGTTGGTTCATTTTGGATGGGCTGTTTTTGTTTGTTGATATTTGATGTGTCAGGTAATGTATTTCTCCTTTCTTGATCATTTATTTTTTGGTGTATTTCAATTATTTCGAGTTCTGAAAACCAACCCTTCTTCATTATCGTTCTAATATTATTATTATTATTGTTGTTATTATTATTATTATCATTTCTAACGTTCATTTACTTAATCCTAGTTGATTTTTTTGGCAACTAACTCGGGTTGTTATTTCCACAACGACGACGAACAGTGAACAGCAGAAACAAAATTAAAGAAACCTTTGTCGAAAACAACTACTTCTTCCTACTTCAAACATTTTCCGGTATAATCAGCTTTATAACTGGAAAATGTAACAATTTATTTCAAATGGGGTTGGCTCGAGTCGCTTCCCCACGATATAATTCGAGTCTCATGGGCAATGGGGAACGTGGAATTGTATCGCACCGGAAGCAAGAATAACAACTCCAGTGAGTTACGATAAAAAGCAAGAAAAACATAAATGATTGCACTACTTAGGAGTTATTAAAATAATGATTGACATACTTTAACAATTTTTTTAAACGAATAATAGGTACTGGTTTAAACTAAAATGAAAAGAATTTATATTTCATTTCTAAAAAGTCATCAACGACACAGTCAATTATTAAATTTGACTTATATTAATTTACTAGTTTAAGTCAAACCAACCGGGTATGTACAATTCCAGGAATAAAATAAGTTTTGGGGCAGTTCCCGAAGCACCAAAAGAATCAAGTAGCCATTTCTGGAATTTGAAAATGGTTCGCCTCTATTGACAATGCAATACAGTTTAGCACAAGATGCCAGACCAAGATGTTAGAATTCCCATTCTTGGGGTCGTTTTCCTTCTAGATATGGCGCCAATCAACATGGTTTGAGAGCTCAATCATCGTTAATGTTTTACGCATAGCGGAGAGGAGAAAATGAATTGTCCAAAAGCATTTGTGTAAGGTAAATGCCTTTGCTGGAATGTGAACGCAGCTTGCTGATTCCATTTCTCACATCCATAAACATTATAATATTCTCATCGCCAAACTTCTAGTCAAGTTTGATTAATGATCGTAAAATTCCAGTTTGCCGATCGTAGTCAAGGATGACCCAAATGCTCCTTTTTCAATAGCAACTACACCGTTGGGGAGGGCGCCACTCCTTTCCCTGAATTTATCCACTTACCTTGATTCGTACCTTATTATGTTGACTGTTAAGCAAGGAAGCATCAAGTAACATTTTTGAGTCTGAGATTGAACCACGGTCTCCTGGACCATTGGTGAACACTCTACCTTACACATAACACCTTTCTTTAAAATTCCACTGATAATGTACTCTTCACATTTTGAATCTGATTTTTTTTTAATTTCGAAACATAAATTCATGTATGTATATGTCTTACTATTTAATATTATTGCTTTTAATCTATCTTGTTTAATTTTGAGTTTAACTTCTTTGTTTAATGGCATATCAACCTTCATAGGTTATTTGATGTCAAAGCCATCCTTGTAGAACAGCAGTGAGACTATTAAACTCATAGCTGGGAATAAAGGGTATTAGTCCGAAAGTGAACGTAATAGCACTACTGAGGTTCGAACTCGCTTACTTCGTGGCCGCAGCCCAGCCATTAAACCACAAGAATTTCTCTATGCTTATTTGAGATAATCAAATTTCGTTAGGGTCATGTTTCCTTTCATTTAGGTGTTCCAAGAATTGCATTCAACTCAAGACGTAATTGTTCATACATACAAGGATTCTGCTGGTATGTTTTGGTGATGCAAATTACAAGATCATTCCATAATTTTCCTTAACATTGGTTGATTTCAAAATATTTTCCTTAGTATAGCTTTAAAAAAATCATAACATTAATTTAGATAATTTCGTCTAGTTTGTTTAAGGCATATTTTATGAAGTGTTCTGCTTTTAAATAAAAGAAATGTTTTGCGTCTTATCTCTTAATAATTTATTTACAGCTTAATAAAAATAACCGAAGTGATCATCCTCTTGGTGTACTAATTCCATAATTTATGCTGCCAAGAATAGTATACTATATCATCGAAGCTCAGTTTTGCCTTCCTATTCGATTGTCTTGCGCTTCTTATCTGTTTCTCTAAAAGGCATTATCTGAATCAAAAGTTAAAGCATTTAGTATCACTTATTTGCAGAAAATACTTAACACGTGACACGCCCTTACCTTCCCAGTCTTTTGACGTCAAACGACACCATTCGCCTGCTTATCCTTGTAGACTCTATTATATCCCATTCGCTTTCAGGAGTTTCTTTCATTATCACAGAGACATCACAGTCTTCAGAGTCCTCGCCTTCATTTTCGTTTGGTTGATTACTTTCATTTGGTACTGGCATCTTGATTGTAATTGGACGTCGGAAGTCCTCTGTCTGACTGCTACACACGTCCACCATTTCTACACAATCCAGTAGATCTGCACATTTAAATGGGTAATTCTCTTGGCAATACAACAATTTCTCATGAGAAATTGGGATAACCTACAGAAGAAAACAATACAGAACTAAAAGTAGGGAAAAAAAGAATGATTATCATCCAATCCTTGCGGTTATATGAAAAATAACCTTTTGTCGATATGTAAGTTTTAGAGAGAATGATGAAATTTGTATCAAAATGAAATACGCGAGTCGATTGATAGATAAGATCCCTAATTCATAAAAGAAGTTTAAACCAGATGGAATTATGAAAGTGGAATCAAAGTTAGGGTGGATTGATCAATAAGAATTAATTACCAGATCATTTCGCCTTAACACTCTGATAAAAACACAAATGAAGAAAACTGGTAGATTAAATTATTTATACGACCCAAGTGGGTCAAAATAGAATCCGCCAAAAATAACAAACGTACAAAATTCACAATTGGTTATATAAAGAACATATTTTGGGGGTCAATCATATTCTAAAAAATTCACCTAACAATACTCAGTACACAATGATTTTCTATCAGATGTCAGTCCACTGCTCAATAACATAAAAATGATTCTTGCTATGCACACACACACACACACACACACACACACACACATATATATATATATATATATATATATATATATATATATATATATATATATATATATAACTCAAAATAAAAATGGACACTTTCTCTATACTTAATCCATGTTAAGAACTATACTCAACATTGGACATTCTTTAAGTATCGCTCAACTTTCTTCTTTCAAATTATAATACTTTAAAAATATGTTTTAAAACTTAAAATTTCAACTCATAATTTTAAAGCATGACAGCATTGAAGTCTCTGGTTTGGTTTAGTTGTGTTTTATGGCATATCAACCCTTGAGAGTAATTTAATACCAAATTCTCTCTCTCTCTCTCTCTCTCTCTCTCTATATATATATATATATATATATATATATATATATATATATATATAGAGAGAGAGAGAGAGAGAGAGAGAGACATGCGTGTGTGTGTGATTTAAAAGTTAATAGTTTGTTGGTAACTTTACTTTTAAAGGAGCCAGAGTTCATTTTTTGCACATAGTTAAATGTTGAAACCATTTAACTATGTGCAAAAAATGAACTAATATTAACATTAATATCCAAAACTACTTATTATATCTAATATTAATCATTCGTTTGCAAGATTCGCAATTATGTTGTCAGTTTCAACCAAATCCCTAAACAGAATCTATTTTGTAGAAAACACTATTGATTCTATTTAGGGATTTGGTTGGTCCTTGGGCGTTTCATTGTATTTGTATATTCGTGTTTACAAATTCTTTTGGTGATTTTATTCTTGATGTTAAGGTCGCTTGGATGAAGGTAGCTTAAATGTTTTTGGGTTTTTCATTGTTCACTTTGATGTTGATATGAGTTTTTCTAGATAGATCATTTATAATAAACAATAATCTCTGTGTTCGAGTTAAACGGAAAAAATACACACACACATACACACACACACGCAGATATATATAAACACATATACACACACATATATATATACACACACATATAAAATTATATATGTATATGTACGCAAACTTACACACATACATACACATATATACATATATATGTTCACACATATGTATGTATACATGCAAATACATATACATACATATTCATACGTTCGAATTTATGTTTTAAAATATTTAAAAAAATTCTCATTCAAAATGTGAAGGGTGGAATTATCGGTGGAATTTTAGAGTAAGGTGTTAAATACAAAGTTGAGTGTTCACCAATGGACCATAAGACAGGGATTCAATCCCAGGTCGAGTCATACCAAAGACTCAAAAATGGTATTTGATGCCTCCTTGTTTAACACTCAACATAAGGTACGGATCAAGAGTAAATGGATAAATCCAGGGAAAGGAGTAGCGCCTTCCCCTACATGTTAGTAGCTATTGAAAAGGGAGCCTTTAGGTCGCCTTCGATTACGGTCAACCAGCTTACTTACTATGCATTTACAAAAAGAAAATATTAAGACGTATGGCCGAAGAGATTATTAAAAAACTAAGTTGAATTTTTGGTTTAAACACGAAAATAGTTAATATGGATTAATTCGATGGTGATGCATTCAACTTATTACGTTATTTGATAATGGGAATTTTGCATGGAGGCATATGGTCAGACGACAATTTTTTCTTCCTTTTCACCTTTTATTGAACTTTTTTCTTTTTTTTTTTTCTTTTGTCTGTCGTGGGGAGATGTTTAATAACAAGCGTTTAAAAAAAATCCCTTTTTAATTTGTTATTCTTCTTTTCCTCTTCCTTCGGACGGTGACAGAGGGGACTTGCCAAAACCTAATGTAACTATTTACAAAAAAAAAAACCGAAGGTCGTTTCTCGGACTTATAAAAATTTACACATTATATATACAAATATACATTTAAAAAACAATATTAAAATAGTAAAACTGTAAATATGTATAATATTCCCCTAACTGCAATCCAAAATTTAATCTTTTTCCTTCCTTTTCCTTTCCTACTTTTCAGATTATCTTCAAATGTTATTTAGAATACAATTAAAATTCTCCTAACAGGAAAACTGATTGTGGCTTTAATTCTCCCATGCGCTAAACGTTTTATCCATATGCATTTTGCCGGCCTTTCGGCAGTATCAGCGATTGTTTTTATTGCTTTACTTTTTGTGACCCCCCCAACTAAAATGATGTCTGACAGAGCTTTGCAATGGGATCTTTTAGTAAATCCTCTTGAACCCATCTTTGCTTTAGCATTGCAGCACTAGTTCATTATATTTCAATTTCTTTTTTTCTTTTTTCTTTTTTTCGTGCGCTTCGTTGATATGTTCTATCTATGGTACAGTCAATTCCATCATTACAATGTTTTTTAATTTGTTCGAGAAGAATATTTAGTTTTGGCTGAAGGTTGTTTTTTCTACGTGGTCCTGAAATATTAATTTTAATTCCCAGTCTGTTGTAGGTGACAAGATGTTTTGTTTGGGCTTTTTCGTCTAATTGTGTTTCGTGACAACCTTGAGGAATTCTATCTCAATATTCCCTGGGTTAAATTTATTTGTACGGATGGTTGTACAGATTATATCCTCGATAACTTTTAGAATCTGGTCATGTCACCATCTGTAACATCTTTCTGCATGTGATGTTAGGCAGCTGCTCAGGATGTCTTAAAGTTCCTTTACACGTGCATAATAGACATAGTACTAGATCCGTTTTGTTCTATATGCGGAGATCTGTAAGGCTGGAGAAAAGAATATCGTATATGGACCTTATTAAGGAATTTTAAGGTTCGCATGGTCTTGCCATTTAATTTGAAGTATAGAGTCCTAATTTGTCTATGCCCCTTGTTGTTTTAGTCCCACCATTTTTGCTAATCTATTTTCGTCTTCTCCCTTGCGTACTTCATCCTGTATGAGTCGATTTTTTTCTTTTCTTCTGGTCTTGTCCACGCGAATAATTGAGAAAAACCCAAACCAGCTCGCCCCGTTGCGACTGTTCCAAATATTCACCTTTCTCGAAGTCGATCTTCTGCCACTTGTAACTCCTTAGATGCTTTCCACTTTCTGCCTGAACAGACTTTAAAGTTCGCTCCGGCCACTTTTCATCTTTGGATGACTTATATTGTAACACTGTTCTTACTTTTGTCACCTTAAATTCCTCAGCTAAGCTTCTGAAGAGTTGTAGTGCTTTGGAATTAACGTATTGGGGGGTGCTGCTGAGGCTCTTTGGTAGGCCCAATCATCTCCGCTATCAAGTGTTCATTTTTTTCCAACTACACTATGAGGGCTATTGTGAATTCGTAGATAGAAAGAGGCCCAAGTATTTTCAGGAAGATTTCGTGCTGGTAGATCCAGGCTTTAAAACGGCCCAGTAGATTTTAATTACCCATTTTTCTAGGTTGTCATTTGTCTATTGTTGTGATGTATAAGGTTAGCTCTAGTCAGTCGCTAATCAAACTTTCCAGTTATTCTCAGTGAGAGACTTATTTAGGCTCTCTCTTACACCCATACAAATTAGGCAGATTAATTTGCCAGTATCACTACATCTTGAAACATATGGGTCTTATGTCCCTAGTAGGTCTTGTACTTCTAGTGATTGTTTAATTTTCGGGATTACTTTTCTCTCCTTGTCTCTCTCTGGTATTTCTTTCTCTGGGAGATCTAGATCTGTCACGCACTGAACTGTAATCAAGGACATCTTGCATTATTTGATCTTCGTCCGAGTTTTCAAACTCACTCTGGCCCACATGATTATGCATCATTTCGTCTTCTGAAGTTTCATTTCTAATTTGCCTTCCCATTAAAGCTAATGGGCTTTCTAGTCTTCCGGTGTTTGGTATTGTGCGATAGCTTAAAAGCAGCTTTAGTAGAAAAACTTCTATTTTTTTCATTTTGTTGAGAACATGCTTTCAGTCCCATTTTTACGGTCTGCACCATTCTTTCCGCTGACCCATTCGATCGAGGGTGATATGGCAGTGTCTTATACGGCTTACAACTTGTTTTTTCCAACTATAAATTAAGATCTTCATCACAGAAATCTGACCCATTATCGGATACCAGGGTTTTTGGTATGCCGTTTCTGGAAAATATGACCCTTAGAATCTGTTTTATCGTAGAAATTTTCTTGTCTGGCACACGGATTACTTCGGGCCAGCCTGAAAAAGAGTCTACTAGTATTAATAAGAATCCCACTCCAGTAATGAATGCATGATCCATATGCACACGACTCCATGGCTCAACTTCTCTGGGCCATTAATGTAAAGTAGTCTGTGTAAAATTTCTTAATTCTTTACATTTTTTGCATCTTTTTATATATTCTTCGTGATCTCGGGAATATCCCGGCCTCAATGCTTCTAATTTTGTCCTTTTTTGCGTAGCCGCAATTAAACAGTGTATATACACTTTTGATTACCAATTTTCTTTATGTTTCTTGCGGAATTATCAGATCCCCATGACAAATCACTCCACGTTCTATCGTTAACTTCTGTCTTATTTCTTTGTGGAGTCTTTCCGCCCAGGAACAATTTCCCCATACGTTTTTCTTATTCTCGATGTTATCCTACTTAGCACTGGATCATGTCTAGTTTCTGCAGCCATTCTATATAAAGATAAAACATCAGTCTCTGCCCAATGTTAAAATGTATCTTCAAATTCTTCTTCCGTTTTATCTTTTGACTCCTTGTAAAATCGCAATCTTGATAGTGCATCTACGTGTAGAATTAAATTTCCTTTGACATATTCTATATCAAAGTTAAATGCCATTAATCTTATTGCCCATCTTATTATTCTCGATGTCGTGACTTTAGGTAATTTTTTTCTTGGATTGAATATAAACTCTAATGGTCTATGATCACTTCTCAAAAGAATTTTTTCCAATTGAAAACTGTCGAGCTTTAGTGGTTGTCCCCTCAGTGGTCAATACTTCTTTCTCTATATTTGAATAATTAAATTCAGTGTTCATTAGCCTTCTTGATAGATACGTTATCGGATGTCTTTCTTGTGATAATATTCCAGATATTGAATGTTCACTTGCATCTATGGTTAACGTAATGTCCTTTTTCGAATCAAAAATTTTCACTACAGGTATTTTTTGCCATAATCACTTTTAATCTATCAAAAGCTTTTTGTTGTTTCTCTGACTAGATGAATTCAACATTCTTTTTTCTTAAATTTGCAAACGACTCAGTCAAGTTCGTATATTTTGGTACATATCGCCTGTAAAATGCACGAATCCCAAAAAAGATTCAAGTTCTTTTTTATTTGTAGGTGTAGCTATTTATAGTATTTTTTTATCAAGGCTTGGTCTGGTGATATACCTATTTTTGAAATAGTATAACCTAAAAATAATATTGTACTACAATTATTTACGCATTTTTTTCATTTATTGTCATTCCAGCGTTTCTTAATCTATTCAAGACGATGTCGGTTTTCTTTTTTAATTCATTTTCATAAGTAGCTCCTATGCATATATCGCCTTGGTGACAAACCATATTTTTATATCTTCTCCTAGAACCGATTTTCTTTGAAATATGGCGCATGTTGTTTTTATTCTATATGGTATCCTTCTCCGTTTCAGTAAGCCTATTGGCGTATTTATCGTCGTTATTCTTTTGTTGTTATCGCTTATTGGTATTTGGTGGTATGCCGTTTTCAAATCTATTTTTGTAAAAACGCATGTGCATGCATTGCAACTTCAACATTAGGTATAGGATATGAATCCGAGCAAACTTAGTAATTTACGCCTATTTTATAATCTCCACATATACGTATGTGTCCATCTGAATTTCTTAAAACTGCAATGGGTGATGCCCACTTGCTAGCCCTAGGGAGGACATCTTCAAGAAGGTCCCGTTCTATTAATTTTCGTAGTTTTACTACTACTAATGGCAACAAATGTACTGGTAATTTTCGTGCCGCATAATAAGAAAGGGTAACATTTTCTTTTAATTTTTAACCCTCTTTATAGTTTTTTAACTTTCTAGTTTTGTCCATTTTTATCTCATTCATTTATTTGGTAGAATTTTATATTAAGCACATCGTTTCTAGTCTGTGGTTCTTTTTACAAGTTGTGACAAGTATAGGTATTACTTCAAATTTATCTTCTAACTCCAATGAACCTTCAAAGTACCATAAAATTTTTATGACCGACCAATGAAATTGGCGGAGCAGTAAACTGCTCTTTCGTAAAGTTGGCTTTCCAATGATTTCCCAGAAATTTCTTGGTATAAACGTTACCTCACTACCGGTATCCATTTACATAGCCAAATCGAAGTTGTTGATTTTAACCTTTATAATGTCTTCTTTCTTCTGTTCAGTTTTTTTTTTTTTTTTTTTTTTGCGTTCTTGTTTTTGTTTTTTACTGAAAAGGCTTCCATATTGGTTTCGTTTTCTTCAACTCTTTCAACGTTTTTCTTTTTGAATTTGCATACTGCTTGAAAATGGTTCTTTTTTAAGCAATTTGTACAAGTCTTTCCAAATGCTGGGCATTTTTCCCTTTTTATTTCATGTTCACGTCCACAATACGAACATTTTTTAAAATCTTTTTTAACATGTAAGTATCGGCGAATATTTGTTTACTGGGTTGAATTTTATCATGGTTGACTTTTATTTGTTTACTGGGTTGACTTTTATCATGGTAGTATTTCTGTATTAATTCTTGTTGCTGTATAAAGTCAATGCTGGTATTTAAAGATATATTTCCTATTTGTAGTTGTTCCATTATTTTATATCGGTATGATGTATTGTACATACTTTCAATTAACCTTCAGTCGTCTTTTCTTCTTGTCCAAGTTTTTCAAACTCACAATATCTACTTGCATTTCATAGACGGTGAAGATATATTATGATTGGTTCGTCAATTTCTTTTTTCATCGACAGGAACTTCGTTCTTTATGCCACGATCAACCTTTTCTTGGGCCTCATATTTCTTCTTATGATCTGGATTATTTTTTTCAAAAGTCAAGTCTTCCAGGTTTGTGAGATACGCCATGGTGGAGCCTTTCATTATCGCCTTGCATCCAGCTGTAGCCAAAAAGAGATCCGTCATTTTCTCCTCTCTTTTTCTTGTCGTCTTTCAACTTTTTAGTTCTTGCGCTCACAGCAAAACATCGTAGCCACGTATCGACAAAATTGAAATCCTCGAGAAATAATTGGTATCCTATCGGCGGCACCATTGTTGTGATGTGTATGGTTGGTACTAATCAAGCTTCCCAGTTATTCTCAGGGAGAGACATATTGGCTCTCTATTACACTCATGTAAATTAGGCAGATTAATTTGCCAGTAACACTACATTTACTGTATTGCTACGGTGTCTCCTAAAGGGTGGTCAATACGTTTGCCCAGACTCTTAATTGATTTTTCTTGTATTGTTGGGATGAATTCCCATGTCAATTTAAAACGCTGTTTCTCCTGTGCTTCACCTTGTTAAAAACGAGTGACCGAGACTTTGAAGGATTGAAACTCATTCTGGCTCTTGTGATCAGCTTTTCCATGCCTTTTAATACCCATCTCGCGCCGATCGTGGATGTGGTTGTTATAGTCATATCATCCATGCAAGCTCTTATCGGCGATTGGCTCAGTCCGGATCTGGTGACAGGACCTCTACATTCGAACTCTGCAGTTTTTATTAACAAGTTGGAAGCTTCTAGTCAAAAGCACATGATGGTGGCAAATCAATCTTATTTATTTCTTGTAGTCTGCATAACAGAACATGCAAGTTCCAAGACAAAAACCGCAGCGTGCTATCTGTCGTGCAGCACATTAGATTAAAATCCTAATTGTTTATCTCCCCTTGAGACCCCTTGTGTTTTAGAATTTACTTTTAGACTTCCGGTCTCATCGAATTATCGAATAAAAGAACCAGAGCTTCGCCAGGATGTAGCTGTTATTTTCATCCTTCCTGATATTTCGAGGATCGTCAGAAAGAAAGATAGCCTTTCTCTTCCTCAAACATAGAACTACTGTAATTATTTGAAATTTCGTGCTATTTCTCTTTATTATACTTTATTTACGAGTATCTCTTTTCAGCACATGTTAGCCTTAATTTTACTTCGTTAGTTAACCCGCCTCTTGAATGTAATTTCTATTCTTCACTTCCTCACGTTATTTCTACTTAGAATAAAATTCCCTTTTATCGAAGAACTGTCTGCTATTCATTATTTATTAAGCCCATTGCTCTTTGTTATATTTTAGGCTTCCAATTCCTGTCAACATTTCTGCACATTCTTCTCTTTATGTCTTTGTCAAACTGTATTTCATTCCCTTTTGTGGAGGTGCCCGTAGTGTAATGGTTATTGTTGTAGGAAATGGACACGGCGACACGAGTTCAAATCCTAGACGAGACTGATTGCATTTCACATAGCACTAATACCCTTGGGAAAGGTATGAATCCAATAATTCTCCCTCCAGTTATGGGTGAATAGTAGGGCAGAGTAGGTTCTTCAGCCTTGGTGAGGCAACTAGTCTAGGAGAAGGAAAACTCTGAATTCAAACCTGTTAAACTCCGCTTAAAAACTGACCTTGTGTCATATCCTGCCCGAGCGGAGGGGTTGGTAAATATGGTATATCATTCCTTTTCAGTTTGACTCCTTGGCAGTAAATAAATCTATTAATGAACCTTAACTTTGCTTCAGAGTTTTAATTGCCAAAAGCAACTATGCATATGTTTCGCCAAGAGTCTATTTACAGATGTCACCCTTGGAGTCAACCTGCCTAGATAGATGGGTAAATACATAATAATAATATTATTATTATTATTATTATCATTTATTCATTTTTATTGAAAATCCTATTTACTATTACTCCTTTTGAACCAAGAAGCACATGCCAAAAATTATTTGTTATATTATTTGATATCTATGTTGAAATAAGCATTTATTATATCTCTTACATATCACTGTTTGTGAGGCTTAGATTATGCTGACTGCATCTTCTGCATAGGGTTAAGACCACCATTCGAGGGGATGTCTTAGGTATAACTCTGCAACCGGTGGTGAAGCTCCAATTCTGGAGTTCTGAGGAATGTGGAATCACCCCTTCACTGCCATTACTCCCAGCTTCACTCAGCCCTGCAGTTGTAGTATCTGTTACAATCCCGTGAATGGTTCGAATATGTCTTTTTGAAAATTATTTGTATTTGATGGAAATACTTGAAACAATATGCGAGCAAATTATTTGCATTAATAGTTACATGAAACTATTATTCTTCACAAAGGATCATTATTATTAGTTAGTTGAAAATATAATTGCTTAAATACTTTCAAATATATAATTGTGTGCAAATTGATCGTATGTCGAATTTTGTCCAAAGCGGAGAGGTTGGGCAAACTGAGTGCAAATTAATAGTATTAGTTAGGAATACTTGAAACAATATAACTGTGTGAAAAAATTATAATTATTAAATAGGAAAGGTTATTTAAAAACACATAATTACTTTAAAAAGACCGACTTAGATATTAAATATCCCGATAAGGTTTGATATGCCATAAAAAACTTTTTCCAACTTTCTTCCATTTAATCTAATTCAACATGACGGTATGCTACTACAAATGCGTTTTAATGTCTCTCTCTCTCTCTCTCTCTCTCTCTCTCTCTCTCTCTCTCTCTCTCACACACACACACACACACACACACACACACTCTCTCTCTCTCTCTCTCTCTCTCTCTCTCTCTCTCTCTCTCTCTCCGCACGCACCAAACTATTTATTGTGACACGAAACTTTGGTCACGCTGCCCATGTTTTTGATAACATCGAAGACGGTCGGTATTTTATTATCTTTGAGTTGTGAACGTTACCTCTTGTAACAATTCGTCACCCGTTCACCGAGAGGCTCTTTTCAGCAGCGGCCGCTGATGCGTATCTTCTTCTAAGGATTTTATACCTTTATTTCTTCAGTAATTTCTACGATTCTCTTGTTAAGTGAACATCTTTTCGACTTCGACTTTGGATTTGTGCTGCAACGTCTTCCATTTGACCAATCAATGATTGACTGATCGATTTTAAAGGCATGTCAATCCATCTAGGGTTATTTTATGTCTAGAGGTTTGGAAATCACGTTCATTGTATGTTCATATTTACATTTTTTGTGCATCTATTTCTTATGAGTGTATTTTACACACGATTCCTTCTATGTTAATGATTTGCAAACAGATCTACATGACACATAAATGTGACCCTAACAGGTACTACCACTCCAAATTAGAGTTGACCAGATAGTAATAAAGTGTTGACTCCACAATTTTGTATTGATTTCCATTCTGGCCACGTTAGAATTCCATTAATATATTTTGCAATATCTGCAAAATTTTTATACAAGTAAAATACGTACGATCGAATAAAATCAGTTACCGTCTCATAATAAATTTTACTTTCTTTAATTAAAGTCGGGATTGACAGTCAGTCATTTGATACATTTTCCATGGAGGCGCGTTTAACGAAACCGTTATCGTTGCTGGAAATGAAATTGATGACTCGCAATCCAATCCTACACGAAGCTGCATTTTGCTTCACCCTTGGGAAAGGCATGAAACCATCTTTCTCCCCCGACCAGCTGTGGTTAAATAGTCGTGCCTTGGTTAGGCAACTAGTCTAAGCGAAGGAAAACTCTAAATTCGAACTAGCTGTACTCCGCTTAAAAACTTGACTTTGTGTTATATCTTGCCTATGGTTAGATTTTCCATGCTTGCTGCAGTTATAGTCAAAGGCTAACATTCGTATAAACATTGCCAATTTTATGGCAGTGGGAATTTGCTCTGAAATAATGGAATCAGATAAAGTAAATATTTTACATTCAAGTCATCTGCCACGAACGGTTTCTATTAATAAACGTACCTCCAACGAGCAGTTGATAGTGTTGTCGATTGCTTTCCGAGGACATCTTATTGTACAAAATCGGCACAGTCGAGAGGAATACAGAGAACCGTTGGGAGTTAATTCAAATTTCTCTTTCTTTGGCAAATAAGTCACAGCAAAAAAACCACCTCGATGTAACGCCAGCTCTGTCCATATTTGATCAGCGTCTTTCTTTGGGAATGAAAAAAAAAATCAAAGAAATTTATGAGTCAGCATAAGAAAAATGTTTTTGCATGAACAGGGTTCTGTTAACATTTACATTAATTTACTAAAACTTAAAACGCGACTTTATGTACACTTTATGAAAATGACACCAATTTAAAATATCCGTGATTTATTTCCCTTGTATTAGATATAATGTTTGCTTTATTTAGACTCGATTAATAATTATTGGCTCTTGTCAAATCATTCCTATTCATACAATCTTTATTACAGTAAACTGCAAGTAAATAAATAGAGCAAAGTATTCTAGGATTAATATTTAAAACATAACTTTCTTAGGAAATTATGATTGGGATGAACGCGACGTAGAACTCTCACTATTATTACACTATGTAACAAAAACTTGACTTTTCCTTGTTCCTTTCAGAAAGTGTTTTTTCTTAATTGCTTATTCAAATAAATGGAAAGACTTATCGTTCTCCTTAAAATTTGATTTTCTGACCAGAATAGTGAAAACGTTTAAGAGATGATACATGAAATGGATTTACAATACAGTCGCAAATCTCGAAAAAACATCTGTTTTCATTTTTGTATAACTTTAGTCTCAATATTTGTAAATTTTTATTCATATCTTGTTTTATTCATACTTTGTGTAAATAAAATGTGCAAATGTGTCCGTTTTGCTTAGGAAATAGGTTAATTTTAGAAATTAACTTATCCAAAGTTGAAAAGCAAAGTTTGAAGGGAATAATGATCCTTTCTTGAACATTTATAACCTAAATAACATAAGCAATTAAGAAATGATCCATATTATCCAGGAATAGAATTTTTGTTTCATAGTGTTGTAATTATTTTACTCCTTGCGAGTTTTTCTCGCCAATTCTGATTGCTTTTCACTGAAGTTTGAGGGACAGTAAATCTCCTCAGATCTCCAGGACTCCTCTTAGTAAACTTGCAAATTTCAATAGTGCTACGGATATACTTGACTGTTCCTTTGATCTTGTATTCACACAGTCTCTTTTCCAGGTTCTTGAAGACTGTTCCAAGGGTTCTAATTACGATCGGTATCACCGTTACCTTCATGTTCCACAACTTTTTTCAGCTCACAGGTAAAATACAGATATTTGTCCAGTTTCTCACTCTCTTTTTTTTTTTCAACCGTGGTCCGCTTCAGCAACAAAATCCACAAGGTGATAAGTTCTTTTCTTCTTGTTAATTAACACTGGGTTTGGTTTTCTAACTGGGATTGGGTGATCGGTTTATACATCAAAGTCACAAGAAATTTTTTGCATCTCATTTTCTAAGACAGATTCTGATCTTTTCATATAACATATATCAGTATGATCAAACTTTAGACTCTTGCACAGTTGCCAGTAGATCTCATTTCCCACCTAATCGTGCCAAATTTTGTACTCTTTTTGTGGAAGTTTTTTGCATTCACATATTAAATGATTAACAGTTTTATCTCACAAACCTACATTTTCTATTCTGAAGCGTATTATCGATTTTCGCTTCGATATAATTGGTTCTTACGGCATTATTTCGTGCTACTATTAAAAGAGATTCAGTTTCTCTCTTCAGGTTTTCCGAGTTAATTTGTGTGGAATTTATTAGTTTATCTTTTGAAGTTTGTTTTATTTTCAGCTTTCTTTTTGTTGTTGTTATTATTATTTCTATTATTATTATTATTATTTGTTTTAAAGTTGTAACGATTATATTCCTTCGAATTAATGATAAAATCGCTCTATTTAATCAGTAATCAAAAAGCTCTATAAATCTTTTTATTTCAATCTCTCAGTTCTCCTTTAATGGTTCAACGCTAAATGTTCTGTGACCGCCTAATACTTTGCTTTTCAGATTATGCCCATTGGTGTCTTTCTTCTATTTTGGGTCCTTGGCATTTGCGACTATTCGAAACAGTTCTACTAAAGAGCTTCTCATTTGACATTTTGTTAGATCAAATGCAGTATATTTTCCTCAGAGAGCTTTACAAAATGCTATGGGAGGTACTTTTTGTGTTTTTATCGGTTTCTTCCCACCTCTTTTTAAGCTACAGGCAGTAAACACACACACACACACACACACACACACACACACATATATATATATATATATATATATATATATATATATATATATGTAATAAAAGTATATATATATATATATATATCAATTTTATGGCTGTAGTGTATCAAATTTATGATTCACTTTTGGCTAATCCATTTAGGATAAGCATGAATCGATTTCTTCCCTTTTCACTCCACCCCAGTTCTGCTTTGCTTAAAAATTGATCTTGTGTCACCTTCTTCCCGTTGTGGAAGTGTTGAGTAAATACATATACATATAGACGCACAGTTTTGTATAGCAAATGATTCCATTTTTTTTTTTCTCTTATTTTTATTTTGAATTTTGTCGTGCATTCTCTTGCCAAGACTCAGTAAAGTCTTGTAGCATTAATTTCTTAATTCAAGAATGATTTCAAAACTAGAAATCACTTCTCAAACTGAAAATGTTCACTGTTTCAAAGACATGGTTCACGATACATTGCAGAGTTCAATTTTCGTTGCTATTGAAATTGGAAAAATAAAAAAGAATTTTTCGGTCCTTTGTAGATATTTTATTGTCTTGAGCTGATAATGTCTTCAATAGAATTAAGAATTCATAGAGGCTAAATAAAGTTAACATACATGAACCTTTATAATAAAAATGAATTTATCATAAAATAAAAAACAATTTCAAATATATACTTTACAGTAAAAAAATCATTTCAAATGTATTTTTATAATAAAAATCATTTCCAACGAATTTTTGTTATAAAAATCATTTCCAATGATTTTTTATTAAAAAAAAAAAAACCCATTGTTCTTATCCTTTTTCTTAAAGATTAAACAGATTACTTGATTATGGGCACATGAATTTACTTTAAATTCTCATGGGATTTCTTGAATGTGTTAATGAAACGTAAGAAACAATGAGTCAAATGAGTTGAAATGTGAGCTAAATACGTTCAATAACATCTACGTTTGATAGCTCTATGGCATTCCCTTCGTGATCGGGCCTGAGACCTTCCTGCTCTATTTATATATGTGTAATTATATACGGATCCGACGATATTTTTCAGGAATCCTGAAAAAAGTATTTAATCAGAATTGTCTGCTACCTAGAGTTTTTGTGGTTATAATTAATTCAGTTGTTATGTTTTCCTATATTTTGTTTTAGGCTTTGTTTATTTTCACCGAGGCTTATGTTTTGTACATGAAAATAATTCAAGAATTTCTAAGGTTTTTGTTTTTAGAATCGCTGTCATATGTAAATGTTCTGCTTGTGTACAGTGCCTTAACAATAGATATGAATACATTTCTTATCTTCTTTTCAAATAATATAAATTGCTGAAAAACAATGCATTCGAAAGGGATTACTTTGTTTGGTCCCAAAGAGACGAGACGATGGCCGTAGCATCCCAAAAATAGCTATAACACAAATTTATACAACTCGACCATGTTAAAAATGAATTTGTACGAGAAAAAAAAACAGACAAGAGAGATATCAATTGGGAAGAGAAGATAAAGATGGATGGAGAGGCAGTGAGTATTCATGGGAATTTAAATGCTCTAGCAGCTCAGTCCGAAATAATCACTAATTAAACAAGCCGTAGGACACCCTCAGGATTTTCCCATTGAGTTTTTGAATAAAATTCAACCAAACACAACCATTCCGGGTAGAAAGGTAAAATCCTACCTTGTCAAGGCAGTTAGTATTTTAAAAAACGACATTCTTCGCCAGTGGTTTTTATCATTATGGGTTTTCGAACTATTGTCTTCATCTTTATTGTTATTTCCACAACGTTTCGGTGGATATGTCCTTCAGCCTTCTTCAGGTGTTTGTCGAACTCGGGAACCTTTACGGAACTTCGAACTACCTCCTTTATTGAATCCATGGGGGACACCTGTTCTGATTCCGTGAGCCATAACCGGGTACAAGTGTTAAGTATTCCTGTATTGTTACTCGCTTGCAGTCAGGATTGAACCTGCAACCTCCAGATGATTGTCTCCTTAGAAGCTTAAGTCCCAAAAATTCACTCTGAATTGTCCAGCAGGACACATAGCGTAACGGTTATAGGCGTTGGTTCCCTAAGCTTCTAAGGAGACAATCATCTGGAGGTTGCAGGTTCCATCCTGACTGCAGGCGAGTAACAATAAAAGAATACTTAACACTTGTACCCAGTTATGGCTAACGGAATCAGAACAGGCAACCCCCGTGGATTCAAAGGACGTCGTTCGAAGTTCCGTGAAGGTTCCCGAGTTCGACAAACACCTGAAGAAGGCCGGAGGACATATTGGCCGAAATGTTGTGGAAATAACAATAAAGATGAAGAGAATAGTCCGAAAACCCTTAATGATAAAAATCATCAAGCTTCGTCTCAGAAATCTTGACAACTTCGCCAGTGGAGTTATTATTGTCGATGACTCCACCCCAGTATAAGCCGTCACATCACAGAAATTATTGTATTAATACAATTTCATGTATCGGACATACATAATATGGACTAGATTACTTTTCTCTCTCCTTAGATGTTCCCATCAGAAAAATAATTCAAAAATTAAAGATTCGTTTGCATTGATAGTTTACTTATTCTTTTCTTATGTAAATTGTATCAAACAATGGAAATTATTTATGCAGTCTAATTTGATATTCAATTAATTTTCTTTGAGAGAATGGAAATTAAATTTTGTTACAAGTAAAATGTTTGAGAAACCATGATTTATGCTATCAATTTAAAAAATAATTGTTCAAGAATAGAATATATGCTCTATATTCTAGACTATAATCTATGTTCTATATTCAGTAATATCATATATTTTCTATAATATAATCTGCGTAACAGAAAAATATTTACCAAATTTAAAGTTTGTATTGTTTTGTCAAAATTTTCAGGGAGTTTTGCAGAGGAATATTTCTTTAAAATTTTAATTGGTAACACTTAAGATATTTGCCGATTTTAACATTTTGTTTTATTTCACCTAAAATGTTAATCATAATTAAGGATTAATAATATGTAATTATTTTACGTTTTTAGCTTGAATAATTGCATATAAATCTAATTAGTAATGTTTAATAAATATGAATAATCATTTCATTAAGACAAGTAATTCGTTATCTTTTTATTTTGAAATTCAAATTCTGTACAATTAGTTAACGTGTGGCATCACTATGGCTTCCAACAGATTATTATTTATTATTTATTCTCTATAAGAATTTCTTCTTCCTCACGAAGAACATTTTTATGTTAGAACCTTTTGCTGTGTTTGACAAGTATGCAAATGTAATTGGGTGGCTGTACATCAACAGAGGACAAAGAAACATTTTTTCTAATTATCATAATAGTAAATGCCTTACCTTGACAAGAAAGCCTACGTTAACCCATTCCTCTTCTTTGGGCCATAAACCCCGAACGTTGATTTCGTAAAGTCGATTATCGATCTCTTGATAAGGTATCTGCAAAAATATCGGAGTTTTCACGTGATTGTAAGAAGTATCCACTTTGTATATTTCACTAAGTAGCCGTTCGTCTATATCCAATTTAGGAGCGTTCTTAAATCTGTTGCCTGGAGAGACAACACCACAATCGACATAGTCCTTCTTGTTCAGAACGCCCTCAGGAATAATCAGCTTGCCACCCATAGGAAGTTCAAGTGTACCGCCCTTCTTACCGGGTGCATAATAAATGCTGTAACTGTAAAGAAAAAAAATAACTTTAGAACGAAAGTGACAAATCTATTACCTTTTGCTACTGTAATACGAAGGGAGGATAAGTTAGAGATAGAAGAATTACAAAATTCCACTCGTTTTTACTTACGATTCATCCTTTTTAAAGTCTGTAGAATTATGAATTCCAAACAAAATTTTTTTTATACGAAATAATTGAAACCCAGAGGGTTAACAAGTTTTGACAAAATAGACAAAATCGCTCATTGTGTAGTCATTCACTACTTCTTTATCAAAAAGTAATCCCTTTAAGAAATTTACGAGGACAGGGAAAAAGCTCCTTCTAGTAGTTTCGTTAAGAAATTATTAATAATCATCTCGAAATCACAAATGTTTCTGTACATTGAATACCAAAACTTCTTCAGCCAGGTCAAAGGCGATTCCAGGACTGAAGCAATACCATCGGATGCAGTTTAGTGTCATACTAAGGCCACTTGTTTAGTAGTCTTACCCCTCTGCAGATGCAGTCGCCGTATTCAACAGCTCCAGCCGACTGGGCTATTAGCAGAGTTAATATTTTTCGTATTAAAAAGCAAGTAAATTTCATTGAAACTTTAATGTTTAATTCACGATACATTAACATAAAGTTCTGACAGATAAATCTAACGAAGTTTTTAAAAACTAAAACCCTCATTTTTAAAAAATAAACTTACAATAGCAAAAGAAGTTTTTTAAATAAATTCATAAAGGAATATTTTTACAGGCATAAAAAAATTTCTAAATATTCTAACAATTTTTTAGAATTGTCTTTTCGTAGAAATTTTATTTATTTTAATTTTTAAAATGTATAAACATTATAAATTCTCTCTTTATTTTATATAGCTTCGTTGAATTAATCAATTAAATTATGTTCCTTAAAATGTCAGAATACTCTTCATTTTTTCTAAAATTATTTTAAAAATGCTTCATGTTGTAGTTTTGTTTTCCATCTTTTCTTAGATCTGAGAGCCAAAATTGCACTTAAACTTCAAAAAATCTTTATGATGGTGCTATCCCCAGGAACTCTACCAAACTGTCCCACATATTTATCTTCATTGACCATCTCTAGATAATCACCAGATTCTAGAATTCGACTGGAGAATTCTGCCCTTAAAGGTGCTTTGAATCAAAGTATTACTAATGACTTAGCAGAGAAATTGCAGAACTTAATATTGATAAACTAGAACAAATTGAATTTGCTTGATAAAAAATATTGACGTTTTGTTCGGCTGCAAGAGACACATATGCAGCAGCATCAAATCACCATATCCAAAAATGAGTCTCTTTTGTAATTGAATCTTATTTTGCAATATATGTGTTTTGTAGAGAAATGAAAATGAATACTACTGGGGATTATAAGATTCCTAAATATGTAACTGATCAAAATATTCTTGAAATTCTGATTGAAAATATGAAGAAAATGGATGCAGAACAAAAGCAAACCAAACCTCGAAATATGATTTTATATTAGAATTGGTAATGTCATTTCTACTATTGGTGCAAGAACAATCAAACAAACATTTTAACTCAATCAAATTTATATATGAACAGCTAAAATTAATGACATAGCATGAGTTTGATTATTGAACAGAAATTATATTTTCTTCATTGTTGTATAACTGCTCCTCTAAAAGGTGCAGGTTGCTAAAAAGGCGGCAGAAATATAATGCTACCATTAAAAGATTAACTTTATCTACATGTATGAATTTTTTCATTGAGCAACATGATAACAATTTTTTGATGTATATTAAAAATAAATTTGCTACTTGAACAGAAATAATTTGTAATCGTTGATGAAATTCACCAAAAACCTAATTTTGATGATAAAGAACAGTAATGAAGCTGAAACAAATGCTTTTTTAGCACTGTATTCTCACAATATAAGGATGTTGTGAATGTTATGTCAACTAAGTGTCTTCAAGCTGAGAATTTATTTTACATAGTTTCACATATAATAATTGGTTTAGATGAGAGGATTTCAAGTATTATCAATCATAACTGAAAATAGTATTAAAAATTAAACAAAAGCGATAGCTTTCTTTTGCTTTTCACAAATGCTTTCAATTGTATATCCATACCCAGTTATCAAGTGTAGACCGCCTTTTTCCTATCAGTACCAGCGACTTAGTAAGGATCAATATAATACTCGATACAGCAAATGTTTGAGCATGAAAAAATCTGAATGCTATCAGTTTTAAAATTTAGCTTTACCATTTAATCAACACAACATTAAAATTTATTTGATGTATTCACAAGAACCAAACTGGGATGAAGTGACAGAGGAGCAAATGTTAGATGTGTATAAATTTAGAATTGATGTTAAAGAGAATGATGATAATAAATGCAGAGACGTTCTTCCTGTGATACTATACTAAGTAGATTATAGAAGTTATGTTGTTTTTAAGAAAATTAAATGCATATTAGCAAAAATCTTATCTCTGGAAGAAATAATTTGGGAAAAATAACTGAAGTAAACAGTTATTTTCAGAGGATTAATCGAGGTTCTCTACTATATCTTAATGATACTACTAAAAATATTGTTCTATATAATCATGTAGTCATTGGTAAACTGATAAAAAGATATTATTTTCTTCATTTAGTAAATCAAAGGAAATTAACCATGTACATAATATCGAATGTTTTGGCAAACGATGAGCTTCTTTTTTTTAATGTTGTCACTTTTGATGAGGGTCACTGTATAGGACAAATACAAAGAATGTTTATCTGAAGCTCTACAAATGATTTTTAAATAACTTTTGTTCTAGGGAAAATGACAATATTACTGGTAACAAGTTAAGCAAAAAAAGAGAAAATTTCAAACATTCAGCTCAATTTTCTATCTGTAACCTATTTTTCTATAAGTATTATTTGATTTTTAAATCTATTTGTTTGTATTTTGTTTGTATCTAATTTATTTACTTGTTTGTATTTAATTTATTTGTTTCTAATCTTTTATTGAGTTTTAATTTATCATTCGCTTGTAATTTGCTGTCTGTTGATTCATTAAATTATTGTTTGTTCCCTAGTTCATAATTCAGTTGTTGCTGTAATAATTATTTAGTAAATACTCAATAACATTGTAACTTTACAGTATGAATGTTAAAATTAGAATAAAAACATGCAAAACAATATTGATCGTAATTTGATTTTTTTTTTTTAGTTTACAATCATTCATTATCAATATTACATTAAGATTACTGCCTGTCTTGCTAACCTCATCGACTACTTTTGTGACGACACGTCACAAGTGAGCCGGCCTTCTCTTTCGACCGGACGCAGCACAGCAAATAAAGCTCTTACTCCATTTTGACCAAAGGACAAGTGCTTCCTCTGTGGAAGCCTCTACAACTGAATTGCTACCTCCTAATACAAGGTCAAGAGGCGAATGTATTCATATGGCCCCATACCGAGTTGTAATGACACCAGATCCGTTTTGTATGGCGACACTGCAGAAAGCAAGCTGCCCGTAACGCAGCTCAAATTTAGCTTCCCTTCCGTCGATCTTTAACGTGGATTTCTACAAATCTTGTTCAAAATAACATTTTAATGCCCGAAACTAATCGAACTTACGATAAAAGGATCGTGATAATAGCTTTCCATAGAATAAAAAATAATAAAAAATCAATAAAAAATAAAATCTGTTATAGATATTCTCATGAGTTTTTATCTTTTATCGTTTTCATTTTTGTTTTGCTTTTTTTTTCTAAATATATTTGATACAGTCTCCAAACAAACAAAATTTTATACAGTACTTAAAAAAATAAGCATATATATATATATATAGATATGGATATATATATACAGGATGACCAAAAAAAAAAAAAAACAGAAGCCATAAACATTTTAATTACTTCGACAAAAATAAAGCAAAATAATTCTGGGGTTTTTTTTTTTGTTTTTTTGGTGGGGTTAGTGGGGGTCACCCTGTACTAGTTATTGTTTACTACAGCTAAAAATTAGAATATAAAATTAGAATTGCTTACTTCTCAAACGAAAATTCTATATCCTGGTTGTTTTTTTCATTCAACTTTTTTCCCTTGTTTTCTGGCATCTTGTTTCTAAAATATAAAAGAGAAAATAGCAAGATGTTATGTGTTCGCTTGTGATTTCGCCTCTACTCATTTACTTTCTCTCCCAAACTCAGCACTTGTGAACATTCTGATTTCACAAAAATTTAGTGCCCTGGACGACTTCCTCTGTTGCAAGTAATTTCTTAAATTATTTCCATCCATTTATTGGGAGTGGAGATTATATGTTGGCAGTGTTCTAATGGCATTCCTCTTTTGATGCGAATCAAGCCCTGAACAACAAACCCAGTCCTTATTCGTTCTAAACAAATGTATTTTCAATGGAGAGGCACTCTTGCGGACGCCTGTTTTACTTTTTTTGTGGACAAATGAGACCTTTGTGGTCAAGGGCATTAAAACGAAGTGAAATGCAAACATTATCGTTCAGGATCTGGATTCGTCTATTCGACTCCATTTCCCTACGATAATAACCGATGCGCACGCGCGTGCGCACACACAAATATATATATATATATATATATATATATCAGTTCTTTAGAATCACCTCTTTCAAGAGCTACAGCTTTCTTTTGATTTTTTTTACCTTACTTGGCAGATGAATAATGTCAGACATTAGATTGACTCAAGCAAACTAAAAAGGTACGCTGTAATCATTGCCTTAAAAGTGCAGCATAGTGATACAGGGATAGTCCATTTCCTGAAAGTTGCTCGATTCTTCGTGGTCTAACATCAGCATTTAAAAATAAAACGCACATACAGAATCTGAATACCATTAGAACATATAACTTTGTACAAAAAATCCAAGCGATATAAACCCCAGAAAGTCAATCAAAACTATTTCAAAAGACATCAACGTTTCAGAAGATACCAAGAGTTGTGTACGGCGGAACATCCATTATACGAAAAATTCAGAATACGAAACGGGCTTCGAAGAAATTTCCGTTCCATTCAACGAAAAAATATATTTTTTCGTTGAATGGAACGGAAATTTCAAGATACGAAAAGGAAAATTTCAAGATACGAAAAGGAAAATCACTATATAAGGATATCAAGTACGAGTTGTATGTGATGCAGAGTAGTCAGTTTATGTCAGATGTAACAAGAGATAATTGTTCGATTCGAGCAGAGGGCTTGCTAAACAAGTAATGGTGCTCGACTGCAGCCACGAAGTGAGTTCAAACTCCAATCATGCTATTACGTTCACTTTCGGTTTAATACCCGAGGGAAAGATATGAACCTCCTTATCACCCCAGCTATGAGTTATCATCTGTTCTTTTACAAGGATCACTTTGGCATTAAATAACCCACAAAGGGTTGATATACCATTAAACAAAAAGAAAACAAAACCAAGAAGCTTGAATGCTTTGGGGTTTTTTCCCATGAGAAGAAATTCAATCAGGATAAAAAATGAATAATCGGTGGTTATTCAGACACCCAAATGAGGTTCCAACTGAGATGGTTCTAGGAGTCTTTTTTCTCAAGGCTTAAGAGTAAATTCTATGATTAAAATTGTGAGGCCCTGGATAAATAGAGTATGCAACAGCTGACGCACACAGAAGTCGTTTTCCAACAAAACTCTGTGCCAAGGCGAGGACAATCCAAACGTGGCTTGCTCCCTGCCAGATCATATTATTTCATTATTGCATACTTTGGTAGCGGTTCTTCTTTATTTCATGTTTCGTTGAAGATAACTGACAAGGAACGCGAGACAAGTTTTCTTCATAGCTTTTCTTGCGTACACACAAGCGAAATCTTTTCTGGATAGAACGAATATATATATATATATATACTTACCAAGTTCAATCCGAAATTAAGCAGCATAATGGAGTTAATAATAAGTATTTATTTACTTACTTCACATAGTTTAGCTACCTACATGATAATCATGAAACTTGAGTAGTTGGAAAGCGTGTGTTTATTGCTCTACTATTCAAACATTGGGAACATATTTAGTTTTTACTTTTAATTCTATTATTATTTTAGTGCGTGCGCACACGCACACTCACGCACACACACATGCACCCAATACACACACACACACACACACACACACACACACACACACACATATATATATATATATATATATTATTGAAAAGACCCGACAAGGATTTAATGCTTATCTTTTTTAAACTGCCTACTATCACAATTGTTACATTTCATTTTCATCAAGAAAAGCTGAATAAAAGAAAAAGCTAAACCCTTAATCCTTGTGAAACATGTTTTTCTATTGATTCTATCTATTTCCATTGTTTCACATACGGAATACCACTGGTTATAATTCCATTCATTCAAACATTTAAACAATATAACATGATATTAATGCATTCAAAAATTTAACAATAAATTCACATTTTTGAGAGATAAAATTTTGAAATTTTTTTTTATTCGAAATAAAATAATATGCAATTCAATACAGAATTACTAAGAAGTGTGCTATGGCCGAATTCTTCAATTAAGAATCACTGCATCATAACGATTATAAGATTCGGTTTAATTCATGGCATTAACGGTAAATATAATTAATTATGAATGGTTTACCTTGCTTGCTATTATAGACATTCTATAATTTTATCGTCTCAGGTTCTGTTGCCATCACTTTTTTTTGTTGTTTTTTGTATGTCATCATTCTTTATACGTTTTGTTAAGTGTAGTAAACTAAAGCTTGTTACAGGCGTTGCCCCGCAACAAAGACGCGTCATATCACATGATTGACAGCTCGTTCAAACAAGAATTTTTCATCATTTTTTAAAGAAAATAAAGAAAAATGTCTGATTTCTTTCGCTATTTTTGAATTGATAATTGAGTATTGTATGAGTCAAGATTAAAAGTTTCACTTACATTTGAATCTAAGATCAGAGAATATGTGTGCTTGACGTAGAATCAGTCACTACCTGGCACTTTTGCCCAAAATCAGTATTGTGCACATACGTGCGTGCGCGTGCAGTAAGAACATACTGAAAGAAAGAAAGAAAGAAATAAAGAAGGAAAGAAAGAATTATAGATTGATATATTGGGGAGGCGCCTGTCTAGTTTTGGTCAAGCGAGAAACAGTAGTTATTTATTTGGCTCCTCTTTTAGACAAAGGGGTAGGTGCAGCCTGGGAGGAAGAACTCCTAGAACTAAACTGATAACTACTTCACCCAACCGAAGCGAACGCCAACATATTTAATTAGAAAAATTATAACTTCCATAGTGATTCCATTTTTTTATGCCTACATTTTGCGACATTCGTGAGACTTGAATAATCGAAAGTTTTTCGTTATAATTATAGAGTATCGACCACTTTTTTAGCTTTTACTCAACAATTCTATTATTATTTTAAAATATCTTCATTTTTTATCTGGTGATGCAATCTTTTTAGCGAAATATATCTGTTGAAAGGCAATGTAAAATTCACAAAGTTCGACCCAAAACAAAATTGCTGTCTGCCTTTGCTTCGATAACGACTTACCCCAAACGAAGACTCAACATGACTTGATCATCTTCCTGTTAATTTTGTTCTATCCCGCTCGGTTTCCAACCAAATAGCAACTTAATGATAATAATCTGTGGTTTGCTTTTATGTTTGCATCGAATATTTCATTTTTTCAAAGAATTCTTAAACGTAATTATAAAGTATTTCTCCGTATTTGTTTATTGTAATTGAACATAATATATCTATACATATAATTCATTTCGTTTTTTTGTGTGTGCTTGTTACCAATGGATTACTAGACTATTTTTACTTCAAGAAGTGTTTTAATCATATTTTGAAGTCTGAGGTTGGTACTCAGAATATTTTAGGTAAAAAATCATCAGGAATTTTAATTCGTCCAGAAAACAAATAAAGCCAGCATCTGCATGAGTGCACTTGAACTTTTAAGAGTAAAATTAATAAAAATGACTTATTCAACTTACATATGGTATGCTAACTCCCATGACTTCATGGAGTCTTTCAAAGGTATCAGAGGGAAAAAGAGTGTAATGGAATCTGCCTCTATTCCTGGGGATGCTCGGAAGATAGTAACTTAGAATTGAGCAGAAAGGTCTCATTCGTCCAAAAAGCAAATAAAATTGCAATCTGCGGGAACACACCCTCCACACACACACTCACGGGGGCAATTGAATTTTAGAGAAGATAAACAGAATGAGTTTTATTTTAACAAGGAGTACTTTAGTATTTTATTCTTATCCCGAACAACTCCTGATTCTTCAGCAAAAGAGTATTTACCCAACCCCTCCGCCACGACCAAGATGCGACCCAAGATCAATTTTTGAAATGAGTATAACTGGTGTTAATTCAGTATTTTCCTTATCCTAGACCGGTTATCATACAAAGGTTAAAGAGTCCAGTCTGTCCTACAACTTACCAATTGCTGGAGGGAGAAGAATTCCTAAACGTATTAGCATGATTTGAAATGTAAACAGCCTTACCCAGGTTTTGAAATAGCGTCGCCGTGTCCATTTCCGAAAACCACAACGGTTACCCTACGAGCGACTCTTCTACAAGTATTCTCTAAATAGGATGTGGCTCAACTTTGAGTTTAATGGCCGCTGGGATTTTATTTTTGTTCAAGTTTTGTGTTCTTAAGTACATGTATTCAAGGGTTTCCAGAAAAGAAACTACAGAACTGAATGTTTTTATTGAGTACTTTTTAAGTCTAACGTGTCTAACGTCTTATGTTTTGGCACGCTTATATGAATGCTTATCCGGATCATATGTGTGTTAGGCAAGACTCCACAAAAGAAAGAAAGGAAGAAATCAATGAGATAAAAGAGATTTTTGTAGTTCGGCCATGCTGATCTAAACAACTAAGCATGAGTTAAGCCAATGGAAAAGTTGGTCGATTATTTACTAAGCATTGTTTATTCTAATACTTGTCAACAATTTACGAACAAGGGACTTTCTGTCATTAACATCGACTCAGCAAATGTCTTTACCCAGAAAATAGCGATTCTCTGTCTCTGTCTGTCTGTCTGTCTGTCTGTCTCTCTCTCTCTCTATCTATCTATCTATCTATCTCCAGACATACACAATGCACCTGATATATAATTTCTATTCAACGAATGGGTATGTTCTGTCACCAGTTCCTTTTTTGTCACATGTTCGTGGCATATCAACTCTTTTAAAAACTTTTTGTAAAAGATTTTGTTTACTAAAATTTTCCTCTGACGATGACCCAAAGTCGAAAAATAGCAACAAAAAATATTCCTTTTTGTTTTATCCCTTTCGATCATCTCTGCACAAACACTCACACACACACACACATATATATATATATATTTATATATATATATATATTAAGATGAATAGGTCTGCATATGAGTTTAGTACTTTAGATTTTATTTTATTTCATATAACTATGTTCTACACGTATTTCAGACTTTATAGTCGTCTTAAGGAGACTAATAGTGGTTAGGTTTTTTTTTACTCTTATAAAAGATTATTTTGAATCTCTCAATATATTTAAAGGAGAACACCAAAACACCTTTACGAATGCGGTAATTGAATCTTTAAAGAATGCCAATATACCAAACTGACGACTACTCATTACTCGAAATACAAGAAAAAATTTCATAGATAAATTTAAGTCAACATAAAACAGAGCTCAACTTCACACACACACACACAGAACCAAATTTCATGCACAAACTCATAAAAGCAAACATACAAATACACAGACTTACTATCAACTCTGGGAGGAAGAGAGAGAAAAAATAACCCTGGAAATATATGCGTAATTGGATACACCTACTGACACACCGTGTAAATTCTTGCAAACCCACACAAGAAAAAAACATCTGCTAAGGCCAAAGGTTTTCACGGACAACTCCAACTGGACATTCACAGACACAAATCCTAGAATTAAAAAGAATCACAACCCTATCAAAACGATCCTAACTCTAAAAACCAAAAAGTCTACCCTAACCACTAATGGTTTTTTTTCTTTTGCGATTCTATTCATTTTGAAATATTTCCTTTTTTTTTTTTTTTTTCGTTTGACCAACAAAATGAACAGAATATATACATCTAAGTTAGCTGACCGTAGTCGAGGGCGACCCGAAGGCTCCCTTTTCAATAGCTCCTACACCGAAGTGTAAAGAAGGGGGCTATTCTTTTCCCTGGATTGCTCCACTTACCCTTGATTCGTACCTTATAATACTGCGTGTTAAGCAAGGAGACATCAAGTGCTATGTTTTTTAGTCTTTGCTATGACTCGACCTGGGATTGAATTCCAGTCTCCCGGGCCATTGGCGAGGTTTCAGTGTAGGGTTGGCCAACTTACACACACACACACACACACACACACATATATATATATATAGGAAATAGTAAGGAAAAGAAGTTTTATATTGGAATCTCAACTGGAAATTGAAAAGAGAGGTTCTATAATAAGACATTTTTTCCAAACTTGCTTGGAAACTAAACAGTCCAATCGAGATATCGAGATGTTTTTGGAGTTTAAGAGATGGGGGTCTAATTCCACAAATTAAGTGTAAATTTATTAAGAAAGCTTCAACAGTAGATTTAACCTTTGCTGGAGGAAAAAATAAGCTACATTAGTTATAAATTTGTTGGGCAACTATTAAATGAATGGAAAGAGCTAATTTTTAAATGCCCACATAAAAACTGATTTTAACTCATACGAATAATTGGTTGTGATAACAATAGTAGGATAAAGTTAATGATATCAGCGTAGCTGTTGGGATTGTTAGTGATAACGTTAACAAAAAATAATAATAATTAATTAACTAGAATTGTAATCGTAATCAAAATATTTTTATTATGATTATGAGTGATATAATTATCAATGATTAAGTATTATAATGATAGTAATGATTTTAACGTTAATTAAAATGGCAGTATTCGGGAAAATATATATAAATTGTGATATATAAAATAAAGGCAAAATTTCAATCCTAAATAGAAAACAGATAACCAACACCCAAAAAAAATTTTCAACAAAAGAAAAGTTTGATATTAGTAATAGCATTTATCGCCACGTTTTCCTTAATAAAGAAATAAATAAGAAAATAGATTTTTTCCTTAAAACAAAATAGGTCAACTTGGAGAAATGATACCAGCTGCTAAGTGACCTGTGAATCTCATTTAAAAATTCTTGTAAATAAATAAGGATACATGACACGAGACATGGACATCCTAGCCGAGCTTGGCGCCGTCTTCTAGCCCATGTCTTTTCATTTACCTCCCCCACTGTTGATTTGTTTAGATTTTTTTAACGTGTAAGGTCAATTGAATGAATATTTTTATAAATTTTTCCACTCCATCATGTGTCGGCTATCTGAAGAGGTAGGTTACTCTTATCAAGTAACCCGCTGAAATAAATTTATAATGGGTATTAAATGAGATTTTAATTTACTTGTGTTTGTAGTTTGAATGGTTTTTAATTACTTGTGTTTTGTGTATATATATATATATATATGTGTGTGTGTGTGTGTGTGTGTGTGTGCACGCGTGTGTGTGTGTGTGTGAGTGTGTGTGTGTTTATTTCCGTTTGCGTGTGTGTACGGTTCATGTTTTATTTAACTTAGATTTGAATTTATCGATAAAATTCCTTTCCTTTATTTGAAGTAGCGTTTAGTCGTTGTTTTGATAAATTGGCATAATGTAAAATTTTCCTCTGCTACATTTGGTATAGGTGTTTCAAAACATTTAATTTTATGTTTTCCTCAAGTGATATTACTCTTGTGTAGTGATGTCCTTGTATTGAGTGCTTGTCTTGACCCTATGTATATTTCTTTGCATTCGTTACATTCAATTATGTATACTACGTTTTTTGAGTTGCAGTTTAAGTTTTTATTTATTTTGAATTTGGTTTCAGGCTTTTTAACGGTATAAGATTTACCTTCTATAATTATATCACATATGTTGCATCGTTTATTTTTGCATTTGGTAATTCCTTGTGTTGTGTTGTTTTTTTTTTTCCGAATGTAGAAGAGGTGTGTATTTTTTTCAGATTTTTGGGTTGTCATTGGCTTTTAATTATTTTTGTTGTCTAGTATTTCTTTGATTTTGTCTTTGTTTTCAATTTCTCCCAGAATTTTCATCATTTCAGTGAATAGTTCTGGATTATTTTTGTTGTAGGTTGCGACGTATGCTAGGGGTTTCTCGTTGTTGTATTTTTCAGGTTCCTTAATTCTCTTTGGGGTATTTTTATGCTAATTCCAACCCTTTATTTATCAGTGTTGTTGGATATCCCCTCTGGTGTAGGGTTGTATATATATTAAAATCTACCAGCTCATTGGCCCAGAGGGTAGAGTGTTCGCCAATGGTCCGGGAGACCTAGGTTCAATCCTAAGTTGCGTCATTCCAAAGGCTTTAAAAATTGTACTTGATACCTCCTTGCTTAACACTCAGCAATATAAGGTACGTGTCAAGGGTAAAGTGGAACAATCCAGGGAAAGGAGTAGCGCCCTCTACACCTCAGTGTAGTAGCTATTGAAAAGGGAGCATTCTGGTCGCCCTCGACTATGGTGGCCAATTTTACTTACAAGTGAACTTGGTTTCAAGTTCTTTATCTTTTGCTTCTATACGTGTTTCAGACGTTAGGGTCGTCTTCAGGAAGTTGATGATTAATTTAGCTTTTATAGTTTTGATAGGGTTGTGGTGCTTTTTAATTCCAGGATTTGTGTCAGAGAATGTCCAGTTGTTGATTTACGGTGACAATCTTTAGCCTCTGATGTTTATTTGTGTGTGTATGTTGACAAGAGTGTATTCTGCATATTTGTATGTGTGCGTGAGTGAGTGAGTGTTCGTTTCCATGTATGTGTATATACTTTCGGGGTTTTTTTTTTTCTTAATTCCCTTCGTCTCCTAAATAACCTACAATAGTTGATATACCATAATACCCAAACAACGACTAACATTCCTCCTTGAGTGATTCTGTGTGTGTGTGTGTGTGTGTGTGTGTGTGTGTGTGTGTGTGTGTGTTTAGGTTCCGTTTAATGTAGGCTTAAATTTGACTGTGAAGATTTTTCTTTTATTTGGAGTTATGAGAAGTCGTCAGTTTTAAATGTGTATATATATATATATATATATATAAGGGGTCATTATATATATATATATATATATATATATATATATATATATATATATATATATATATATATGTGTGTGTGTGTGTGTGTGTGTGTGTGTGTGATTAGATAAATAAGGGAAAATTTCTGAAAAAAAGTAAAATAAATAATACCAGCTTCAACTTACCTTCACTCTGTCACCAATATATATGTATATGTGTATGTGTGTGTCTGTGTGTGCGTCTGTGTGTCTGTGTCTGTGTCATCAAGGCGTGCCAACAGCATGGATTCCTCTCACGCTATTTGATGAATGACCAGCAACATGTGAAAAGAATAACAGCTATTGTCTCACAGCATTTTTTTGTGTCAGTGTCAAAGGTACATAATTGTGTTCTGGTAACCAAAAAATACATTATAATTTTACATGTGTAAGATTAGCTTAAACTTATGCCTACCATTCATTGATTATAATGTATTATTCAGTTCTACGTCATTAACAGTTATATGTCATTAACTTCATGCACAACAGTAATCTTCAAATTTCATTGGTTAAATAACGACCGTGAGCAATTTTAAACGTTTGATGGTGACATTTTTGATACCAACTCTAATTTCACATCCAAAATAGATATTTAGGATCAGAAAATTTTCTGGTATTTATAACTGTTGAAGTGATCAAAACGTATTGAGACTGAAACTTGATTCTTTTTTAATTTAATGTGGCGGTTACGTCAAACCTTGTTGGATCGATATGTATGCTTACGTCGATATTTATAAGAAGAGTAGTTTACATATAATGTTTCGGACAATATCATTAAACGTTTTGGCCAATCCACCCTTCAAACCTCACTAGATAGAAAAATACAAAAGAAAAACTGGATGATTTCTTTCTTTTACAGTACTGACACCCGTTAGGAACTCAGCGTACGTGGGATTACAATAATGGATTCGACTGGAAGTTTTAACGCCAAACTTTTTCTTGTTCTATTGTTTTTATTTTCATATATTCATTTTTCGGTGTGAATTTCGTGGCACGAGCCCACTGGATTAGCGGATGCGGAGATATAATTGACTAGTGACAGGTCAAAGGTCATAAATGTCGAAGCAAGTCTTGGAAACGCGAGGGCGTTCGCTAATTTGCTGGAGGCAGTCGCGTGAACCTTTGAGAGATATGAATCCCAGCATTTGAGACCGAAACTCAAAGATTGTAATGGTTATTGTCGTAGGAAGTGAACTCGGCTGCTCGAGTTCAAATCCTGAACGGGGCTATTTGTATTTTACATTGCGCTAATACCCTTCGGTAAACAGTCGGGTAAATAGTAAGGCAGACTGACTTTTTAACCTTCGTATAGCAACCGGCCTAGGAAAAAGGAAATTTTTAATTCAAACCAGCTGTACTCCGCTTTAAAATAGACCTTGTGTCAAATCCTAACCGAAGGATTGAATACATGCATGCATTTTTTCAACTATGCAAGATTAATTTTTTAATACTGTAACTAGGAAACGATTGAGGTGCACCTAGGTGATAGTAGTTCATTGGCTAGTGGTATAGATAATGAAATCAGGAAACCGAGCTCAAACTCCGGTTGGAACAGTTTGCATTTACTTCGCAGTTATGCTCTTGTTAAAAGCATGTTCTCTTCCAGGAATGAGTAAATAGAAGGATAATTGGAATCTCACTATTTACCCATTGATACACAAGTAGCCAAGTCCAAGATTAGAAATCAGGTTGCTGATCCCATTTCCACCGACGATAACGGTTTCGCTAAGCATAAAACAATGAAGAGTCATTAATAGTTTTCTTGCAAATCTGTAGGTTCAACTGAACTGCTTATTAAGACGTTTTGAGAAATGATTCTTGTTTGATATGTGAAAAATAATTTGCCATTAAAAGGTTCTTGTTTCTTGCCGTTACGTACATTTATTATATTGAAGGTATTAATAATAAAAACGGAAATAGAAAAAATCTTACTCAACTAGATACCGAAAAAACGTGGAAATTACATTGCTTATATAGAAATGTTCATGATGAAATAAAAAAATAAATATTGCGTTCAAAAGACGAATTACTGTGTCACCCTAAGCGTCGAGTGCCGACCGCTGGTATGTTTGACCACTTAGGATTGTCATAATTCATCGACCACGCGTGACCGAATGTACCTATTATGAACATTTCATTCTACAAGGCTGTGATCACGTACTTGCAATATCATTTATTTATTTATTTCTCCATCTGCCTTTTTTTTCTTCTTTCCTTGCTTTCTCCTTTTCTTTTTCCGTCATCTCTTTTTGTCTTCGTTTCTTTCTTTTTTCTTTCTTTCTTTCCTTTCATTCATTCATTTTTCCTTCATTCCTTTTTTTATCCTTCTTTCCTCCCTTCCTACTTTATTTCTCTTTTCTTCTCTTTGTAACCATACACTTTTTTCGATTCGTTTATGTTGCTTCGCTTTTTCCATTTATGTCTTTTTACTTTAATTTTTCTATTATTTTCCTTTTTTGTTGTTGTCACTGTTGTTATTTTCCAAACTTTGCTTAGTTTGACATAAAGGTTTCTGATGGCTTATAGTACTTGATATCACTTATTGGTCCCCCGCCCAAGAATTGAGCATGATCACAACTGCTTAACTTCGGTGCATGCCAGAATGGCCACATTTTAGACTCTTACACAGTTCCCAATGGATCACCTTCCCCCCCGCCAATCTTGTATAACTTTTATGCCAGTTTTTTGCATTCAACTGTTTCATCTCTGTGATCATATAGCCTACATTAGCTATTCTTTTGTGTATTAATTTTTGAATTGACATACTTAGTTTTTATGACATTATTTTGTGCTTCAATTAAAAAAGATTATTGTTATTATTATTTTACTCCTTGTGGGTTTTTCACACTAGCGCTAGCTGGTAGTTTTTCACCAGAGTTTGCGTGATAGCAAGTCTCCTTAGGTCTCCAGGACTTTTCTGACAATTCTAGCCGATCTCAACAATACTGCAGTTTGGATGGTCTCGATTCTTCCTCTGGTTTCCATTTCCTTCAATTCCCTTTCCGAGCCTTTTGGGACCGTTCCAAGCGCGCCAACGACAACTGCTATCACCGTCATATTCATGTCCCACAACTTTTTTTGTTTAATGGTAAAGTCCAAATATTTGTCTATCTTTTCGCTTTCTTTAATTTCCAAACAGCAGTCTGCTGGAACGGCAAAATCCACTAGACAGCAATTTCTCTTCTTGTTAATTGACTCAAGGTCTGTTCTTCTGAAGTGGGGGGATTTAGTGATCCGTTTGAATCTCAAAATCCTAAACAATTTTGTACTTCTCATTCTCGGGAGCAGATTCTGATTTGTGCATATACCATTTAGTGGTATGGTCAAATTTTAATCACTTGCACAATTACATTTCCTACCTAGTCGTGCCTAATCTTGAACTCATTTGGCAATCGTTTATTCGCTTATTATGTGAGTAACCATTTTATCTTTGTTACCACATAAACTACGCTCGCTATTTTGTTGCGTAATATCTATTTTCGCTTGAACATAGTTGGTCCTTATGGCGTTGTTTTGTGCTACTATCAGAAGAGATTCAGCCTCTCTCTTGAGATTTCCCTTTCGTGGTCGTGTCTAGGTGTTCTCGTGTGCAATTTTGCCTGTGTGTTACTTAAAATATCCATATGGTTATTTTTCTTCCCATTTCTGTTTCCAAGTTTTTGTTACTTTCTTGGTTGTTCTAATGTTGTCAATGTTGTTACTGGCAGCTGTAATTAGTCTTTCTTTACTTTTTTATGTAGTCTTTGAGTATCTATATGGATGCATCTACGCAGTCCTCACACTGGTGAGTTCTCTTACACCTTTTCTTGACACATGCAATCAATCAATGTCACCTCTCGGGTGTAAAGCCCCGTGCATAGTCGTCGACTTTCTTGTCCTTTGGTTCATTTGTCTGAATACCTCCCTAGTCTATTTTAAGAATAGTCTCGAGTATCTTACAAGGGGGATTGCCCAAGTGTTAATCACTTTCATGAGATATCTGCCGTAGAAATCGGTTTCGTGAAGTTTTCTTGTTCATCTGTGATATTTTGACGGTGTCAGCTTCCCATATTCCTAAGTACTTGTAATTTTCTTTCCAGTCGTTCTGATTCTTTCTTGATTTGGCAGTTCCATTCCTTCCGTTGTTTCTCTTTTCTCACTTTTCATGGTCAACATCGCACATGTTTCCATGCCAAATTCCATTCCTATATCTTGGTTGTATATTCCTAGTTTGTTTTTTGTTTTTTTTTGTTTTGTTTTGTTTTGTTTTTTTTATCAATGACTCCAGTTCTTTTTCACTTTTTGCAGTTGCTTGATATCATCTATGTACATGTGTTGATTAATCTTTTCTCGTGGTTTTACAAATTTAGTTCCAAGTACACTGCCCAAGTATATAATTGATATCATTACTATTACGAGAAGCAGTGAGGAGAGTGAGTCTCCCTGGAAATAACTCCCTGAATTTTCACTTCTGCTTGCGTTGGTCCTCCAACTACTAATTCCACTTTCTAATTTTCCATAGCTTTTGTGATGAAGTTTTTGTCTTTGTCAGATATTTTGTACATATTTAGAAATTCTCTTATCCAAGTCTGCAGGATGATATCATAGGCTTTTTCAAGTAATGGTTACATTTTCTCACCTTATTTTGATCTCGTTGAGAATGTGCTGATATATGTTTAGAAGGCTATCTATTACTCTTGTTCCCTTGCGGCATCTTTTCTGTTCTTCTGAAAATAGTTCACCGCATTTAAGAGAGTAATTTATTTCTTCACTTATTTTTTCAATTTGGATTTTCCACATCTTAGGTAGACACGTTATCCGTCTGTAGTTGCTTTCCGGAGGTCTTTCTGGATCAGGTAATTTTCCCCTTTGTCATCCATTCGAGTATGCAGGTTTCTTCTTGGCATCTTGTGAAGGACTAAGTACCTTCTGTAGTTTACGAGAGTTACTTTCAGATTTCGTTTCCACAAATACAACATAAATTTTACAAGCACGTAAACAAATGGAATGTGACAACAAATATTAAACAACAAGCAGTTTAATAATAATAACAAACATGAATAAAGCAATTAAAATACAATGTTCATTTTATGTATGTGTGTGTTTATATGTAGTAAACACAGCTATGGCCAGTTCAATAAAAATGATTTGTTCGTCCGCGTGTTCGTATGTACATGTTGAGAAAGTCTATTGAACCAACGTGTCCATAATTGACCGAAGTAAAGAGGATAAAAATTGACTTTACTTACATGCATGTGTATGCGTGTGAGTATATATGTGTGTGACCGTAAGTATGGCTCTTTTCTTTTCTTAAGTTCACACGTGCATTTTTTTATTATCTTTGGCGACAACGTGTTGCGTTCCCGGTAGTTAGCAAAAGAACGCATGCCTCTTCACTCTGTGTCCTGTGTTCGATGCCTTCTGCTATCTGTCGTCCTTGCCTCTGGTAGCGGAATGCCTTACTTAATTAGATTCTTCGTTATTTATACTTTTGGGGGCAACTAAAGTAAGTCAAAAATAGGATTTTGTTTAATTTTATTTCTCGGTCCTAAAATTCAAGCGCGCAGACATTTCTTGACCAATCAGATTCGTATATTTACTTATTTATTTTGGAGCTTAAATATTTTTCTATTAATTATTTTCTGAGTTGAATTTTCTAGATTGTTCTTATTCTGTATTTTCAGCTGATTGGTTGAAAAATATAAAAATGTAACTTCAATGTGAATGCGATTGTTATTCGAATTTTCTTGAATGTTCTTATCTAGGTTTTTGGGGTTGATTATTTTATGGCTAAAAATATATGTATTCTATAAGCTATCAAGTTGCAAAGCCAATTTGTCATGGTTGGGTGTAAATTTTTTAAACCAGAATCCATGTATGCTAGCATGACTTCGTATTTTCCATTAGTACTATTATTTATTTGCAGTTATATAATTGCAATTGCAATGAAGTGGGTATTCCACATTCCCTAAAGCTACATGACTGTGGCCTCACTATCAGATGGTTTAGTGTTATATCCACGACACTCATTGGGTGGTGTCTTACCCCTTCGCAGAGGTGCAGTCGACATATTCTACCGCCCTAGCCTAGTGGGCTGAGAGTAATGGCAAAAAAAAGGTACTCCACATTCCCCAAAGTTCCTGATCTAGAGCCTCACTTTCAGATACAGTTTAGTGTCATATCCAGAACATTCGTCGAGGAAAGGTCTTACCCTCTACAGAGATGCAGTTGGTGTGTTCCGCAGCACCAGTCGACCAGACTAAATATGAACAAATTTAGATAGATAGATAGAATATCCAATCACTTGAGAAGTCTTTATGAAGTCTCTAATTCTCTTCAATCATGTTGACATATGCAGTCACTGCTACGGAATCGCGGTCTCCACGATTACTGCTATCAGTCGTTAGTATACGATAATAAAGTGTATAGCTCTCTCTACTTCAATTGATACATGGCAAAGAACTGACCACTTGAATTTAATCATCTCTACAGAATGATCTGCTTAGCATTAATGGAATTTATTGACTCACAACACAGTTTACATAATTTATTTTTCAACTAAAGTGATCTGTAGTAGTTCTTTGTGGAACAACCGAACATGATTTGTGTAAATTTGAATAAATTCAATTGCCCTTACGGCTCTAGTAGCCAGCTTCATTTCATTCGAGTATATATGTCGACAATCTTGAAATAATGGAGTTAAAACAATAATAGTACTCGATTTGGTCAATACAGTGATCAAAAAGTATCGAGACTGAATCTTTTTAAATATTTTCTAAATTTTAAACTTTAAAATCTAAATAAAAACGTGTGCACAACTGATTGATTGACTGATTAACTGAATTTAATGTCATTTCAAGCGGTCTAGAGTATTTTTTTATGTCAAGAGATTGTGGAATTGTGCTGATTTTACTTCTCTTTTATATCTTTTCTGTAATTGTTTCTAAAGAGTTTGGCCCTCCTGGCTGGGACTTGGTGATCCATTTGTATCTCAAAATCCTAAAAAAATTTATGGGTCACTTTTTCTAGGATAGATTCTGGTTTGTACATATACCATTTCATAATATGGTCGAATTTTAGTCTTTTGCACAATTCCCAGTGGATCACCATTCCTACACAGTCGTGCCTAGTCGTGCTGCATTCACTTATTATGTCATTAACTGTTTCATCTGTCTCCGCATAACGTACATTTGCTGTTGTGTTACATATCAATTTTCGCTTTGATATTTCCTTTTCGCTCATTATTATTATTATTATTATTATTATTTACTCCTTTCAGAGTTTTTCACACCAGCTAACGCTGGTGGTTTCTCAATAGAGTTAGAGTGACAGCAAGTCTCCTCAAATCTTCAGGACTCTTTTCAGTATTCTGACTGATCTTAACAACGCTTTGGTCTAGATAGTCTCAACTTGTCTTCTTATTTCGAAGTCTTCCTGTTCCTTTACTAAATCCTTTAGAGATTGTTCAAAGTTCACCAACCACAATAAGTATCACCGTCACCTTCATATTCCATAGTTTGTTTTAGTTCACTAGCAAAGGTCTAGGTACTTATCTCTTTTTTCTTTTTCTTTTATTTTTACTCGATGGTCTACCTGGACGGCCAAGTCCACTATTTGGCAGGATCCCTCGACTGTTTTTACTATCACTTGGTCTGGATTTTAGGGGATCCGTTTGTATCTCAAAATTCCAGAGAACTTTGTGTATTCCCCAGTACGGATTCTAGGTTGTGCATATACCATTTATTCGTATGGTCAAATTAATTTTTTGCGCAACTCCTGGTGGATTAACTTCTCTACCCTGTCGTGTCAAGCCTTATACTCTTTTTGCGTTAATTTACAGCATTTGCTTATTATATGATTGACCATTTCGTCTCTATCGCAACCTACTCTTGCTATTTTGTTGCATCTTATCTATTTTTTCTTTAACGTAGTTTGTCCTTATGGCGTTGTTTTGTGTTTCTATTAGAAGAGATTTAGTTTTTCTCTCAAGGTTTTCCTTTCTTGGCCATGTCCAGGTATTCTGGCGTGAGATTTCGTTTGCTTGTCTCTTGAAATGTCCATACAGTTGTTTTTCCTCCTATTTTTTGTTGTCTAGTTATTGTTGTTCTGTTGATCCTTGTGTTGTTTGTATTGTTTCTGGTCGCCGTAATGAGTATTTCTTTACTCTTTTTTATGTAGTCTTCCTGACGTCTTACGAGGTATCGACGTTATCTTCAGTGCAGGTAAGTCCTCTTCCTCCTTTTCTTGACACATTTAGTCTGACAACATCGTCATGAGTTTTCTTGTTCTTTGGTCCATTTGTTAAAGTTCTTTTCTCGTCCACTTTAAGAATGGTGCCAAATATCTTACGAGAGGAACAGCCTAGGTGTTTATCTCTTTGATGTGATTATTATTATTATTATTATTATTGCTAACTCTTGTTGGTGGTTTTTCACTGAAGTTTGTGTGAAGGCAAGTCTTCTCCGGTCTCCAGGACTTTTCTAAGTATTCTTGCTGATTTTAACAGAGTTGTGGTCTGGATAATCACAATTGTCTTTTCCAAGTTCTTGGGGGACTATTCTAAATACAACTGGTATCACTGTCACCTTCACGTTCCACAGCTTTTACAGAATCTCTCACAAGATCCAAAATTTTGCTGATCGCTTCGCTTTCTTTTATTTTCTCTCTATGGTTCGCTGGAATCTACTGGATGATAAGTTCTTGTTTATTAACAGTATGCCTGGTTTTCTGGCCTGGATTTGGTGATCTGTGTAAATCTCAAATTCTTAAATAATCTTATGCGTCTTATTTTCTAGGACAGATTCTTGTTTATGCAGATATCATTTGTCAGCATGATTAAATCTTAGTCCCTTGCACAATTTCCTGTGGATCAGCTTTTCTACCCAGTCATGTCTAGTTTTGTACTCCTTTTGTGTCACCTTGCTGCATTTGCTTATTATATGAATAACTGCTTCATCACCCTCTTCACATAACTTATACTTCTTATTCTGATGCATATGATCAACTTTTGCTTTAATAGAATTTGTCTCAAGAGCATTATTTTGTGTTACAATTAAAAGACATTCAGTTTCTCTCTAGTTATGACTACTCTTGTATCCCCTTTTATTATTATTATTATTATTGAATATGATTTGTTACTTGAAAGCATATAACAATACAAAATAAAGAATTATTAAACAAGAATAGTTAGTAAAAAATGATCTCGTTGTAAAATAATTCAAAAAGGGTTGATATGATGTAAAACCAACAGACAGTCTGACCGATTAGCATTTTTTAAGCAGCAAAACCTGGTATGGGGGACGTTCGGTCTTAATGTCACTTGCAGTTTTCTAAAACATCAAATGCAGCCTTCTATGACTTTGTCAAAAAAATAATTAAAATCGGTCACATCCACTTTAGTAATTGGTACCCCAATGATTTCTTTTAAAAATCAATTTCAAAATTCATTGAAAGACACGTAACATTTTTCATTTGTTTTAAGTCGCTTACGTTATTAAATCTACACTAAGTTATTAACAAAATGTTTAAACTAAACAGATCACGACCAAAAATAACCAAAGAATATTTGCCAAATAAATAAATTGGCTGGATTTACTTTCTATTACAGACATAGCTTCAGACACTGGTGCGTAACATAATACATGCATAAATATTTTACAACATAATGTGTGTGTGTGTGTGTGTGCGCGCACGTGTTTGTGTATGTGTATGATTACCTTGTTTTAATTTAATTCTTTTAGATGTCAGCCTGTTCATATCTTCATTTCCGTTTTGGTGACACATTAACAAAGTTGTAATATCATAAGAATTGTCTCTTGAGTTTCTACCTGAATAGAACTTTGTTTTAATTATATAGATTATTATTTCATAGTCTAACTATTCATAAAGCTCCGTCCTTTGAATGCACTTATGGAATCCTAAGCAGTACTTATGAAAGCTAAAAAGAGCTGAATGATATTAAGTTGTATATGCCCGAGCAGTCGCTATTGATTAATCTTTGGTGGTTCCTAGAGTCAGGATGAAATAAGATGGTAAAATCTTCAAATCTGTCAATAAACATTGTATATTATGCTACTGTTTGGTTTTCTCACTTGAACAGTCTTGTTCTTTGAAATACACACAATAAAACACGACTCTTGTATCTGTTTCTTCTAATCAATATCATTTTCATATTTGATCAACAATGTCCAAATGCGAAAAGGTAGCAGTATTCTCCACATATAATTATGATTTCTTAGCTTAGATATCATTCTTGACTATAAAGAGAACAAAAAAAAAACGGCTTGCTATTTACAATCAAGTCACGGTGAAAGTACTGCTTCCCTTTCTATCACCGAAGTTAAGTAGGGATGATCCAGAGTGAAGTGGACGAAAAAAATTAAGTAGAAATATGTTAATTCTTTTATTAAAGAAAACTTAATATAAAACAACAGCTTGGATGGGAAAGGTCACATTCCTCATTGCTGGTACTATTTCACGTTTGTTTGTTTGTTTGTTTGGGCTTTATGGCATATCAACCCTTGTAGGTTATTTAATGCCAAATCCATTTTTATACGAATAAACAGTTCTATTTCAAATAATTCAGTTTGGCATAAGTACACAGTTTAATTGTAAAAAACATTTCTATTTCAAGCTATTCAGTTTAGTCAAACAGTTCTTATTCAAACAATTCATTTTAGTATAAGAATAGTTTTTGTCTACACGCATTTAAATGTCAAAACAGTTCTATTTCAAACAATATAGTTTAGCGTAAGCACAGTTTCAATGTCAAAAATATTTCCATTTCAAACAATTCAGTTTAGCATGCAACAACAGTTCCATTTCAAATAATTCAGTTTAGCATAAATAAGTAGTTCAAATGTCGAAACAGTCCTATTTCAAGCAATTCAATTTAGCATAAGTACAGTTTACTTTTATTTGATCCATAAGTAGGGCCCTATCAGTTGCTAGCACTCCAGGCCCGAGTGGACTTGGGAGCGATGGCAATGAAAGCGTACTCTACATTCCCCAAAGCTCCAGCGTCACTGGAACTTCACCATCAGATGGTTTAGTGTCATATCCAGAACACTCGTTGGGGGTTGGGGGTCTTACCAATCTGCAGAGAAGCAGTTGGTGTATTCTACAGCCCCAGCCGACTGGGCAACATGTCACGTACTACAATTTGTTACAAATTGATTGGAGAAAAGATGGGCACCACCAAATAATCCCCATTGCCCTGTGTGGTGCCACGAAGAGGAATTATTCAATTTGGCATCCTGATTACTTCATAAGTAATGGGGAAACTCCTCCAAATCATTTGAAATAACATTGTGATTCGCAAATTTTAATGATAAAAAATTCATTTCGGTGATTTCGTTTCTAATTTTGTTTAGGTGAGTCTCGTTATCAACATTCACGTGTAAAAATGAAAACTAGTTTCAAATTGAAGCAAAATAATCTTCAATGCTAACACGGACAGTTTAGAAGAAGAAGAAGAAGAAGAAGAAGAAGAAGAAGAAGAAGAAGAATTTTCTAATAGAAGATTAAAAAAGGGGAAAATTTACTCACGTCTGCGTCGAACCAACAAGGTCCATTTGCTTAAGAGAGCCGTCTTTCCACAGTTATAAACTGTCGTTGCTGGTGCTGCCTCTGTCGTGTTTGGTGTTTGTGTGTTACGTGAATGGCACTTATAGACTGTCAACTGTAAAGAACGTCAGGTATATGTGCTGTGAGTGTTATTGCTACCTGTCCACAACGTCAGTAGAGGAATAGGGGCGTAGTAACTAACGATGGAGGAGGAGGATCTAAGTCAAAAGCAGTAACAAAGAGAGAGTGAGAGAGAGAGAGAGAGAGAGAGAGAGAGAGAGAGAGAGAAAGAGAAATTAAAGGGTAGTGTTAAGGGAAGTGAAGTGTCATTGATTTATTTGATGACGTCCTAACGTCATGAGTCTATAATATATAAACAAATGGGAGGAAAGAGAGAACATAAAAGAGACGAGATAATAAGAAATGGAACAAAATTAGACAAATTATGAAAGAGGACAGAGAAATTTAGTTTACTTTTTTTAAGGATTGGACAGAAAGGAAATAAAAGATATATTAAAGAAAAAAATAAGACTGATAATTTCAGCGAAGTGAAAGAAAAAAAGTAGAAATGAGTCAACTCTTTCGCAGTAGAAAATAGAAACAGTTGTTTATTCACAAGTACCTTTTACTTATAAAGTTTACTAAATCCCAATAAAAACAAAACTGAACGATGTTTGTATGTATTTGTGTATCAAATTCCTTTATCTCGAGCAGCATGTAACACTAGATCAGTTTTTAAGCGAAGTAATGCTTGTCCTAATTCGGAGTTTTCCTTCTCCTCTACTGGTTGCCTAACTAAGACTAAAGAGCCCAATCTGCCGGCTAATTGCTCACAGCTGAGGTAGAACAGACGGGTTCATGCCTATCACAAGGTATTAGCGCAAAGTGAAACACAAACGGCTTCGACTAGGATTTGAACTCTGGTCGACGATTCCATTTCCTACGCTCAGCTCTACATATATACGAGGAATGTCTGAATAGTAATGAGACAAGTATCAGAAACAATTCATTTCAATTCCAAACAACAAACTACATAGTTTCTTCTTCAAAGTGATCTGCCTCGAGTATAATGTAATTTCCCACCCTTCTATCCCACATTTCTATGCACGGCTGGAAACGAGTATTGGGTAGACGACCAACATAGTATGTGTTTGACCGAAGTCTCAAAGAGTATCCGATCATCAAAAACAACAGCCAGAAAGCTTTGATCTCCGAAATCCAAGAGTCTAGTTTGTATCAGTAGTGATTCACGGAAAATGTCAGCTACTCTCTCTCTCTCTCTCTCTCTCTAAAATTCAATAATATTTTGTCTGATATCAACAGACAAAAAATAAAAGATAGCAGTAAAACTGAAATCCCTAAAGTTTATGTCGGTTAGTATTAACGTGATAAGTAAAATAGATTCCACCTTGAAAGGAGTCAGTAACCTGCTTGCTTTTCGGGAAACTGAGGAACGAACAAGGTTTTGACTACACTTTGCAGAAAGAACAAACCGGGGATATAACCGAGCAGTGCTTAGAGCGTCACACTCACCACTCTCTGAACAACCCTCATTCAACATAGCTGTCCAAAGCGGCTATCTATCACGCACTTCCCTGACCACAAGGCACACAGTCATTTGTCTCCGTTGCTACGACAGTACAGAAATCTTTGGTAACTCTGCAGTTCGCCTAAAAACATAGAAATATTAAGATCTCTTAAAAAGAGAATATATGAACACCACCGAACATTGAAGACAGATTATAGCTTTCACATTTCTCGTAAACAATATAAACGAAAACTGTCATAGCAAATAATGACAAACATACAAAAAGAATTTAATTTCACACAACCAAACAACGGCTTTTCATATATCACTGTTTTTAGTCTATATATATACATATATATCGTCTCATCGAAATTATATATATATTTGTACTATATATATTGATATAATAGATTAAATTGATATTATTTTTTAGGATTAACTATTAAATATATAAAAAGCCAGGACCTTGACCAGATTTGGTAAACATGAGCCAATAAAAAGTCGACTATAGAACCACGGTGTCCGTGGAAAAGACACCCGGTCAAGTTCATGTATTATCATTGCCTGGATTCAAGTAGGGAAAGGATCAACCGTTATGGAATCACCCGTGGGAGACATCTGATGTTAAAAGACTCGAAACAGCATATCAGTATTTATGCATCGATATTTGTCATACGCACCACCAGCATATGAGTGTGACATAAGGCCGTTTTTTAGGTGGATCCGGTCGCAGGGCTGAAGCCCACACGCGTCCAGGAGTTCCAAAAATGCCTCGGGCTCCGTCGGCATTCCCCTTTTCAAGGCACCTCAGGCGCCAGGCAATAAACCTAACCCCTCCGAGAAAGGTTAAAGCCTGGGGGTCGGCCCCCACCCCTGAGGCCAGAGGTATCCTCAGTGCAGAGCCACACCCGACCGAACCGCTCGGCACGACACGGCCAGCCGGATTCGACCCAGACACCGGAGAGTGTCACGCGTGAAAATCAGTATTTAATACCGAACTTTTATTCATTTCTAAATGTTTTCGTTAATGATATTTTCAGTATTTATGCGTCCAAGCTAATCTGTGAGAATTGTCTTTTAGAATGCATGTATGCTTATATATATATATATATATATATTAAAATGTATTTACAAAAATTTGTTATTCCTGTTTGTAATATTATCACTTGTGTTCGTATATACATATATATATATATAGTAATATTAAATATGTTTTAATAATATGTTGTGCGTTCCTCCCTGACATAGCACAATTATTTTTTCTTCTAATGATCACGTAAACGTTAAACTATTAGTTTGAATACAAAGTTTCAATTTCTGTGTCATGCTGATCTTTCTTTCTCTCTCTCTCTCTCTCTATATATATATATATATATATATATATAATAAACCCTCCATTTATCATTATTTTTTAAACCCTTTACCTATTGGGCAAAACAAAATATCTACTTTTATAAAGTTTTAAACTGTTATCATTTTATGACAACTTATCAAGGTATGAACTGGGCAAATGAATGCATATTAGTAATTCTTTAAAATTAGGTTAGTTTGTAGCTAGACCGCACATATTGGGTACCAAGTGAGAATCGAAGTCACAATCAATACACCACGACGTGGTACAATTAAAACAAGCAGAGTTTATATTTAGTATAAGGTTGCAACTTTGTTCTTTTAATCCCAGATCAACTATTTATGGTTTATTTAATACCGAACTTTTATTAATTTCTAAATGTTTTTGTTTATAATTATATTTTCAATGTTCCTTTGCATTTTTGAATTGCACCTTTTATATTACTCTATAATCATTTATTTGCACACGGTTATATGGTTTCACATGTCCTAATATAACATTATTATAGTGGAGATTATGTGACTGTCTCCAACTAAAACAATGTCACCACCGACCTCACAATTCCCTTAGTTATTTATGCTATATTTTCAATGATTATTTATCTTAATTTACACAGTAATCTTAATTAGCATAATTTATTTAAAATGTCTCTTAAAGTCTAGCTGAGTCAGATTTGCCGAAAAAAGCCCACGTTATTATTGTGTTTAAAATTATTCTCTGTGTTGTATATCACTAAGAAATAAAAGTTTATATGATATGAAGTCTGGATAATTTGCATGCCGGTTTTAACAAAACTGGGTTTAAGAAATAGTAATTTGGTGTTATTGCTTTCTAATATTATAATTTTATCATCAACCTATTAAAAACAATCCTTTATATACTTTTATAGGGAATTCAATAAAATAAAATTAAGTGTAATCTTTTTATATGCGTTTATATTTAGTTTCATTGGTTTTTCTGATAAAACATAATATTTCATTACATCAAAACTTAAATTCTTATGACCGGACGGCGCATATTTTGGTAATTCTAATAATTTTCAAACAAACCTATTAGACCCATAGATAGGGCTCTAACAGGTATTACCACTCTGGGTCAGAGTGGACCTGGGAGTAATGGTAATGAAAGGATACTCTACACTCCCCAGAGTTTCGGTATCATTAGAAGATGAAGTCATACCCAGGACTCTGGGGCGAAGAAAAAGTCTTACCCCTCGGCAGAGGATGCAGTCGGCATATTCTAAGCCTCACCGACAGGTCTGAAATTGACTTGAAATTAAGTTTGTAAGGTTTTAAAAATTACACAATCAGGTTTATTGCTGAGTCAGACCAGACAGCTGAGCCCTAGAATATGCTGACAGCATCTTTGCAGAGGATTAAACCCCCACCCCACCCCCAGTGTCCTGGATTTGATACTAAACTGCATCTGATATTGAAATTCCAGTCCTGGAGCTTTGAGGAATTGCAGAGCACTCTTTCATTGTCATTACTTCCAGATCCACTATGAAGCAAAGTGGTAGGACCTGTTAGAGTCTCATCTATAGGTTAAATAAGACTATTGAATCATTTACTTTACTTGAAACGATTTAACTGTGTGCAAACTAACGAGCCCTGGCTTGTTTAAAGATGTTACCTACAAATTGTTTTGTTCCCAAATCAAATTTGATATATACGTTACACTTACTTAGAAAAAAGAGGTGGTATGATTGTAAAAAAAAAGCAAAAAAAGAACGTTGTAAAACCAACCGCATATTGTGTCTCAAAATATTTTGTACATTAGAAGACCCAGAACACCGTGAATTCATAAAGCTCACGAAGAAGAAAAATACTGGGGTAAATCGGCCTAATTTTGTAATATTCTGGAAATGTTAGGATCTATTCGGCAGTTCCGGATACTTTTACCAACGTCATCAAAGTGATGAGCTACACCAGATTGTGAGATGTTGAGCTCGCCTGATACTCTCCGAGTGCTACTCACCGGATTTATCTCTATGGCTTGAAGGACAGCCTCGGAATCCACGTTTTTAGGCTTATCTGACCTTGATTGATCGTTGATGATTTTGCAACCCGAGTGAAATTTCTTGAACCATTTGATTACTGCACAGTGATCAACTGCGCCTTCATCTTTCGTACCACAAATGTTTTTGGTTACTCCTGTGATGTTATAGCCCAGTTTGAACTCGTAAAGCATAAATTCTCAAATTAGATTATGTTACATGTTCATGTATGCGGCTTTTAAATCACACACGGAGTGAAGCAATGCACAACGTCTCAGCACACCAACTACCACAATACTATCAACCACAGCGGATACTTAACTAGACTTGAACTGCTTCGATCACGTGATATATGCGCTGCAAACTAGCACGTACAAAAATATTGTAAGATTTTTGACTTACCCAGGTATAATAACAATTTTAACTCACTCAGATTTGATAACACTTTTGACTCACCCGTGTATGATAACTCATTTGACTCATTCGGGTTTGATAACACTTTTGACTCACTCAGGTTTAATAACACTTTTGACTCACTCAGGTATAACACTTTTGACTCACTCAGGTTTGATAACACTTTTGACTCACCCTGGTATGATAACACTTTTGTCTCACCCTTGTATGATAACACTTTTGACTCACCCTGGTATGATAACGCTTTTGACTCACTCAGGTTTGATAACACCTTTGATTCACCCAGGTATGATAACACTTTTGACTCACTCAGGTTTGATAAAACTTTTGACTCACCCTTGTATGATAACACTTTTGACTCACTCAGGTTTGATAACACTTTTGACTCACCCTGGTATGATAACACTTTTGGCTCAGCTTGGTATGATAACACTTTTGACTCAACCTTGTATGATAACACTTTTGACTCACCCTGGTGTGTTAACACTTTTGACTCACTCAGGCTTGATAACACTTTTGACACACTCAAGTTTGATAACACTTTTGACTCACCCTGGTATGATAAAAATTACTAATTAAATTTGAATATATAATATCTCTCTCTCTCTCTCTCTCTCTCTCTCTCTCTCTCTCTCTCTCTCTCTCTCTCTCTCTCTCTCTCTCTCTCTCTCTCTTGATCATTTGTACATGCCTTATTTGACGTGTTCAGTTTTTCTTAATAGATATTGAAATTTTACGTCTAATGTTTGCGAAAAAATTCTCCCTTCCGATTATGCTAACACATGAAACTCGACTGCCTGGTCAGTGGGGCTTAAAATATGCTAACTGTATCCACAGCAAAGAGGTAATATTCGCTGACCAAAAAATAGAGTATTCTGGACATGACACTAAACTTTATCTGATAGTGAGGTTCCAGTTGTAGAACTCTGGGGAGTACGAAGTACCCCTTCATCGATATTACTCCCAGGTCCACTCTGACCCAAAATAGCAGTACCCATCTACGGGTGAAATAAACCTGTTTGAAAATTATTACTATTGGATAACAGGTGAAACCATATAATTGTGTAGAAATGATTATTATTAGATAGAATTAATAATGTTTAAACCAGAAGGTTATCATTATTATGGCCTAATTAAAATCATTGCTTTAAAATTATTGGTGCTGGGTTGAAATACTTGAGAACATACAACTGCGTGCAAATTATTTGTATTAGGAATACTAGATATCATATAACTCCGTGCAAAAACACTCTTTGGAAACGACTACACAAAGAATGTACATATAAACGTACAACGTACGTGATTGCCAAACTTCTAGCAATAAAATAACTCTTGACATGCCGTTAAAATTAATCAGTCAATCATGAAACTCAGAATAACAAGAGTAACTTTAGATTATATATATATATATATATATATATATATATATATATATATATATATATATATATTGTTGTTGTTGTTGGCGACCATAGTCGAGGGTGACCCGAAGGCTCCCTTTTCAATAGCTGCTACACCGAGGTCTAGGGAAAGGGTTCCACTCCTTTCCCTGAATATATATTTTTTGTACAATATCGCTCATATCAAACTGCAACGCGTCTGTAAGCAAAAATAAAAGTGCATGAATTCTAAATATAAATAAGGGGTGTTCTTATTTTTGGTCCACTACATATACTTTTACTTACTGAGTTTCAATACTGTAGAATTTGGATAATAAGTAATACCTAATGATATTCGCTTCGATTCTATAATGCTTTGCTAGAAATAATAAAATCCTTGTATCTTTGGTCTGAAAGAAAATTAACATTTTATAGAAAAAATTGGCTGGTGTATACTTATTTGTGAGGAATGTTGAATCTAATGAACAATTTCTCTAAAATGACATTTATGCTCCCGTCACATTTAACATAAGTGAAAAATAAATACTCATGTTTTTATTGTTTTATTATTTCTCAATATGGCACAATTAGATTTCAACAGGGCTAGCAAAGCAATAACATATCAATATATTGTTTTATAATAGAGACAATAAAAAAGACGTTTACTGTGGGTGTGAAATCGAGTTGAATGTTTTTTATTTGTTTTTGGTTTGGTTTTTGATGTGTGTGTGTGTGTGTGTGTGTGTGTGTGTGTGTGTGTGTGTGTGTGTGTGTGTGTGTGTGTGTGTGTGTGTGTGTGTGTCCAGATGGTTAATTCTAAGTAATAATACTTCATAATTAGTTTATATTGCAAGCTTTAAGAATTAATTATCAACTAAATTAGTAATTCTTAAATAACTGTGAATAATTATTTCAGTAAGATAGTTTCATCTGAAAGTTTAACATTTAGATTATGTATAATTGGTTATATATTTCAGCAACACAGCTTTCAGCTGATATTATAACCAAAGTTCCATTTTCATTGAGAACTCTTTTTCGCCAAAAAAGAAAAATCAGTATCCATGTCGAATTTGGTAGTTCTACATCAAACGTTTAGATCGTCTATGGAAGACGGCCGAACAAATCCTTCTCAATTATTGATATAGATATAACTAATGATTTATAATATATATATTTTTAAATTTATAACTATTATCAATATACGTGTGTATTTAGGTGGATGGTAGGGTACTTGGTTTTGTGTTCCTTTGATTTTACTACCTACCAGAATACTTGTAACTCGAGTTGGAAGATAATTTCCTTTGTGGGGTTAAATATCAATTCCATATTGCACCGACTAAAGAGTATTGGTTGATGGGTGGATTGGTTGGTTAGTTTTGTTCTATGGTATATCAACCCCTGTAGGTTATTTGATGCCAAATCCTGTTTATACAAATGTATCAAAGATATATGATTTGTAAACAATTAGTTTTTTAGGTAATACTTTTAAACGAGCCAGAGTTCATTTCTTTTCAGTTAAATGGTTTTAAGTAGTGCAATGTAATACTAATAATTTAATATCAATTACTTATTTGCACACAGTTAAAGTATTGTAAATAATTAATCAGTTTATTCGTACGCACCGTTAATACGCTCCAGTCCGACCTCAACAAACCCCGCTGACCTCAGCCAAATATAAACTATATAAATTCTTATTTTTAGAAGTTACGAATTCAGGTTAAATTTAGCTGCTACAAATTCTAAAATACCAGCTCGTATTATATACGAAATTCTTTTACAGAACTTGTAGCCCAAAGTTGAGGTGCGTATTATACATAAGTGTGTTATATAGACGATTAATAATGTTACTTTCTAGTCAGACTTTGGACGTTTAAATTTGTATGCATTAGCATTCTTTTCTCTTCTATTTTCTTTCTGTTTTCTTGTATGTCAATAAAGCCCTGATTGCTTGCGACCAACTAACATATATAAAAAGGAAAATGAGGAGAAACAAAAAGCGGGAAATCCTCCGCTTTTCCGCCAATAATTGCTGGCTGGGCAAGAATGTCATCCGCCATTGTTTGTGCGTGATCGACGAGAGGTGTCCACTAATTGCAAGCCACCTGACTTTTTAATCTTTCCGACAACAAAAACGATGTTGAGGGTATGTCGGGTGGCCGGTGTAAGCACTAAAAGTTTTTACAATGTGCACGTCAACATTTGTTTCCAATGACATTAATATTGTTACAATGCAAATCACACAATAGTACTGGCATTTATAGCAGTAGCAGTTGTAGCAGTAATGTTTTGGAAAGATTACCGAGTATTGTTCATATCAAATGGGTTTCACGTAAGAATTTATTTTCTTTTGACTTTTTTGTTTATTTTTTTAATCCAGCAAATGGAATCATTGGAAAGATAGACACATGCACACACACACACACGCATACATATATATATATATATATAGAGAGAGAGAGAGAGAGAGAGAAAGAGAGAGAGAAGGGAGAGAAAACATTTTCAGTTATCTAAATCTAAACAACATTCTTTACAAGAATGTTGTTTAGATTTTCATGTCAATTTCTTTTCTTTTTTAACGTCACTTGAAAAAATTTTGTTTAACAATGATCACATCCAAAGTATCCACTTTTTGTAGATGCTAAGGGACCTACACATTTAGGAAAACGCGCTGAATCTAACTTGGAAAATTTTTATTATTTGTTCAAATAGGACCAGATATAATACATCAATGAAAACAATTAGAAAGACTAAATAAAAAATTAGCACGAATGACAAACCACCTTATATTCCTATGTAGATGCTGAGATCTCAAGCTAGTTTCACCATGCTTAACATTGAAACTACTGGTTAATTCCAGGAGAACACAACAGATCACAAAGAGAGCAGGGCATGAGCTAGTCCAAGATAAAATACCCAATAACCGTTAAAGGAAACGTCAACTACGGTCTGAATTCTCAAGCAAACTTGCCCCTTTCCCTCAAAGAATATCCTTGGTTAATGACAAAACTGAATTCAGCAATATCTGGACAAATCTTTGTTAAAAGAATGTGACAGGGTCAAGTCGCGCCAAATTATCAAGTTGGAGAAGATGAAAACTCGAGGGATGAAAACCCAAGTTCATGACGCACAAGTGAAAGCCATTGTTAACATCAGTGACCGTCAGCTAACCACCTCTGAGAAGTCAGAGCTAAACAAGAGTCTCAACTTTGCCACGACCTTTAAGCAAATCCTCAACTTAGATTTGATAGCCCAAATCGAGGAGGCAACCTTGAAAATCCCAAAGGCTCAGGCAGATGAATTACGATGGAAAACACAAGAGAAATCAAAACGAAAACATCATAATCCAACCTGCAGACAGAGGCAATAGGACTTTAGTACATTACATAAGATGGAATACTCCAACAAATTGGCCGACTTAGTTGCTAATGGTGGTTATTGTAAAATAAAAAGGGATCTGACCTTGAAAACGGAAAGGAAACTGTCACAGATCCTTAGTAAGAATAAAGATCTTATACCACAGATATGGTGTTCATAAGATAAAAAGGTATGGCATTCCATTTAGACCCATTGTCAGCAACAGAGGTTCTGTGTGTCACCCATTGAGCCACTTCCTTGGGAAGATAGTCACCCCACTAACGGTTAAGTCCTCCTCATATGTCAAGAACTCTACCCACTTTGTGGAAAAAATTAGCAATGCTCCTATTCATTTCAACCAGATGATGAGTAAATGTAGTAAGCCTATTTACGAGGGTACCCGCTGATGAGACACAGTGGTACGAGATAAGTTGTCCGAAGATTCCTCGCTGGAAGAACGCTCCTGAATCTCAATAGATAACCTGATGGAGAATTCAATGTTCTGTATGGAAACGACTTACTTTGGGATGGAGTCTGATATAAGAAAAATTGGAGATAGGATCGCCGTTACCACCAGTATTACCTAACATATACATGGAATACTTCGAAGAAATGACCTTAGGATCTACATCATTAAAGCCATAATTGTGGCTACGATACGTAGATGATACAGTTATTCTCTGGCCTATTCAGGAAGACATTTGAACACTACTGGATCGTGTGAACTCAATTCTACACAATTATACAGTTCACTATAGAGAAAGAACATGACAACAGATTATCCTTCTTGGATTTATTAATAACTCGCACAGTGCAAGAAATCAGGTCATGTGTGTATCGAAAGCTAACCTTCCCAGGACAGTACCAAAACTTCAACTCCCACCATCTATATAATGTAAAGAAAGGAATCGTTTGTTGCCTAAAACATCAGTAGCCTAGTAGGCTGGGGCTGTAAAATACTGATTGCATATCTGCAGAGGGGTAACTTCCATTCAACGAATGTCCTGTACATGACACTAAACAATCTGATAGTGACGCTTCAGTAATGCTGAAGCTTTGGGTAATGCTGAGTACTCCATCATTACCATCGCTCCCAGGTTCACTCTGACCCGGAGTAGTAGCACCCGATAGGGTCGTATCTATGGGTCAAACAGAATTGATTGATATTTAAACTGTGAGCAAACAAATGACTTATGCAAAATTGAATTGTTTGAAATAGAACTGATCATTTAACTGTGTATAAACAAATGACTGGCGTTTAATTGACTTGTTAGCGATTCATAGCAATACTTGTAACCAGTTCACTGTGTGAAAACAGAGAATTAATATTGTACAGAATTATTAGTAGTGAGATTCCAGTTCTGGAGTCGTCTTAGTATTTGATTTCTCTTTATGCGTAATGTATTGGCTCTAAAGTAGTGATATAAAATATGTCGACTGTGTTTATATGTTAATGATTACGATCAATGTAATAGATAAAACATATAATTGTGTATAAGTTATTTGTATGAGGAATATTTGATATCATATAGATGTTTACGAACAAATGATTATAGTCAAATAAAAAAGTGCTATTTCAAAGATGCAGTGAAACATTAAAAATATAGTTATGATTACAATCTAACAAATAAAAATAAATCAAATTTCGCCATTGAATTAATCGATAAAGAGTCTATATGAGCTAAAACGAGAAGTGAATCCTAAAAATGTAGCTTAACAAAGAATTTTCAAAAATTTATTCACGAATAATTATTTTATCGCCCTCGTGAATGACGATCTTGTTGGATAAGAGATCCTTACAACTGAATACGATTCTTACTCAGTGACCTATACCAATGGTTATGCCAATTTAAGTTTACGGGTCATTTACTAAACTTAGCTTTGTTTAGCACAAGTTCAGAAGTATATGGCTCCCTTTTAGAATCCGATTCGCTAATAATGTTCTGCTGGGCCAGCTCATTAAGCATTACACTTAAAAGGTAGCGTAGCTTAAATCTGATGGAAGGTCGCAATTATAGGACATGCAGTAAAAAGATCAAACACGGTTGAGATTGGTGTCTGAATTTAAATAAAAGCCAAAATTTCGAATGTTGACTTTCAAGGCAAACAGACTTTCCAATCAGGTAAGAAAATCTTCTTCACTCTCTCGTTTAGACTAAGCTTGGTAGATATCAAAAGTTAATCTTTCTGATCTTTGAGACTGGCACTTGCGTGTTCTAAACTATGTCAGTCTTTATGTGGTCATTTCCAGGATTGATGATTTTTTTTAGTAATCGCCGCTAAAAAAGCCGGATCGAACGAGTGACGTCACACGCCAGGATTAACTTTTTCGTTAGTATCAGTGGGACTTTCTTGTCAGCCGTCAGGATTAAAATTAACGATTTAGAAGGGGAACAGTGAAGAAGCAGAAGAGGGAAAACGGAGGAGTTGGAAAATAGAGTAAAAAAGAAGAGAAGGCAAGAAAGCAGAGTGAATGAGAAAGTAGAGAGAATGGAAAAGTGGGAAAGTAGAGTAACTGAGAAAATTGAGAGAGTGGGAAAGTAGAAGGCAAGAAAGTAGAGAGAGAAAGAAAATAGAGAGAGAAAGAAATTGGAGATAGTTGAAAGTGGAGACAGTAGGGAACTACACAGTGGAAGAAAGTAGAGATAGTCTGCAAATAGAAAAAGTGAAAAAGTAGATGAAATGGGAAATTAGAGAGAGGGAAAAAACTAGATAACGTATCGAAGTAGAGAGAGTGAGGAAAAGTAGAGAAAATAGGAAAGTAGAGTGAGGGGGAAAAGTAGAGAAAAAAAGACATATCGCAAAAAGAAATACTCAAAAGAAAAAAGGGAGACACTAGAAAACTCAGAAAACCATGATGGAAATCAAGAAGAAAGAAAGAAAGACATCAGAGAAAAAAGAAATGGATGAAGATGAAGAGAATCAAACGATAACGTTTGAGAGGAAAAACAGCATTAATAGCTCGAAAAAATAATCACGAACGTTTACGAAGATAAATCAATTTTGATGTTTTAGTTTGAGCTGGGCGTTCTCCACCCTAACCCCCACCTATACACACCTCCACTCCGGGAAAGACCGATTAATCGAGATTCCAACCAATGACGTCACCATTCAGTAGACGAGGTTACTCGTACAATTCTAGCGTTTCTATTTTCGCTATGAAACGGAATTTCCCAGCTGACTTTACTTCCTGGAAAATGTCTTCATTCAATGACTGTTGTGACTAAATACTGATTTATACTTTTTGAAAAAGTATGGATGGGATTTCAAGCTTATATCACCGAACTGTTTTTGCAGTCGAGAGGTTCATGGCTCCCTGGTAGTCATTATTCGTACTAAAGACGCCTTACGATTTGTAAATCCTGACTTCCAGCTAACTAGAGAAAAAGTCATAACTTTGGTTTCTGGTATGGAAGTTTTTCCACAAGATATTTACTTTATACGGTGAAACAGAATATAAAGATTAGGGTTAGCTAACCTGACAGGTGCAGTGTCGTAGGAGTCACGAATTGTTCATTTAGATATCTATTTTATACGGTTAAATAAAACGATAAAGATTTAGTAATGGAAACCTGATAGATATTTAGTAAGAGTTCAACATTGTTCGAAACGTAATCAAAAAGTATAAAGACTGAACTTTTTAAAATCCGAACAATTGAAATAAAGACGTTTGTAACTCATATAATAAAATGATATTTAGATCTCTTGACTGCTGTTTAGCTGCATGAAAGAGTCAGTGCCAATTTAAAAAACAAAAATATGAAGCCACTCTCGATACATTTTGATTAGCAGTCTTTGGTTAAGCACTGGTTAGTAAAAATGCAGCATACCCCATACTCACTTGACCTAGATCTGTACAATTTTTCCTTGTTTTCAAAACTGAATATTCATTTCAAACGTAATATTTGAGGACATGGAGGACATTAAAAGAAATATGCTATTGCAGCTTCAAACAGTATCAAATAAGAAATTTCTACCAATGGAAAACTCGTTGGAACAAGTATGGTAAATATTAAGGAAACTATTTTAAAGAAAATTAAATTTTCAATCATTGTTCAATAATGTCTTGGTAAATATAGCTTTAGTCTCGATATTTTTTACACACCTCGTATATTGTAAGATAGACGTATTTGTTTTGTTCGAATTTCAAAGAAGAAGTGTTATCATTATTATTCATTTATGACTAGTTTTTAATATCTTATTTTCATAGCACCTTATAGTAATAGACATAACAGTCTTAATTTGTCAGCAGTTCTGAGATAAAGCATTGTCACTATCATTAATTTCTAGATAGTCTTTCTTTTATCATATTTTTATTGCAAATCTCGTGTTATCATTACACTTATTCTTGACAGTTCAGTACAGGGAGTATTCGTTAATGTCGATACCATGTAATCTAGCACAACCTGTCATATTTCAGACCAAACCCTTTATTGAATTCACGAGGACAGATTATTCTCATTCTACTGGCAGAAGGCTGCAATTAAAGGATATATTCTATCAATCGTATATGACTTTTTATACTCTATCTGAGCCAGGGATTGAACTCCTGATTGCCAGGTAACTTAATACACTAAAAAAAAGGTTTTTATCCATTTGACCATGTGTCTGGTAGGATAATGAAATGAAGAGTTTAGTTCGAGGGAGAGCTCCCTTGAAGAAGCCTGGACGGTACAATGGCCGAAGGACTATTCTGATCATATTAGTGTATATTATTGATAATTCCTCATTTCAGAAAATGAGACTAAAATTTGATATAACAAACCACGATCATAATAAAACAAATAATTAGAAGAACTGTGCCCATTTTTTGAGAGTGAATTTCTCAAATCACTTAATTAAACCTATCAGTCAAGTCAAGTTAGGTCAAGTTGTCAACTTCAAAACAAATATTTATGTTATGTGAGTGTTTTTGATTTCCTGGGGTAGATATGCGTGTTGCCTGGGCATGTCTTACAACAACCAAAACAATCTGAGCACGAATGAACATTACTTATACCAGCAAAAATGTGTACTCTCCGAGTGCAAATATTTAAGTTTTAATATAATAAAATATTTTATTAAATCAAAAAGACCAATAAAACTAAATAAGAATGCATATAAAAAAATCACTTTTATTTTCATTTCATTTTCTTGATTTCTACGTGAATTATTATTTACTTAATAAAACTGATTTGAAACAGAGATGTTATAATCAAATTATAGAACAGCTTGAACACTAGCTCCACCTATCACTCCCGGCTGAATTTAACTATTTAGCTAAATCACGCAGAAAGAACAAAATTACTGTTATTTCTTCTTGTTAATGGATTTCTTTTAGGATTTATCGACGAAATTTTTACTGATATCTATTAGAAATCAATAAAACCAAACAAATATATATCAAAATCAATATTTTAAGATGAATGTACAATTAGCCTTCCCATTCACTCCGTAAACTATAATTTGTTTGTATATATAAATACAATTGCATATCATTAGTAAGTAGATAAGTCTAACAGTATTAATAATATAAACAATTAAAAAAAAAAACTAAAAACATGGAGAATATGACTTAAATAAATTACTAAGCGAATTGTGACATCAGTGGTGAAGTAGACACATAATCTCCATTGTTATTATTATTATTTAAGATAGATCATCTCTCTCTCTCTCTCTCTCTCTCTCTCTCTCTCTCTCTCTCTCTCTCTCTCTCTCTCTCTCTCTCTACACACACTCACGCAATCCTACTAGCATACGGCCTACCAAAAGAAACAGTAGCAGCGATAATGATTCTCTACAGAAACACCAAAGTGAAAGTACGTTCACCAGATGGAGACACGGAATACTTCAACATTGTTGCAGGAGTACTACAAGGAGACACACTAGCCCCGTACCTCTTTATCATCTGTCTAGACTATGTGCTTAGGACTTCGATCGACAAAATCAGAGAAAATGGCTTCGAGCTGACTAAGAGAAGAAGCAAAAGGTACCCCGCAAAAACAATCACGGACGCCGACTACGCTGATGACTTGGCGATACAAGCGAATACGCCTAATCAAGCAGAGACACTACTGCATAGTCTGGAACGAGCCGCAGCTGGCATTGGCCTCCATGTCAATGCAAACAAAACTGAATATATGTGTTACAACCAAACGGGCAACATTGCCACACTAGACTCTGAAACTAGTCTCTGAAACTAGTCGACAAATTCACCTACCTAGGAAGTAGCATCTCATCAACCGAAAAAGACATCGACACACGACTGACGAAAGCATGGACAGCTATCGATAGGCTCTCGATCATATGGAAGTCGGACCTAACTGATAAAATGAAACGCAGTTTCTTCCAGGCAGCTGTTGTGTCGATACTGCTATATGGATGCACCACATGGACGCTTACGAAGCGGCTGGAGAGGAGGCTGGACGGAAATTACACGAGAATGTTGAGAGCAGTATTGAACAAGTCCTGGCGACAGCACCCCACGAGACTCCAGCTATACGGACACTTGCCCCCCATCACGAAAACTGTACAAGTTCGACGAACCAGACACGCGGGACACTGCTGGAGAAGCAAGGACGAGCTCATAAGCGATGTACTCCTGTGGACCCCCACATATGGATGTGCAAGAGTGGGACGACCAGCACGAACATACATACAGCAACTATGTGAGGACACAGGATGTAACCCTGAAGACCTGCCGGAGGCGATGAATGATAGGGAGAAATGGCGAGAGAGGGTCAAGGATATCCGCGCTGGCGGCGCGACATGATGATGAATGATGATGATATATATATAGAACAGTACTACACGTACAGTAAAATATCTATAAAAAAACTCACAAACGTATTTGTATTATTAACCTGTATTATTAGCCTGTATTAACTTACTAAATGTTTCGATCACATTGTCCTGAACTTTCACACAGAATTTGATCTCGTGGTCTATTTTTGTGATACACTTAATCAAACACACTAATAATATTCCTAGATTACTCAGCTAAACGTGAATTATAAGAGGCAAACATCAAGTGAATGTTTTCACTGGTGTCAGGAACAACAATGTTGATCAGCTGATTTTCAATCAGAGTAGTCAATCTTAATTTTTAACAATTAAACTCGTCACTTTCTAGTTCGATCTCGCAGTCGTATATTTACTAGAAACTTTATAAAAAAATTTTTTAACCGAAATGCAAATTATCAGATCATATAAAACGTTTACATCGAATCAGTATAATTCTTCAACTATCTTTTTGTAATGGATTTCATTAGATTATGATTAGATGGTTCAGTTTTTCTGTTTACCATCGATTCTTCTTTTACGTAGCTTCTCTTCTTGAATATGATGTAGGCAGTTTACACTCACAAATTAAAATGTCCCAATAATTTCCACTTAAGCGCCCTAACGTTGTTTGAAATGGTCAAATGACTGATCGAATGTTCTCGTTTGATCTGAAGCCGGAAGTTAGGAATGGCGTCAATTCCATGATTGACCAAGTTGAACGCTTTATTGCCGGAATCAATTTTTATTGACACCACAAAGATGAAAGATTGAGGCTGTTCGGACGAGTGTCGTTGGAGTACACACAGTAGCGAACAACAACAAAAAATCAATTTGTCTAATTTTTACAAAGAAGCTTTACGTATTTGTTATAACTGTGATCATTCAAGACTGCAAGTTGTTGTATCCACATTGACTCAGATGCAATTGCTGAAATTGTATTATTAAACAATTACAGTTTCTTAGTAAAAATTGATTCAACTGAGTTTTCTTTTAACATTTGGGTTATATCTTGTTATAACAGCTTCAGTGACAAAAAAATGAGTCACTTCACAAAAATAAATCGATTTGCTTAACTTTTACTAAACTTTCAGTCGTATTATCTGTGGTCATCCAGGACGATAGTCCTAGATGACCACAGTTGTTGTTTATACAGACAGCAGTTTATGCAGACATCAATACAAGGAGAGATATAGGTCTCAATGCATGATGTAAAGTTGGTGACCATAGTCGATGGCAACCAGAAGGCTCCATTTCAATAGCTACTATTATATACGTACCTTATACTGCTGAGTCTTAAGCAAGGAGGCATCAAGTACCATTTTTAAAGTCTTTGGTTTGACACGACTTGGGATTGAACCCAGGTCTCCCGAACCATTGGCGAACACTCTACCCACCTGACCACTCTACCCACCTGACCATGCTCTTCTCCAAACTTACTCGCTCCATTATACCTAAATCAATTACACTAACCCACAAGTCATGCTGAAAGGACTGGTTCTCGCTAGATAACCAAAGTGATGAGCCTGTTCATTACATAGATGGGAGACCATATAGGAACAGTTGGTACTGTAAGAAATCTGAGACCCCTGGGCCAGACCAAGCAAAGTTTAATAAATCGCAACTAAACTAAAAAGTTCCGCCCTCAGCATTATTTGCTGAGAGGTAAAACCCTCCAATAAAGGTATCATGAGTATGACACTAAACAGCATCCGGTGGTGAGGCTCCATTTCAAGAGCTCTGAGAACTCACCTCTTTGTTGCCATTAATCCCAGATTCATTCTGACACAACGTGGTAGTAGCTTTCAAATAGATCTCTTTAAGATGAAATATTTACCTGTTTACAATGAGTACAATTAGTGTTTTGTATGATATATAATTGAAGAGAATGAACTCACTTCAACATTAAACAACCCCAATAAGACTTGATCTGTTGTAAAACCAACAGACTAAAAAGTCAAGCAGAATGTTCCAATTTATATATTCATGCATTGTGTATTTGGTCCATTTAACATTTGAAATTTGCATGCGTGACTTAATTCTGAAGACGTTGACCATAACGAGAAATCAAAAGTCTCATAATTTATTCAGGAAATACTGAGCAATTGGTTTCTTTGTTTAATGGAATATTAACCGTTGTAGGCTATTTAATGCCAAAACCATCCTTCTAGAAGAATAGTAGTGGTACTATTTAACCCATAATTAGGAGGATAAAAAGGTTCATACCTTTCCCAAGGGTATTTGTCTGAAACTGAATATAATAGCGCAACTGGAGTTCGAACTCGCTTACTACGATTCTGCAGTCTCTCGTTTTAACAATTACACAAACGAGGACACCCACATCGAGTAACATACAGTTTTTGATATTCTATAATGGAGGTGTATGTGGTGTAATGGTTATTGTCGTAGGAAATTGTTTAGTTTCAGTTTATAAAATGGTATATCAACCCCATCTGGGTTATATAATCCCAAAATTTGATTTAATTGTAAATGTTTGATATCAATATTTTCAACATTCTACAGCAATTACTTTTTTTTATAAATCACACTTTTTTTATTTGTCTATAAGAATCATTTATTTTCCCATAGTTATATGGTATCACGGATTCCTTTCAATTGTTAATGATTTATGCAAAATTATTTGGTTCCTAGTAGCTATTCCAATTTAATAATAACAAACATTTTTATAGAGTTATATGGTTTCAATTATTCCTAGCTAATGCAAAGAACGTGTACATAGTTATGATTACATGCATTCTTATCTAATATCAATCATTTTGAAACAGATCAATCTGACCCTAACAGCTACTGCCACTCTGGGTCAAAATAAACCTGGGAGTAATGACAACAAAAAAGTAGTCTACACTCTCAGATCTCTTGAACAGATGAAGTTTAGTGCTATACACAAAAAAAAACACTTTTTGGGTGCGATGGGTTTCAGTGTAATCAGTGTCGTAGAAAATGGAAACGGCGACTCTAGTTCAAATTCTGGACGAAGCTGTTTGTTTCATTTAGCACTTTTGACCTTAGGAAAGGCATAAATCCATCTGTTCACCCTCCTTCTATTGTTAAATAGTAGAGTAGACTGGGGGTTCTTTAGCCTGGGTAAATTAACTAATCTAGGAGAAGGAAAACTCTTAGACCAGCTGTACTCCACTTAAAAGTTGACAGTGTGTTACTGCCCCACCCCGCTATGAGGCGGGGGGAATAAATGCGCACATGAAATTCCCAACCTTGTCGTGTCTAGTCTTGTTCTCTTTTGAGGCTAATTTCCTGCATTCACTTATGTGATAAATCGTTTCATCTCTATCGTTATATGACCTACACTTGCTATTCGGTTGCATCTTATTAATTTTTGCCTTAATATTGTTGGTTGGGTTTTATGGCATATCAACAATTGTAGGTTATTTAATGCCAAATCTTGTTTATACATATGTTAAATATATATATATTTGTAAACACATTTTGTAGATAACATTCATAAACGCGCCTGAGCTCTTTTTGCACACAATTAAATGGTTTCAAGTATTACTTTATAACAATCATAATTGAACATCAGTCATTTGTATGCACACATAGTTTGTTCTATTTGACCCATATATAGGACCCTATCAGGTGCTATCACTCCGGGTTAGAGTGGACCTGGAAGCAATGACAATGGAGCGGTACTCCACATTCTCAAAATCTCCAAGGCTGGTGTCTCGCTATTAGATGGGTTAGTGTCATATCTAGGAAACTCGTTTGTGATGGGGAGTTTTATCACTCTGCAGAGATGCAGTCGGTGTATTCTACAGCTCCAGCCGACTGGGCTTTAACATAGTTGGTCCTTATGGCTTTTTGTGATCCTATTTGAAGAGATTCAATTTCTGTCTTAAGTTTTCCCTTTCTTAGCTATGTCCAGGTCTTCTCGTGTGAGATTTCGCCAATTAGTCACTTGAAATATCCATATAGTTGTTTTTCTTTTCATTTCAGTTTCCTAGTTATTGTTGCTATTATTAAATAAGAATAGTTATTTGAAACTACATAACTGGTCAAAAAAAATACTGATTTGGGCAGTAAATAATCCTAGAAAAATCAAATAAGCAACCATTCCCATCTATGGTTCTGTTTGAGATAATGTTTAAAATGATTTTGAATTACTGAACTACATTGAAACATTGGCTCTTAAAAGTGTTTATCTGTTTAAGATAATTGTAAAGATATATTTTGTACCATTTTAATTGAACCCCATATTTGTTAAACTTACTTCAGCATAAAAGAAAACAATGTCGTAAAACAACCAACCAATTTTGTACATTTAGGTAAAAATTTCATTTGTTAATGTTCGAATTAAGTAGGGAATTCAGGAAATGTTAAGAAGTCTGTTAAATGCCTTTAGAGTTGTGTGTGTGTGTGTGTGTTCAGTAATTGTTAGTAATTTAAAAAGCCTCAGCAACCCGTCACGTCTAACCCTCGGGTAATCTGACTCACCAAGTCACAGTGAAAGTACCGTCTCCCACTCGATCACCGAAGCAGCGACGAACCTTTTTAATATTTAGATAGATGATCTCTTAAGCAACCTGAGGCCTGTGTGCCATATCTAAGCTAAAACTTAGTAAATAACAACCCTCGAACCAGTTGCAGATTACCTGGTCACTTATTTACACCATCACCCAATGAAAGTATCATCCACACTCACTTTGGCCAAGAATTATAAGACAGTCGAGTCTAAACATACGACATAAACAGGAATTTATTACTCACACACAATTCTTGTTATCTCTTGCCAAATGAAAACTGACTCCTTTCAAACAACCTTTGTTGTCCTTGCCTTGGCCGTTGTCATTTATTTTCAAATATATGCGGTGTTGCACGATCGATAGATATGTCGATCCCACAAACATTTGAAAAATAAGTGAATGACGACAACTAGGCAAGGATGACAAAAGGACTTAGATGTAGTCAGAGTTGCCGTGTGCAACTGGTCTGTCTCAGGTCTAAACATGCAGATGCTGGTCTGCTGATGCAGGATCTAGCTGCTGATGCAGGATCTAGTTGCTGATGCGGGAACTGATCTGGAGGTGTCTGTTGCTTGTTGACACTAGAACTGTTGCTGCAAGTGTCTGCTACTTGGTGATGCAGGTGATTGCTGCTTGGTAATGCTGGTGTCTAAAGCTTGGTAGTGCTGGAAGCGGTACTGCAGAGTTTTTGCTGCTATCTGGATGCCTTCGTCGGCGTTGTCTCATGGTATCAGCAGAGAGGTGTATGCGAGGAGACCAGAGGTGATCCTCAGAAGAATTTCTAAAAAAAAGCCCTTAAAAGGATTGACTTGTGTTTTTCTGAAGTCAGACCAGAGAAGAGCTGTTGAAAGAGAAAGCAGTGGTAATTGGGTGGTTCCTACATCGTCTGCTGGCTGGAGTTGGCTTGTAGCTGTGCATCTTCGGCAACTGCAGCTGATAAGACCCTGATCGGAGTGTTATGACCTGAGGAGATACGTATATCTTCCTCGCCTCCACAAGGAGCTTTTAAATACCACTTACCTTTATGAGTAGTCTTCTGTTTGTTCTGCAAAATTAATTTTTTCGGAAAATAACTTCGTGTGAGTAATGGAAAATTCCACTCGATACGTAGGTATGACGTCATTGTTAGCTGACGTTATGGGTGACTTAGCGTTTTTTGTTTGTTTTTAACGAGGATTTTTAGGTTTGAGAAGCCAGTACGCGACGATAGCGGAATCGACATATTCATCGATGTCGCAACACAACCCTACGCACGCGTACACTTATAGAAAAAGTCTCATCATTCTTCCTCTTTCTCTCTCTCTCTCTCTCTCAAACACACATATAATGTTGTTGAAGAATTTATCTCAAATTATTCAGAAAAAAATTAATGTAATAAGTTTAAATTTAGATCAAAACAAATTATTTTTGCTTAAACTCGTAATTTGTGATATTTATTTTTTCAAATAAAACTGTATCAAAAATACATGTCATAAAAAATTGGTTGCATCGAAAACAAAATTTTAAAAAATGGGCGCTGTTTATAAAATAATTTCATGATCTTGCTTGTTGTATCTTTTATTTCATTTTTAATAAACCTATTATGAAAGCTTACAACTTTCCCTTTTGCTTTTGCTTTTTTATGGATTTTTTCTTTTTTTTTTTTTTTTTTTTTGTGGGGGACACGTTCAAGGTTCAAGTTTTATCGGTAAAATTCAAATAATTATGAAAAACTGTCATTGTTTTTTTTAAAAAAAACGAAAATTAAACGTTTTATCCTTTTTTTTACTATTTACCATTTTTCAATTAAGGAGAAAACTTTATTAGGAAGATAATGTTGCTCCAGTCGATAGTGTTGGTTTGGTTTGGTTTGGTTTGATTGGGTTTAGTTGGGTTTTATGGCATATCAACCGGGTCAGAGTGGAGCTGGAAGCAATGGCAATGAAGGGGTACTCCACATTTCCCAAATCTCAAAGGCTGGAACCTTGCCATCTGATGGTTTAGTGTCATATACAGGATACTCGTTTAAAAGGGATCTTACTTCTCAGCGGAGATGCAGTAGGTGTATTCTATCGTCCCAGTCGATTTTAGTTATGTTGGAAATCTTCCTGTATATGTTTCGTTGCCTACAACTGAAAACAAGTCCTGAGGTGGTCGACTCATGGTGGGAAGAACGTCGCAACAAAATCATCTAAATAATTGCCGAAACCTAATTAATTTCATAGGCTGATAGGGAATTTGGATCATGGGTTTTCCCAATGAGAGAAAGTGATATATAATCGCGGAAGGATTTTTTTATATTATCAATTTTCGCTTTGTATATCTTATCTTTCGGTTTAGTTAGGCTGAGAACCTTTCGGTTTAGTGCATGGATTAGTTAGGTGCACAGCTTGAGTGCAGGTGTTCACGTGTGCGCGAGGGGGATGTGACAATCACAGATGTCACAATAAAAACCCCAGAGAGGAAATGGACCGGGGACGTGAATGACGTCATGCCCGGAAGCGATGGGCTGAGGATTTTGGAATTTGAAAATAAACAGTTAGTTGAGATTCGACGCTAAAGGAAGGAAGTTGATTTTCGGAGCTCACCGAGGCCAGACCAGTAGTTTGCGGCGGGGTGCTGCACGTGGTGGGGTCAGATGGAAAAGTCAGCATAGAAAGAAATTGTGTCTCTCTCTCCTCATGTCGAAAAGCCTTAAACTCAAAAAGGTAATAAAAAGTTTCGTACCTGAACCAAAAGAGAATCGTTGAGTGTTTCGTATATTTCGGGATTCCCAATGTCTGTTTCCCATATTCATATCTTGGTCGTATTTTTGGACATAATATATATTACAGAAAGTTTGTTGAGTGCTTAATTCTAATCTTAAAAAGAACGCATATCATTCCATACTTTCTTTCTGAAGTGACGCTCATATCATTGCCTTCTCTGTCAGCCTGTGAGCCAGTCAAGTGTAGACAAAATGTCTGCTCACTTGATATCCGGTACGGGACATTGTCTTTACCATTCAGCCCTCTTCGATTGATCTGTACACAATGACATTTGTTTTCAACATCATCGCATTTATATTAGATAGAGCATTTAGATCTCGATTTTATCAACCAGGATATTAAAGGGCGCCTTGCATAGTATAATAGTTATTGAACGAGACTAGTAAACAATTGTTAGTAAGTTCGATTCTCACTGGGTACCCCATATTTCTTATCTGGTTGCGACACCATAGGCCCTTCTGTCTCTGGATTCACATGTTCGGGTGTAATAGTGTGTGAGCGAGTACGTGAGCGCATCTGTGTGAGTATGTGAGCGTATAGTTGTACCGTATGTGTATATATATGTATATGGGTGGAGGGGGTGTGAGCGTATCTGTTAGGGTCTTTATGAACTTAAGTAACGTATGCATGTATGTACTCGGATCTATGTTAATAGTAATATTAAAGGGATAGTTGAACAGGTTATGGAGGTCGGCAGATTTTAAAAAGATGGCGGGATATCGGGAGAAAGATTTCTCAATGGGAATGAAAGGGCTAGTTTTTTATTGTTCATAATAAACACAAATTTTCAGAGCTATTACAGTTAGAGGTAAGTAGATGAGTGGATCATTTTCAAGGTACTTTAGTTATGCTACACATCAGAAAGAAAAATAAAGCAACTACAAAAGAAAGAAAGAAAGAAAGAAAGAAAGAAAGAAAGAAAGAAAGAAAGAAAGAAAGAAAGAAACGCTAATCGTCTACTTCAATGGGAGGAAGGAAGGAAGGAGGGGAGATATAAGAGAAAAAGAGAGTAAAAGACTGAGATAGATAGATAGATAGATAGATAGATTGGGAAAACGCTTTTATTGGGACGACGAAACCAAATGAATCATCCATATAGGGATCAAAATTTTGTTATTTTTTATGTATGCTGTTCTTGTTTAGTTTGCTCACCAAACATATTTCATAAAAAAGGTGAATTTTCTTGCGTACTGCTTGTTATTAATGATTCTGTCAAGCAATATCCTTTATCTTTATAATTCAAGCTGCTTTCCATTGCAATTCACTCGGTTCGTTACTACATCAAAAACAAGAATAAAAAAATAAACTCTCGATAAGAGTTATGAAAGTTTCTTGGTATTATGAATGCTATCTTGCCAGAGGACAACAATCAGATTTGAAACCAAACCATCCGTTCCAAATACTGTCAAGTTCATTTCCTAAGTCATACTGATCTTTAGACACATATTTACATTATACTGTAACTTACTAAGATTTTTTGCTTAGATGTGGCACTCGGCATATTTACATGATTAACATTTATATTATTTTCATATTATTAACATATTAAGATATCTTGTACATTTCTATTACTTATTTACATTTACATATGATTTACATATTTATTAGATATCTATAACATGTTTACATATTATCAACATTATTATTAGTTACATTTATTATTTATTGCTGTACGTACACAGTCTCTCAAATGACATGATCAAAAGAGTAGTGTGCACAACGATTTGAAATGATATTTAACATTTCTCTCTCTCTCTCTCTCTCTCTCTCTCTCTCTCTCTCTCTCTCTCTCTCGCTTCTCACACACATTCTCTCTCTCTCTCCCATTCTCTCTGTCTCTCACACACAATATTTAACATTTCTCTTTCTCACTATTCCTGCTCATTCTCTCTCTCTTTCTCTCTCTCTCTCTCTCTCTTCTCACACGCATTCTCTTACTCTCTCTCTCTCTCTTACACACACACACACACACACAATATTTTACATTTCTCTTTCTTATTATTCTTGCTGTCTCTGTCTCTCTCTCTCTCTCTTCTCACTCACATTTTCTCTCTATCTCTCTCTCCCTCTCTCTCTCTCACACACACACACACACAATATTTTACATTTCTCTTTCTTATTATTCTTGCTGTCTCTCTCTCTCTCTCTCTCTCTTCTCACTCACATTTTCTCTCTATCTCTCTCTCTCTCTCTCTCTCTTCTCACTCACATTTTCTCTCTATCTCTCTATCTCTCTCTCCCTCTCTCTCTCTCATACACACACACACATACTCACAATGCCACAGAGATACATGCTCGTACATACAATCTACATTACCTGTTTTGTCGTACAATTTTGACATTATTACCCTTGAAACCTAAGGTTGCACAAGTTAATTTGAATTTTAAATTTTGACTTTACAAAAGTATTACTCGTGTATAGGTCGAGGTAAGTTTTTGATTTAAGTAAGTTCTTTAAAATTTGACTAATAAACGCGCACATATCGTAAATTTGTTTCGTCAGCTTTGGTCACGCCAGTTGAATCCAATGAACAATAGCAAAAGCATGTTACAACATGTAAGTCCTTCTTTCACTTGATTTCAAATTTCCACTCACTTCCCCTTTCTCTTCTCGTGTTCCTTTTTGCTCCACTCTCTCTCTCTCACTCTCTCTCTCATATATATATATATATATATATATACGAGTCTAAGTATCGAACTTGTCACTAAACTCAATACAATGCATGTAAAATGTGCAAATCTATTTATAAGTTTATTATCTAAAATCAGGTGCAAAGCCGTTTGTAGTGTTTCTTATTCATCTGTCTCTCTCTCTCCCTCTCTCTCTCTCTATCTATCTATCTATCTATCTATCAGTATGATTCACTATTTATTTCGGCCTATCTACCTCTATTGTCACCAGTCTATCAATTTTTCACAACCGCCTTCGCTTTTTCTACAATCTCACTCTAAATATCACTTCCCTCTCTACCTGCTCTCTTATTTTTCATCTCCTTCTACCTCTCTATCCCTTTGTTTCTATGTGTTTTATTTTTCCCATCTCTCTTCCCTTTCTGTGTCTGCCTATGTTAATTTTTGTTTGTTTATTTGTTCTCTGTGTGTGTGTGTGTGTGTGTGTGTGTGTGTGTGTGTGTGTGTGTGTGTGTGTGTGTGTGTGTGTCTTTTTGTTTATCTGTCTCTATTTCTAGTCACTCACTCTCTTTTTTATCGATATCTCCTTTTTGCCTCAGTCTCTGTCGTTGTCTCTCTCCACGCTTATATAATAACTATAATAACTGTATTTGTATTTTTCAGTATTTAGATGAGTTACCACTTAAGATCAGCTGGTATTGTAAGCAACCCAAGACCTCAGTATCAGATTAAGTCGTCGAGCTTAGTAAATAATAACCGTATGATTTTTGGTTAAGTCACGTTGAAAGCACCGATTCCTGCGAGGTAACCAAAGTTAAACAGTGATGCGCTGGATCAGTACTAAATATGTGTAACCATAGATACTGCAAACAACCTGAGATATTGTGCCAGACTAAGCAAACTTTTAGTAATTTGAAGAATCTCTACTTGCTTTTCTACGACGAACATCAGCTCATCATTAAACAATTGACCAAAGGATTTCCAGGAATATTGGAATTTTTTTGTCAAGTGTATTCGGCTTAAGTACATATGGGATTGTCGATTATCTACCCCTTTCTTCAGAATTGCCTTTTCTCTTTGGTAGATGGCGTAACATCGCTGTTACTATGAAAACAAGTCTAAATATCAGGAAGAACTTGAGAAAACCTTTCACTTTCTAGCCGGCACATTGTGATAACAAAGTAAAATTTGATTTTTTTTTAAATTATGAATATTTATTTTTAGACGGGGTACTAGTTATTTTTCCCTCGTTTTATTTTTAAATGTCAACTTTGAAATAAAGTGATTACATCATTAAAACTTTGCTCCCACTCCTGCTATAAGGATTCTCCTCCTCCTGCTCTTTGGGAATAATAAAAAATAGAAATTAATTCGAAAGATAAACTCGGTATATGCATTGTTTTATATTGTGTATAGGACCCTTCGTCTTCTAAAATCATATAAAATCAATATTTCTGAAATCTAACAAATTGCTTTGGGAGGGGAGGGTCTTCTGAATGCTAAGCAACAAAAATTAATTGCGAAAAAATGTTTTCCAATCTTTTTCTAGACAAGACCCCAATGGTTTAAGCCTTGACATATTGAACATCGAAGGGAGCGGGACTTAGAATACTTGAACTGCATCTGATGGTGAGGCTACAGTTCTGGAGATATGGGAAGTGTAGAATACCCCTTCATTGTCATTATTACCTGGTCCATTCTAGGATCTTTTGTAGAAGAGCCCTACCAAAAAAATACCCCCGCCGCATGAAAACCTCCTTCGTCTGGAGGCAAATATCGCTCTTCATGGCAGAATTGGATGGAAGTTAACTGCTATATATAAATAAAACAACCGTTCTCAACTCCAGTCAAGTCCCGTTTCGCAAACAAATTTCCTGGTGGCATTGACGATAACTAAATGTCCATCTATCCGAAGACCTTGAGAGGTGCATTTCATAACCGTCACGACAAAGGCATTGATTGTGAATAATTCCATAGGTTTGTAAAAAGCGAATTGCTAACTCCTTGTCATGAACACAACTTGAAAGCGTAAAGAGATTCATCCCTAACAAAAACGTCCGAAATAAATCTAATGAAGAGTGAAGATGTGATTCACCGTTGGAGCTGGGGGGTGTTCATTCTTCCATCAGTGGTGGGGCTCTTCTACAAAAGATCCCTTATCTATATGACAAATAGATCTTTTTAAAAATAATTCTTATTCGAGGAAGAAAAAATCTCTTAAGAAACAACTACACAACAAATGTAAATATTAACGAACAATTGACGCAGTTCCCTGATCTCTTGGCATAAAATAACCCTAGATGGGTTGACATACCGTTAAAATCCATCATTCCAAATAAAATCGCTTCCATGACAAGTTTCTTTGTCGACATCAATAACGCTGTCGTATCTTCTAAAAGCTAAAAAGGACTGCTTCTAATAAATCTCTCTCTCTCTCTCTCTCTCTCAAACACACACCCACACAAATAAATGTACATACGTACCCCAATGACTATTGCAAAACTTGAAACAATAAACTTTTGTTCTTTGATTTTTCTCACCTTCGAATATTAGTCTTACATTTTGCTCGTTATTTCTTTGCCTTGACAACGTGTATCTCTTAATAATAGGCAATAGTTTGAATTTTATTTATAAACAGATATTTAGATTTCTATTATTATTTATGTTATAATATTACCTAGTTATTCGCAATCTGATAAATAAACAAGTTTTTAATTTGAAAATTTTTGGTTGCACCGAAATATATATTATCTTAATATATTATCATATTTCTTATGATCTTTCTCAATATAGCTTCTATTGCTTTTGAAACATAGTACTTGCTGTTTTCGCACCATAAGGCATGCGATTCCATCAAAACAAGCCTATATGGTATTAATGGTTGTTATTTCTTCAATTTTATCATCAATCTTATATTTGGTGGTACGCATTTTTAGGACCTATTTTCTTAAAAAGGTGCAATTCCTGCTAACGAGTGTTGTATAGATTCAATGTTTGGAATATGAACCCAACAAACAAATCTTCTGGTTATCATGTACTTTGTTGTCACAACAATTTCACTGACCAAATTTAACTTGGTCAATGCATCCACTATTGAAATTCAATAAATATTATTGATGTCAAATCCCAACAACTGTAACTACACACGCACATACCAGAATTACTTCAGAATTACCGGTGTGGTCGGTAAATTAGAAAAAAAAATCAGTATTTGTCCCGAATAACACAACAAAGGAACTTTCTATTATTTCTGCAGTGAAAACAAAAAATAAACAGTGAAATGTAATACTTAAAATACTTACTTTTAAAATGTAACAGCGCGGTAAAAAAAAGAAAAAAAGTGAAGGAATTGACTAAAACTTATTCTTATCTGGATAGTTTTCATCATCCAAATAAGAATAAATTTCAGTCAATTCCTTCAATTTTATTTATTTATTTTTTTTTTTTACCGAGCAGTTACATTTTAAAATTGAGTCTTCAACTAGCTATAATTCACCCTCCGGAATATTTTTTTTTTTTGTCTTCCCTTCTCCAATCGCAAAAAAAGACGGCTACTTACGGCATATCACCAATTTATAAATTTTTGAATTTAAATGAAACTCTTCAGTTAAAAAATGAAGCAAGTGACTAAAACGTACTCTCATTAGAATAATGAATGTAAGAACTACATTAAAAAGACTTAAGGAAGGGGGGGTAAAATTTATTGAAATGAGTGACACTAAAGCCAAGTTTAGTATTTAACTGGGTAATGTTTAAGGGGGTTTTAGTGTGCCGTTAATGGTAATTTCAGTCGGTAAGTTTAAACAGTAAGTTCCGCAGCTTTTTAGTTCGGATATTGGTTCGATGAGACAATAAAGTTTTAAAAAGGAATTTTATACAAAGAAATAAGAAAGAAAGGATAGAAAAGATAAAAGTGTTTCAAATTTTTAGTACAATTTGCGGTAAACTTATTGGAACTGGGAAACAAAGTTCTTTGAATTTGAGTCTTTTCCTTTTCTTTCTTTTTGTGGAAAAGTTTCAAAGTTCATTAAATTACGAGCTTTCTTTAAGGTTTTTTTCCGCATAATTCTCGGTTGAATTTTCTTTCAGTTGAACTTGGTAGAACTTCAGAAGTCAATTTTCATTTATTTTTCTTTCTTGGGAAGCTTCATTCAAAAAGCGAGTGACGAAACTAATCTGCCACCTTGAGTTTTTCGTGTTGTCAGTTCGGGTCCCCGAGTTCGTACTAAGCGTCAATAAGTAGTTCTTGACAAAAAAGAAGGACGTCACTTTTGGGTGCCCCACAGTCTGGGATTACTTTTCCCTTCTCCACTCCTGCCAAAATCAAGTGCTGCCCGTTGCTGGCTAGATTTTTTTCTTAAAAAATAAATTTTTATAACATTTCTATAGTTTTTGTAAGTTACCCAAAAAATAACTTTTTATGATTGAGCTATTCAGGACAACCCCAAAAAATTCATTACGATCCGAAGTCGTTAAAGCCGAAATTTGTAATTTCGATGGTTTCCAGTACTTGTATAGGGTTCCAGGACAAGCTGTGATGTCGTTTGCTATCTGACTCCATTCTGGGTTATCTTATTCTTATTCCACTTTTGTTTTGTTGGTTTAACTTCTTGGATAAGAAGGCCGTAAAAGAATTATACGAAAGAAGATAGTAACAGATGAAGACATTTTTAATATTTTTTCCTTTATTCCTGGGTTCAACAACCATTCAGTGGGTGAGGAAATTCTCCCTGAATAGAATTGAATTGGTTGAATCCCCTAGTCAAGGTGTTAAAAATGTGTTAGTCAGCTTTAACAACGTGTTCAGTATATAAAGCTTTAGCGATGTGTTAGTGACTTTTGGGTGTTCATCTAAATCTTGTGTTTTAGTCATGGGTAGGTAGTGAAAGAGACGATTACTACCAGTGGAAGGGTTGGCCAATGCGTCGTCTAAAGACAAACGCATGGCGTCCTCCACCAGTTAGCAAGGTGTTGTCACTCCGCTGCAGAAAGAGAATGAGCTTCCTCCTTTTTGTCAGGACGGTCCCTTTTCTTTGCGCATGCGTCACCTCTATTCCTGTCAGAGGCCTCTGAGAGTTTCTACACATTTTAATAATTATTTTAATTCAATTTAAATTTTATTTATTTATTCCCTACACTTGTAAAAACAGCCATTAAAAACAGGCTAGAGTTTACTTGATTTATTCTACTTTCTTCTCGCAAATTTTGTTATTCAGGTGTAAATCTCAAAATAAATTTATGGAGATAACATCAAATAAATAATGAATTATCTCACCATTCTGTTCCTGATATTTATTTCCTTATTTATAATTTATTCGATTTGTTGGGTTTGAGTTAGTGTTATATTGAGTATGCTCTCAAAGACTGTCAAGATGACGAGGTTGTCACTTGATCTCGATGATAAAAAGGACCGACAAACACTTTGTTACAAAAAACTCAAGTTTTATATGTTACACCTTCAAACCAAGAAATAGGAATCCGTGAAGTGGTTTTCTTTGTCAAATGAGGAAGATTTTTAAAAAATATCTTAAGAAACAAATACACAAAAAATGTAAACATGAATGTACTGTGAAAGCGATTCCCTAACCACTAGACATAAAATACTCCTATCAATCAATCTTTATGAATCATCGCCTTATCCGAGGGGACACGTGTGACTGCTTAAGCCCCAGAGCAAAAGTTCATACGATTGACCTTTTGACCTTTTTGTTTCGGTGGTTGGACGAGACTTAAAAACGAGACTTTCCCACGAGACGCGGACTTGTAACTATTATTCGAACTGACATCTAAAAAAGTCAGTTGTTCGATGTCAGAAGTGAAAAACTAAAAGAAAGACGAAAATAGATACCCTACAACAGCCTACATCAATGCCAATGACCGTAAATATAAAAGAAAATTACAAGAAATGATTTCAGAGATTCCAGTGACATCTAAAAAAGTAAACAAATCTAAGATCAAGTGCACGCTCTTCCTATACTCAGCAGGAGACAAATCGACTGAAATTTTCGACATCTTAAACTTCACGAAGAAAAAAGGAAACTACGAAATACTCGTGTGAAAATTTCGTGACTATGTCGAAGAAAAAAAAAGATATAGCACATGTACGTTTCGTGTTCAACGTGATTATACAAAAAGAAGATGACATATTCCCTTTTTTTTTTTTTTTTGCCGACCTGAAAACCCTGATAGAAAAATACACATTTTGGTGTACTAAAAATGAAATAATTCGCGACCGAATTGTTACCGACAGAAGAAGCGACAAAACTTAGAGACAACGAATGGAAATTGGTAACTCAGACCTAAACAAAGCCGTGAATATCTGACGGCGACTACTACACTGGCTCTATTACGGCGGAGAGGGACCATGTGTGTCACATATAAATGAGTCACAATAGACCATACATTTACAACTACCTTAAACCCGTAGAGGATTAAATGTTTTTGTATATTATTCTTAATGTAAAAGAAAAAAGAATTCATAAAACAAATATTTTATAGATAATTTGAATTAATAGGCGAAATATCTCAACTAGTTTCCAAACAAGGATATATATATTTAATTCTGATCTCCTTCACTGGTGTTTATAAAAATCCTTTTAGTCCGGTCAGAAACTGAATACATCTGCTAGTATATATATATATATATATATATATATATATATATATATATATATATATATATATCCTGCTGGTGTCTACTCAACTATCTCACCAGTTAAATCAGGGCGAATTTAAATTTTCTATGTCCTAAACTGGTTTCCCCCAAAACGTTGGATTGTCTAGTCTACCCTACTAATATCTCGTGGGTGAAAAGCTGGATCGATGCTTTTCCAAGGGATGATAGCCTGGAGTTGAGTGCAAACAGCCTCTTCCAGAATTTGAAGTTTGCTCGCCTTGTGCATTTCCTATTACACACACAACAACTGTTTTACTCTGAATGTTTACACTCGTCGTAACTGGTGGACTTCACTAAAGTCCGAATAATCGTAAGTTTTTTCAGTTCTTCAAGACCTTTTCTCGATATTCTAGCTGTGGGCTGGGCGATTTCAATCCTTCCGCAGAACTTCAATTCCTCCAGTCTCTATCCTCGATTCCCTGAAATTATTCCAAGGGCTCGACTATGATTGATATTACAGTCGTTCCCGCTAGATAATTTATTCAGTTTTCTGGCAAAGTCCAGATATTTATCCAGCTTTCCATTACTATCACTCTGTAATCATTACCAGTTTTTATCATTTAGAGTATTTGAACCTTTGTCTTCATCTTTATTGTTATATTCACAACGTTTCGGTCGATGTGTCCTTCGGCCAGAAACTCCTGAAGAGATGTTTCTGGTCGAACTCCGGAGCCTACACGGAACTTTGAACCGAGGCCATTATTTAATCTACTGGGATAGATTATTCTAATTCCGTTAACTATTGCTGTGTACAAATGTTAAGTAAGTATTCCTTGTTATTTTTACCCTTAGTCAGGACACAACCTGCAACCTCCGGGTGATTTTACTTAGAAGTTCGTTAACCAAACGCCTACATCTGTTATGCTATGTGTCTAGCTGGACAGTTCTGAGTGAATTTTTAGGACTAATGTTTTTATCAAGACTATGAATTACTACTTATTACTATTATGTACGATTTTTTTTACCTTAGCTCATATTGCAATTTTTAAAATCTTGTCTTTTTGATTATTGGTTCCAATGTACTTTTCATCTCTATACTTGGTCTACTCAAGAAGTCACTGTAGCCCAACATATTCATTGTTTTCTTAATGTTCTTCCCAGTCTATTTTTTGACTTTATCCCATAAGAACAAATGGTTTCGCTTTTCTTTCCATACAACGTCAGTTATACCCGACTTTTCGATTTCACCTCGTTTTAGGGCACGTCGGGTGATGTAATGGTTAGCAAGCTAGACCAGCAAAACTTCACGAGTGAGTTCGAGTCTCATTGGGTACCCCATTCATTAGGCCTTGTGTCATATCGAAGCAAAAAGCTTCGTAAATTACTACTGCCTTTCGATGTTCTTGTAGTGGGCGGTATGTCCCGCCTTTGTGTACTTTACCACAGCTGCATGGGATGGAAGACACGCAATTCTTGGTTTTGAATTCTGTTGGCTCGACTCTTCGAAAATATCTCTTCCGAATTAAACATTCAGAAGAGATATTTTCGAAGAGTCGAGCCACTCTTGATATCATATGGACTACATATTTTTTTTAATATTTTCACCAAGACCTTTGTACGCACGGTGGTAAGTTTTCAAGTATTCTTCTCTGTCGTTCAATCCAAATTTCTTGGGGCTGATGTTATACTCTATGGGAAGTTGTTGCGATGGAGCTTGTCTCTTAAACTATTAATTTCTTTTTAATATGAATCGCAGTCACTGCTAATGGCTTTTGCTCGCTAATGTAGGCAATGAACGGTTCATTTCTTTATATTACATGGAATTGCAGTTGAGGAACTATCCGGTGAAGGTTGGCTTTCGATAAACTGATGACCTGAATCCTTGCTTTGTGCGAGTTATTTATTCATCTAGCAAGGATAATTTGTTGTCTTGTTCTTACTCCATGGTGAACTGTATAAATGGTCGGGTTGAGTTCACATGATCCAGAAGTGTTTAAACGTCTTCTTGATGAGACCAGAGAATGAATGTATCATCTCCATATCTAAGCCCCAATGATGGCTTTATGATGTAGATCCTAGTGCTATTCCTTCGAAATATTCTATGTATATGTTAGCCAATACTGGAGGAAACTTTCAATATGAGCAAGGGTAAAAAAATCGTACATAATAGTAATAAGTCATTCATGTTTGATAAAAGCATCAGGTTTATAAGTTTGCATGTTCTTGTACTCCTATGCCAATTTTATGCATTTTCTTATTATGTGGCTGATTATCTCATTTCTCTCTTTTCACATTGCCTACATTTTCTATTATTATTTTACTTATTGCGAGATTTTTCTACTAGTTTTAACTGGTGGTTTTTCACAGGAGCCTGAGTGACACCAAGTCTACCTTGGTCTCCAAGACTCTTCTAAGTATCTATTCAAATTTAACAGTGCTGTGGTCTGGTTGGTTTCAATACTTCTTCTAATCATAATTATTATTAGTATTATACTAAAATATTACAAGACTACCACCACGTAGAAAATATTAACAGCACAAATAAGGGAAGAGATTTACTACTCACTAACAAGCCGCGGACTGTTCCCCGAGGAACAGAAAGGATGCCGCAAAGGATCCAGAGACATAGCAGAGTTACTTTATAAAGTTCAATGCATCCTAGATGAGAGCAAGACCAGACGGAAAAATCTAGCCAAGGCCTGAATTGACTACAAAAAGCATATGATATGGTCCCGCAAAGCTGGATAATAAACTGCCTTAAAATGTACAAAATATCAGATAAAGTCATAAACTTTATCGAGAAAACCATGAAAACCTGGAGAGTGGAATTGACAGCAGGGGGAAGAAGCTTAGTTGAAGCAAAGATCCGAAGAGGTATTTTTCAAGGAGATGCATGATCACCATTACTATTCATAATTGGCATGATGCCATTTAATCACATACTTAGAAACTGCAGAGCCGGATACAAACTTAATTGATTGCAAGAAAAGATCAATCACCTCATGTACATGGATGACATCAAACTATTTGCAAAAAATGAAAAAGAATTGGAAACTCTAATACACGCAGTTAGAGTATAGAGTCAGGACATAGGAATGGAATTTGGCATAGAAAAATGTGCCATGCTTGTAATGAAAAGTGGTAAACGACATATAACTGACGGAACGGAACTACCAAACCATGACAAGATTAGAACGCTCGGAGAAAACGAAACCTACAAATACTTGGGCATCTTGGAGGCTGACACCATCAAACAAGTAGAAAGGAAAGACAAAATTCAAAAAGAATATCGGAGGAGAACTAGTAAACTACTCGAGACAAAACTCTAGCAGAAACCTTATCAAAGGAATAAATACTTGGGCTGTACTCCTCGTTAGATAATCAGGGCCCAGGGAGGAAGAAGACTTGCAAGCATCGATTACAGCGTTGACGCATCGTTACAACGACTCGAAGACTACATAGGAAAACACGAAAGAGGACTGTTTACAGCCATCAGAAACAATATTGACAATACGATAGACAATAGAATGACAATAACTAGGAAACAAAATTGGGAAGAAAAACAACTCTATGGGCGTTTTAAACGACTAATAAACTACATCTCACACGAGAAAACCTGGACGTGGCTAAGAAAAGGAAACTTTAAGAGAGAAACAGAATCTCTCCTAATAGCAGCACAAACAACGCCATAAGAACCAATCATATTAAAACGAGAATAGATAAGACGCAACAAAATAGCAAATGTAGGCTATACAGTGACAAAGATGAAACCATCAATCACATTATAAGCGAATACAGCAAACTACAACAGAGGGAGTATAAGACTAGACACGACTGGGTGGGCAAAGTGATCCACTGGGAGATGTGCAAGAAATGGTATATCCACAACTCAGCACCTGTCCTAGAAAATGACACGCATAAACTCCTATGGGACTTTGACGTACAGACGAATAACCTCATCTCGGCCAAAAGACCAGACCTTATAATAATCAACAAAAAAAGAGAACTTGCAAAATTGTGGACTTTGCTGTCCCAGCAGACCACAGAATAAAACTGAAAGAATGTGAAAAGAAGGATAAAAAAAACTGTGGAACATGAAGGTGACAATTATACCAATTGTGATTGGTGCTTTTGGTACAATAACTGAAGGATTATTTAAGGGACTGGAGATCTTAGAAGTTGGCAGCCGAGTGGAGACCATCCAAATGACTGCATTATTAAGAACGGCCAGAATACCGAAAAGAGTACTGGAGACTTGAGGAGACTTGCTGTCACTCAAAGTCCAATGAATGACCATCAGCGTTAGCTGATGTGAAAAACTTTAAAGGAGTAAATAATAATAATAATAAGAAGAAGAAGAAGAAGAAGAAGAAGAACTAGTAGTAGTAGTAGTATATTAGAAAAATATTAATTCTAACGATAACAGAATAATTGGAATTTGGTATCCAAACTTCATAAAGTAGTGATTAGTAAGTTTGTTTTTCAGACTTTTTCGTTAGTGTAATGACTTCAATCTTCATTCTGTACCCTCACTACCCTGACTCTGTACTGGACGAGGCCATGATCATAAAAAAAAACTCTAACGTGTCAAATGGGCGTTTCGCGCAGTGTAATGGATTTATGACCAAATCTAGCAGACTGTTATTAGTGAGTTCGATTCTCATTTTTCTATTCTTGTATTAATAAAAACTAAGAAATGGAAATAGAAACTATATCGCATCAAACGCATGTTCAAAATCAGCTTCGTTATAAGCGAAAACCAACCATAATAACTAGCAAAGATAGATAGATGGTTTTTCCCAATGTCAAATCTGGTTGTGTATATATATATATATATATATATATATATGAAAGCGAGAGGGAGTAAATTATCACATTTTTGTTAGCCAGTTGTTTTACACCTTTGAAATTTTGATCTTTGTCAATCTGATATTCCTATATAGATTAAAGTGATTGTTTTAGTATCCTTTGAATAACTTCTCAGTCAGTAAATTATTACCAAGACCTTTTCTGACTAGATAGAATATTGCAGACTTCACCTTATGATCAAGGTGTTGAACATACGATACAAAAACGTTATATGATCTTTTCAGTAGATTTTTTTAGTCGTTTCTGTCCCAAAGCAGTAAAATGTCATTAATAAAACAAACATATCGTCAAGATTATATCTTTTATAATTTTACAAATTTCCATTTGTACAAACAAGATGACAACAGAAAATTATATCACTATCTGGGTCTAAAAATCAGTATTCTCTCTATAACACAAATACTTGATAATGAACCTCCGCACTTTGACCACTAACAGTGAAATAATCTACATTTCTCTCGTTAAGAGTTTGAAATATCTGTCGGAAATTTTATAAATGTTTTTATCCTGCTCTTAATATTCAAATTCAAATTACAAATTGAGAGTTAGTGTGCCTCATCAATCTGGTTCTTTAAAAAAGATGTTCTCAATTTGAAATCTTTAAATGCAGATGTTCAAATTTCTATAAGTATGAGCCAGGTGACTATTGGAAAAATCCGACAATTAAAATGTTTTTTCTTCAAGACAACAATGAACCTAACCAATCTGGTTCTTAAAAAAGAAGGTATGGTTTGGTTTCTTCGTTTTTAATGGCATATAAACCTTCGTAGGTTATTTAATGCCAAAGCCATCCCTGTAAAACAGCAGTGATACTATTTAGCTGATGGGCATATGGGGTTCATAACTTTCCCAAAGATATGAATCCGAAAGTGTATGCAATAGCGTGACTAGAGTTCGAACTAGCATAGTACGATTTCGGAGTCCAGCTCTTTAGCCACAATGCCACGGGAACTCCCAGCTTAAAGAGGAAATTCATATTTCTCTCAGTGAGAATTTCAAATACCAATGTCCGAATTTTTATAAATACAAGCTGAACACGCTTATAAAATAAACGTTTTATAAATAAGATACGTGGTAATATGCTTCACAAAATATGATTCGTAAAATAGAAATTAATTTTTCTCTTTATGGTTGGTTATATGTTACTCTAATACGAACCAGCTGACTACAGGAAAAATCTTTTTATCTATAACGGCGAGTCAAAGATCGTAGGAAATGGACATGGCGACACGAGTTCAAATCCTAGACGAGACTGATTGCATTTCACATTGCACTAATACCCATGGGAAAGGTATGAATCCAATTATTCTCCCTCCAGCTATGGGTAAATAGTAGGACAGACTAGTTTTCGTCCTTATAAACAGGAAATGGAAAAACAGTGCGATGAATTGCGAGGCATACTCCTCTTTCGAGGGTGTGTCCTCCGATCATCGAATAGTTACAGCCAAAGTACGACTAAGCCTACGAAAAAACGCCACACGTAAAGCGACAACCAAGCACTATGACTGGGCCCTACTCAACAACAGAGATATTAGAGATAAATATGCATTAGAATTAAGAAACAGATTCGAAGCACTACAAGAGAAGGCAGAAAAAGGTACCCCAAATTAGGAATATGAAAATTTTGTAGAAGCACACCTTGAGGCGGCATCAAAGTGTATTCCAACAAAACCTAGAACTAAATATAGAGTCCCTTGGGAAACGCTAGCGGTTAGAGAAAAACGTGCACTCGTGAAAACTGCCTCCAAAAGCTATCAAAAGAACCCAACAAACACAAATGCACGAAAACTAGAAAAGGCACAACATCAATTAACAGGAATATATCTAAAAGAACAGGCAGAATACCTACAAAATCAGATAGATAAGATTAGAGACTCGGTGGAAGATAGACAATCCAGGATAGCCTGGCAAACAATAAACGAAGTAAGTAGAAGGAAGAGCACAGCCAAAGCAAAATTGAAAGCTGCAAGCCAACAAGAAAGAGTAAAACTGTGGGAACAGCATTTCAAAAATCTACTAGGAAACCCACCGGAAATAACGGATGAACCGATCACCAGAATTATTAGTTAGCAATTAGACGTTAAACTAGGTCCTTTCACCAAAGAAGAACTCGACTCAGTTCTCAGAAGAATTAAAAATAGGAAAGCTGCAGGGCTAGACGAGATCCCTCCAGAAGTGTGGAAGACTAGACAATTCGACGATATACTGCTCCGGCAATGCAACGCAGTCTATAGTCAAAATAAGATAGAAAGATGGACGAAGGGATGCATCCTTCCTTTCCCTAAAAAAGGCGACCTCGGACTAGCCAAGAACTACCGAGGGATAACACTTACATCCATAGCAGCCAAAATCTACAATGCCCTACTACGAAACCGCATAGAACCCAAAATAGACAACATCCTTAGGAAAAACCAAAATGGCTTCCGGAGGAATAGATCCACAACCTCACAAATACTGACCATCCGTAGAATCCTTGAAGGCGTTCGGGCAAAAAACCTTCAGGCGACATTACTATTTGTCGACTTTACCAAGGCATTCGATTCCATACACAGAGGGAAGATGGAGCAAATCCTACTAGCATACGGCCTACCAAAAGAAACCGTAGCAGCGATAATGATCCTCTACAGAAACACCAAAGTGAAAGTACGTTCACCAGATGGAGACACGGAATACTTCGACATTGTTGCAGGAGTACTACAAGGAGACACACTAGCCCCGTACCTCTTTATCATCTGTCTAGACTACGTACTTAGAACATCGATTGACAAAATCAGAGAAAATGGCTTCGAGCTGACTAAGAGAAGAAGCAAAAGGTACCCCGCAAAAACAATCACGGACGCCGACTACGCTGATGACTTGGCGTTACTAGCGAATACGCCTAATCAAGCAGAGACACTACTGCATAGTCTGGAACGAGCCGCAGCTGGCATTGGCCTCCATGTCAATGCAAACAAAACTGAATATATGTGTTACAACCAAACGGGCAACATTCCCACACTAGACGGAGCCTCTCTGAAACTAGTAGACAAATTCACCTACCTAGGAAGTAGCGTCTCATCAACCGAAAAAGACATTGACACACGACTGACGAAGGCATGGACAGCTATCGATAGGCTCTCGATCATATGGAAGTCGGACCTAACCGATAAAATTAAACGCAGTTTCTTCCAGGTAGCGGTTGTGTCGATACTGCTATATGGATGCACCACATGGACGCTAACTAAGCGGCTGGAGAGGAAACTAGACGGAAATTACACAAGAATGTTGAGAGCAGTATTGAACAAGTCCTGGCGAAAACACCCCACGAGACACCAACTATACGGACACTTGCCCCCCATCACGAAAACTATACAAGTCAGACGAACCAGACACGCGGGACACTACTGGAGAAGCAAGGACGAGCTCATAAGCGATGTACTCCTGTGGACCCCCACATATGGATGTGCAAAAGCAGGACGACCAGCACGAACTTACATACAGCAACTATGTGAGGACACAGGATGTAACCCTGAAGACCTGCCGGAGGCGATGAATGACAGGGAGAAGTGGCGAGAGAGGGTCAGGGATATCCGTGCTGGCGGCGCGACATGATGATGATGATGAAGATTGCGACACGTATATCACATGACCGAAACAGATCAAGCCGTGATAGGTACTCGGTGTGGTTGGTAGTATTGTGGTAGTTGATGCGCTGTTTATCATATGAAAACAAAAAAGGGCTACCTAAAGGCAAAGCAATGATAATACATCACGTTCGGCCCCTAAAACAAGCGCCATAACTCGTCTTGTTCAATATCTAACATCTCTACAATCTTACTTGGGACTACAGATATAATCGTTCAACTTGATTGGTGGACTGCATATGAGTCCCGACGTACGAATTGGAGTTGTAGGCCTTCCAGTCATCACTTGAGCCGCTGCAGCATCTTCCATATGTATGCCCTCCAGTTTCATGATTTCTTCAGGAATAGCAGGTGTCCCTGGGTTATTTGCAGTGTTGTCCACCTGGACATCAAGTATCTCTTCCTTTGCCCACCTGGGTGGAGGTTTCACAAGTTGTTCTGCATGTCTCCTTACCAATCCTTCCCCTGTCTCCACTTCAAAATTCACTGCTTCCAACTGTCTGGTAATAGTGCCTTCCATCCACCGTCAACCAGATCCAAAATTCGGTAACATCACCGAATCTGGCTGGCACCCCATCTCCAAGCTGTGCCCTTTCTCATTAAACTGTGAAGCGGCTCTCGTATGTTCGATAGATTGGGTAAGTGACCGTGATAGTATTTCATCGTCCCAAGATAAGCTTTCAACTCGGTAATAATCTTCGGTAGCAGGCATCTTCCCTGGAAGAGGGACAGTACCTTCCTGGTTGATTTTGAAACCCAGATATGTTACCTCCGAAGAAGGAATTTGCACTTACTCCTCCTCGGTTTAAGTCCTACCTAATCCAAAGCAGTAAATACTCTCCTTAGATTCTTTAGATGACTGGCAAAATCAGGATGTCATCCATGCGTACCTTGCAAAAGGGAATATCCTTCGACCTCTGATCCATCTCTCGTTGAAAAATTTCGATTGCATTGTGCACCCGTGGTGGGGTGGTATAATCTACGATGGGTGTTTAGCGTCAACAACTCTTGTGTTTCTTCATCCAACTCTAATTGCTGATAGGCATGGCTTCGGTCTAGCGTGCTAAACTTCTGACCGTCTCTTAGTGTAGCAATAGGTCCTCCATTCATGGTATGGGGTAACTACCACAAGGTGCTGTTACATTTACTGTTTGTTTGTAATCAACCACATATCCGGATGCCTCCGTTGTCATTCTTGACCACTGGCACAATAGAGACAGCCCACTGAGAATACTCCACCCTTTAAAAATTCCCTGGCTTTTCAGACAATCCAGTTCTTTTTCCACGTATGCATTTATGGCATAGAGTACCGGCCTTGCCCGGCAAAACCTGGGACTCTCTGTTTTCTCAAAGGGTATTTTCCCCTTGAAGTCTTTCAGGTTACCTATTTCCTCATTGAATACTGAATCGAACTCTGTGAGAAGCTCTTTCAATTTTAAAGGGGCCTCCTCCCCATATCATCATCATCATCATATCGCGCTGGTAGCACGGATATCCCTGACCCTCTCTCGCCACTCCTCTCTATCGTTCATCGCCCTAGGTAGATCTTCAGGACAACATCCCGTATCCTCACATAGCTGCTGAATGTACGTTCGTGCTGGTCGTCCTGCTTTTGCGTGGCCATGTGTGGGGATCCATAAGAGTACATCTCTTATGAGTTCATCTCTGCTTCTCCAGCAGTGTCCTGCATGTCTGGTTCGTCTAACTTGAATAGTTTTCGTGATAGGGGGCAGGTGGCCGTACAGTTGGTGTCTTGTGGGGTGTTGCTGCCAGGACTTGTTCAGGATTGCACGCAGCATTCTTGTGTAATTGCCATCTAGCTTCTTCTCCAGCCGTTTTGTTAGCGTCCATGTAGTGCATCCATATAGCAGTATCGATGTGACCGCTGCCTGGAAGAAACTGCGTTTCATTTTATCGGTTAGGTCTGATTTCCATATAATCGATAGCCTATTGATAGCTGTCCATGCTTTCGTTAACCTCGTTTCGATGTCCTTTTCGGTTGATTCGACGCTGCTTCCTAGGTACGTGAATTTGTCTACTAGTTTAAGAGGGGTTCCTTCTAGAGTGGAGATGTCCCCCGTTTGGTTATAGCACACATATTCCGTTTTGTGTGCATTAACATAGAGGCCTATGTTTGCTGCTGCTCGTTCCAAACTATGCAGAAGTGTTTCAGCTTGGTCAGGTGTATTTGCCAGTATCGCTATGTCATCGGCGTAGTCGGCGTCGGTAATTGTTGTTGCGGGGTACCTTCTGCTTCTTTTCTTCGTCAGTTCGAAGCCATTTTCTCTGATTTTGTCAATCGATGTTCTAAGTACGTAGTCTAGACAAATGATAAAGAGGTACGGGGCCAGCGTGTCCCCTTGTAGTACTCCTGCTACAATGTCAAAGTATTCTGTGTCTCCATCCGGTGATCGTACTTTTACTTTAGTGTTTCTATAGAGAATCGTTATTGCCGCTACGGTTTCTTTAGGTATGCTAGTAGGATTTGTTCCATCTTTCCTCTGTGAATGAAATCGAAAGCCTTGGTAAAGTCGACAAATATTAATGTCGCTTGTAGGTTCTTTGCCCGTACACCTTCAAGGATTCTGCGGATGGTTAATATTTGTGAGGTTGTGGATCTATTTCTTCGGAAGCCATTTTGGTTTTTCTAAGTATGTTGTCGATTTTGGGTTCTATGCGGTTTCGTAGTAGGGCATTGTAGATTTTGGCTGCTATGGATGTAAGTGTTATGCCTCTGTAGTTTTTGGCTAATCCGAGGTCCCCCTTTTTAGGGAAGGGGAGTATGCATCCCTTCATCCATCTATCTATCGGATTTTGATTGTATACTACGTTGCAGTGTCGGAGCAGTATGTCGTCGAATTGTCTGGTCTTCCATACTTCCGGGGGAATTTCGTCCAGCCCTGCAGCTTTCCTATTTTTAATTTTTCTGAGAACCGAGTCGAGTTCTTCTTGTGTGAACGGTCCTAGTTTAATGTCTAATTGTTTGCTAATTATTCTGGTGATTGGTTCATGTGTTATTTTTGGTGGGTTTCCAAGTAAGTTTTCGAAGTGCTGTTTCCACAGTTTTATTCTTTCTTGTTGGTTTGCTGCTTTAAGTTTTGCTTTGGCTGTGTTCTTTCTTCTGCTCACTTCGTTTATTGTTTGCCAGGCTATTCTAGATTGTCTATCTTCCACCGAGTCTCTAATCTTATCTATCTGATTTTGAATGTATTCTGTCTGTTCCTTTATATATATGCCTGCTAATTGATATTGTGCAGTTTTTAGTTTTAAGGCATTTGTGTTTGTTGGGTTTTTTCGATAGTTTTTGGAGGCTGTTTTCACTAGTGCACGTTTTTCTCTCACCGCTAAAGTTTCCCATGGGACTCTATATTTAGTTTTAATTTTTGTTGGAATGTATTTTGCTGCTGCCTCGAGGTGTGCATTGACGAAATTTTCATATTCGTCGTTTGGTGTACTTTTTTCCGTCTTTTCTTGTAGTGTTTCGAATCTGTTTCTTAATTCTAATACGTATTTATCTCTTATATCTTTGTTGTTCAATAGGGCCCAGTCATAGTGTTTGGTAGTCGCTGTTCGTTTGGCGTTTTTTCGTAGGCTTAATCGTATTTTCACCGTGACTATTCGGTGATCGGTGGACACACCCTCAAAAGAGGAGTATGCCTCTCTCCATTCTAACCTTACTTTCTTTAACCAGTTCCAACCTAGACGCGTTGGCACATTACCCTTCACCACTAACAATGGTAAATGATTCTTCGTCTCTTCATGTGATACCTCAACTTCTGTGGTCTCGTATGGCTTCACCAACTCGCCAGTGCATGTTCGCAGTTTTACCGAGCGTTCTTTTAAATCTCGAAGTCGTCCCATTTCCTTGAATTCATCCAAACTCATTACAGCTAATGAGGCACACATGTCTACCTCCATGAGTCCTTTTTTTATTTGTCAATAGTTCCACTAGTACAGGTGGTGTCCTGAGAATAGCAACGGTGTATAAGTCCAGTCTTTCCATACTTACCTTCCTTTCATTTACGTAAGTTTCATCCACATTGTTCACTGTCCTTCTCTTCACATTATGTGCTGTTGCACTAGAAGACCTGTCCACCTCTTTTATGCATTTCCGATGGGTATGTCTTATCCATCTGCATTCTTTTAAAACATTCTTTATTTTTAAAATGACATTTGTCCGCTACGTGGGAGGTACTTCCACAACGGTAGCATTCACGTTTTGGGGGTTGTCTCAGTTTCGCTTGTTTCCCAGCATTAACTTAGAACACTTCCTGCTTTCCCAATGTTAGCGTCCTCTTACCCAGTAGATGTTCTTGAATCTTCTCGTCCTTCACTCCTAGAACCAAGCGATTTTGTATGTCCTCTTTTACTTTTTCTTTGAAGTTGCAGGGTTCTGATATTTTTCGTAATACGGCCACATATTCACTGATGGAATTACCTTCCTTTTTGTTCCCCATGTTAAACGAAAAACACTCATGAATTTTGTTCGGAGCCAGTCTAATGTGACTTTCTATTAAATCACATTATTGCTCAAATGTTTTCTCTTCCAATCTGTTTTCAGCAAGAAAGGACTTTCATAATGCTTAGTGCTTATTACGAACAAATAATTGCACATATCTTACCTTCAGTTAATACATCATTAGCTATGAAAAAAAATCACTCTTTCAATATAAGGCATCCATTCCTCTTCCACACTATCCCTTTCTTTTATTGTTCCTAGCACTGCTATTTCCTTGTCCGTACTATGGAGAAATTCGTTAATCCAGTTCGTAGGGTTGTAGCTCTTCCGACGTTCCGTTACCGAATTTTACTCGTCCGCATCTTTCGCTTAACTTGTCAATTTGTTATGTATTGCTGAAACATATGAAAAACTACAGAAAACCGAATTGACTTGGTAAAGTATAGCGTGGATTTGACGAATATGGTCGCTCATTCTGCTGCTTGTTTATTATATGAAAACAAAAGGAAAAGGGCCACCTAAGGGCAAAGAGCAGATAACCCATCATGTTTTGTCCCTAGAAACAAGGGCCGTAGTTCGTCTTGTTCAATATCTAACAATCCCGAGGTCACATTTCTTAGGGAAGGTAAGGGTGGAACCTTTTGTCCATTTCTCTATTGTGAAACGGCCTTCAAAGTCATCAAATTTCCTTGTCTTCCATACTTCTGAAAGTATTTCTTTGGGGGCAGCATCTTTTCTGTTTTAATTTTTGTCAGTACTACATTAGGTTCTTTCTCTGTAAACTATTATTTTTTGATGTCTAGTTGACTATCTATAATTTTTATAAGTTTGGAAAGAAAGTAGAAAATTACAATTTCCTTTCTTCAACGTTAGTATTTTGTAATATACCTTCTCAACTTGGTTCTTAAAATATAAATTCATATTTCTCTTCAAAAGTTAGTGTCTTGTTTAAAACGCTAGTCACATTTTGATTGGAAGCTGACTACTTGTAATTGAAAGTTGAAAGGTTTTGTTTCGCATTGTAAAAATGTGATCTTTTCACAAAGAAGGTTTGTCTTAAAAACACTGTTACTGATAGGACAATTATTGGATATACCACCTGAGAAGTTTATGAAAGATTAATGTTTGTAAAAGGCGTAGACAGCATTAAACAATGGTTCCATATGTGGCTAAAAAAACAAAGAAGTATTTCTAAAGCAATCAACATAAATTGACAATGTCAGAATATGGAGAAAGATAAAGTACTTTGTATGAATAGGCTGAGCTTAGTGTTAAATAGCCGAGCTCAATCGAACGAATATTGTTGTTGCTTAAATTCCATAAACATACAGAGGACTTGAGCACACGAATACGCACAAGTACTTTACAAACCTCACTGTGTGTGTGTGTGTGTGTGTGCGCGCGCACGCGCGCGAATAATTGACTGTCCAGTATGTTTTTGTGGACAATAAACATTAAAACGATAGATCCTAATTTAGAGGCATGAAGACTCTCCAGAAATTCCCTATCTGAAGTGGTCATTCAAGCCTCTGAAGAAAGAAAAGTCACAACCGGAATTTCTGAATATTACGAAATATTTCCAGAAGACAGCCTCTAAATAAACCATTTCAGAAGTATGAAGATAGAAAGGGTAATAATCTGTTGGAACACACCTAGAATAGTTAATGTATGCAGTGCGTAAGGATCAGTCTTTCAGAATTAAAATGCAAGATTATTTTTCTAGGTGAAGTACCCATCAAAACCGGATAAGTGATTAAAACTTAGATTGCTGTTAGTTAAAATAATATTTCTCTACAAAACGCAGTGATTTTTATAGAATGATAAGACTCCCCAATCTTTTTATGAAATTTAATTTTCTTCTAAACTAAAAGATATTAGGATTGTATAATCTCTAATGAAACATTATGCAATCAAAACCGATGTTATCAGGGATTATTGATTACCAATCTCTACAACCTTGAAACTCTATAACCAAAAGATGAATATATAGCATTGCAAAAATAAGTATATACCTACGCAAAATTCTATATAGTTAGTTTATTTCCAAAGCAAACTTTTTTCTTGGTTACAGAGTTTCACTGCTGCAGAGTTTGGTAATAAATAATACCGAATGATGTCTGTTTTGTATTATCTTCCACTAGAAATAATAAAATCCTGGTATCGTTGGTTTATTAAAAAATGGTTGGGGTGTACTTATTTATGGGCGATACTGTGCTTGCTGATACCTGCTTTGATTGTTTAAGAGGTTTACTCACAATAGATTTGTCCCAAATCATAACTTGATTAACAGTTTGATAAAGGTTCATAAATATTGCTACGACAAGCGCTTGGCTATCGCTAAACGCCATAGAGACAGTAATCACTTCTACTTAAAGTCAATTGAAACCTAGCTCAATGCCAGCAAAAATAGCGAGTTACACAGCCGGTACTAGTAATTTTCTATGTAAAGAACTTGCTGACAAGGGAAAGAGATTAATACTGAAAGTCTGTTTATTTAGTGTTCGATGCAAGTACTTCATGTTTTGGCTTCGTAGCATATATCTTCATCGCCCACCTCCCACTTCGGAAAATATAGTTGATTATTACTACGTTTCATAGTTAAGCACTGAAATATTTTGGCTCAATAATTTCCCTTTTGAATTCAGTATTATTTTACTGTCCACCAGAAACTCAATATTCCGGGCTGAGCATTATTTTATTATTCACCGTAAATTCGATATTTCGGATGTTATCAATCAATCTCTCTCTCTCTGTATATATATATATAATCATCTTGGATGAAGCTGTGTGCATTTCACTTTGCACTAATGCTCTTGGAAAGGTAAGAATGAATCCATTTATTCTCCCTTACTCCAGCTATGGATAAATAGGACAGACTGGGCTCTTTGGCAACCAGTCTTGGAGAAAGAAATTCTGAATTCAAACAAGCTGTACTTCGCTCAAAAATTGACCATGCGTCGCATCCAACGGGTTGAGTAACTACATGTCTATCTATACGTCTATAACTGTATATATCTATTTATCTGTTAATCTTCTATTGTTATCAACCTCCCGGATGTACTATGCAAATGAATAAAAGCGCAACTTTCTATAACTCAAACCGAATCAATATGGATTGACTGCACCAATCCCCAAAGGTAAACGTGAAAGCGGAAATTGGAATGGATCGTCAAAAGCGACAGAATAATTCATAAAGTCATTCACACAAATGACATCGATTTTTGTTATTGTTTCCCGCTTTTTGCGTAGCAGAACCGCACATGTGGTCGTGCGTGATACGGAAAATCTCTTTTGTTTATTTGCTTTATGGCATATAAACCCTTGTAGGTTACTTAATGCCAAATCCTGCAAATACATGTGTGTGTGTGTGTGTGTGTTCAGAGTTAAAGTTTCAAATAGAGTAAATGCTTAAGTGATTAAATAGTTCTATTTGACCCATAAAGGCACTATCACTGCGGGTCAGAGTGGATCTGGGAGTAATGGCAATGAAGAGGTACTCCACATTCTCCAAAGCTGGAGCCTCACCATAAGATGATTTATAGTCAAAACTCCTTGGTGGGAGGGGGGACACCTTACTTTTTCGCAGATATGCAGTCGGCGTATTCTATAGCCCTAGCCGACTGGATGTTTTTTTATTGTTCACGTCAATGATCCTCGAACCTAATCTCCAAAACACATTATTTCATAAACATCAAACAATGTTTATGAAATAAAAAAAATTATTGGTGTTTAGGAGCTTATTTGAAATGACTTTTATGGATTTAACTGTTTATATACGTACCCAAAAAGAAACCGAATTTTGAAAACAACGTTAAAATGAGAAATTTTAATATACTTGAAACTGAAATTCTAAGAACGTAAAACTTTAACTTTTTTTAAAGGGAAAAAATGCATCATGAAACTTTGGTGAGTGCTGGAGCTAGACGTATATGTAGAGTACTTATCTCCCTTTTTTTCTTTTTCTTTTTCCAGTGGTACCTTTGTGTGGAATTCTGTTTCAAATTAGAAATAACCTTTATGGAGATTTAATTAGCCCGAAGTAGCCGAAGCTCGCAGGTCAGCAAAAACTGTGCGGTCATATTTTCCTTCATTGTTCGAAAGAGTAAGACCGGTAATGTTTATGGCCCAGTGAGCTGGGGTTGCAGAATACACTGACTGCATCTCTGCAGAGGGGTAAGACTCTTCCAATGAGTTTCCTGGATATATGACATAAAACAATCTGATGGTGAGGCTTCAGTAATGCTGGAGCTTTATTGCCATCGCTCCCAGGTCTGTTCTGTCCCGGAGTGATAGCATCTGATAGGGTTCTATCTATGGGTCAAATAGAACTAAACAGTCTAATTACACTAAACTGAATTGTTTGAAATTAGCTGTTTTTACATTCAACCGTGTGTTTAAACTGCGTACTTAAGCTAAACTGAATTGTTTGAAACAGAACTGTTTTGATATCTGTGTAAAAACAAAAAAACTACTTATACTAAACTGAAGTGTTTGAAACTTTCATCAAAATGACTTAATTAGGTGCTGAATGACCTGAAAAGGGTTGATACTCCGTTAAACAAAACAACCAACCAACCAACCGGTAATGTTTAAGACGTCTAAAATTGAAGCGAAGGAAATGAAGAAGCAAGGATCGACCATCGTCCGAAGAACATGAAGAGAACAAAACAGCTATATAACACTAGCTGACGTATGCAGTACGTAAGGATCAGATCTTTTATTATTGTGGGAGTGGGACTGATTAAAATGCAAGACAATTTTTTATTAGTTGAAGTGTCCATCTATCCTGGATAGGAAGTCAAAACTTGGATCACAGCAAGTTAAAAGAATATTTCTCTACAAATAGAATTACGTTGTCAGTTTTTTATGAAAAGCTAATTTTCTTCTAAACCAAAAAATACCAGGATTTTATTATTTTTAGTCAAACATTATGAAATCAAAACCGATGCTACTAGGTATCATTTAATACAATAATTATTTCTAAACCAAAAATACCAGAATTTTATAATTTCTAGTAGAATATTTTACAATAAAAACCGATGCTATGAGGTATTATTTAAAACCAAACTCTACAAAATAGAAAATATTATCAAAATATAAAACAGTTCAAAATTAAATACCCTACTTTTATACATTTTTCTTGTTTACCGAGGTGTCACAACTTTATTTTTGGTAAGAATTTCAATATTGCAGAAATTGGTAATAATAAATACCAACTAATATCTGTTAAAAGTCTATGTGCCAGGCCTCCCATTGATTGATGAACTAGCAGAAAAGGATGTGGTCAACGGGACATGACAATTATCCAAGCAATCTAAGGCTTGTGTATGAAACGAAGCAATCCTTAGTAAATAATGAGAACTACGTTTTTACTGACTTATGTTCAAGTCATATTTAAAGCACCGATTCCCATCAGGTCACCAATGTTTAGCATCAATGAGTTTGCTCAGTTTTATGATGAGTTACCATTTCAGAAGGACAATTTGAAGCTTGTGTGTCAGATAAAAGAAAGCTTAATAAATAACTAGTACTATGGTTTTGCAGTATGAAAATTAAGAACATCGAATCAAAAACACACTTCATATGTACATACCAACACAACACATTATTAACCCAACTCTTAAATACACTCATACTATAATATGCACATATAAGAATACATGAGATAAATACACACATACCTGCATACACATAAATAACCGCATAAATAAATACATACGAGGGTGAGTCAAAAAGCAATGCTTTTTCTTTAGTACAGCAATAATTACAAAGAAACATGCATCATACATCATAATGAAGCTAGTTCTCTGTGGATCACATCCCTACTTCACAAAATAGTCATCGTTTCTCTCAGTAGTATTGTTCCATCTTTGAATAAGAGCATATAAAATTCTGTTGACTGTTCTTTGAGCCACTTCCTCATTGCATTTTCACTTCCTCGTCACTGGTATAATGTTTGCCTCTTAAACCCTCTTTAATGTGGCCAAAGAGATGATTGTCTGAAGGTGCTAAATCTAGTGAGTATGGAGGATGCGATAAGGTTTTCCCCCCGAATGAAGTGATTGTCTCCCTTATTCTGATGCTTCTGTGTGGTCGAGCATTGTCACGCAGAAAGAGGACACTATCGATTGGCAAATTGGATCTCACTCGTCGGAACCTTGTTCAGAGCCTCGTCAGGGTCTCAATGTATGCCTCAAGAGATTATTGTTTCTCCTCTTGGCAAGAAATCAACCAAAAGGAACATATATATATATATATATATATATATATATATATATATATATATATATATTAAATTATGTGTACAGCAAAAATATATATATATATATATATTCTTTCATGAAACGAAGGTCAACAGCTGGAACGTTCGTGGCAGGTAAGGCCGATTTAGGACTGGCAGGCAAAGTCACATCGGCCGTTGCTGAAGTTCAGGTTAGAAGCAGCTAGCATGGTATTGTGGTTTCTCCTTCTCCGCTCCTTGAGAGCCGCTCTGCGGGTATTTTTAAATAAAGAGACAACATGGTTGGTGTGAGACGCCAGGCGTCACGGTTCTCAGCTAGAGTAGACCATCGGGGATAGTCGATGTGACAAACACCAAAGGATTTTTTCAAGCAACCTTTGAATCGCGAAGGTCAACAGGGAGTTCGCCTCGCAGTATGATCCTAGGCAGGTGATGATTCCCCATTCTGGAGACGTGTCCAGCCCAGCGTGGCTCTCTCTATATATATATATTCTGCAATACAGGTACGCACACACAGACTAGATGTATACACACGCATAGACATGCATTATTACTGATGCTCTTAGATATACATACACACTTGCACCCTTGATATAAATACAGACACAAATACATACACGAATTATTACTCCTGCCTTTAAAAACATAGTCACGTACACGTGTGTGTGTGTGTGTTAGAAATATGCGGAAAGTTGGATAAATTAAACACTTAAATCCGATTTAGATACGTGAGATTTCGTTTTTTTTTTATTCTAAAGAACCTTTCGAACTGAAACTGTTTTCTGAATTTTTCTATTAATAAGCAAATGAGGAAAATAAGATGATGGAGAGGATAAACGTGTAGCAGGAAGAAGGAGATGGATTAAAGTCAAATGTATCAGGTTTCATTAAAGATTGTTTTTGTGAGCTGATGGGAAAAGGGGTTTCGGTATATCTTTTTTCATCGAAAGATATTGACTATAATGTAATGTTGCAGAACTTTGACTGTAATGTGATGTCTTGGCCTAATGGGTAGAGTGTTCGTTAATTGTCCGCGAGACAAGGGTTCAATCCCAGGTCGAGTCATATCAAAGACTCAAAAAATGTTACTGGTTGCGGCCTTGTTTAACACTCAGCATTATCAGATACAGATCAAGAGTTAAGTGGAGCAATCTGGGAATGGAGTAGCACCCTTCCTTACACCTTGGTGTAGTAGCTATTGAAAAGGGAGCCTTCAGGTCGCCCTTGGCTAAGGTCGTCAACTTTACTTTTATATATATATATATATATAAACACATTATTACTCCTATCTATAAAATAGACCAGGCTCTTTAGCCTTGGTAAACCAACTGATTTAGGAGAAGGAAAACTTTGAATTCAAACCAGTTGCACTTCGCTTTAAATTGACCTTGTATAGTATTCTGTTCATGACGGAGGGTTGAGTAAATACAAAGATATTATATCCCTACCCTTAAAGACATACACACACAATCATTATCCCTATCCTTAAACATATACGAGCAAACTTGATGCATACACTCTCCGCCACACACACACACACACACACACACACACACACACACACACACATGCTTAATTTATATACACCCTATAACACTTCAGCCTTTATTCACACGCAAGTATTTACTCCTGATCAGCATTATTGATGTAACTGATGCAATTTGAAGAGAAGCTATATACCCATATTTACAGTCTAGATAGAACAAAGCCTAAAAAGTTATAACAAAAGTATAGGGAGAAGATAGTTAGCCGTATAAATCTCCTGAGGACATACTTATCATGACATCCACTCGGATATTATCAACTGTTAATCTATGCTATCAAATATCATCGAATATCGTTAAGGTAACATTAGTCGAAAGACAAGAACTTTGTGGAACGGCTTCCGATTCAGTTGTGTCGGAGAAATTGGTTTGATGACCTGAAATTTCACAAACGTTTCCAAAATCAAATAAACGTCTGCTTTTAGATATTTAGATAATGAATAGTTAAAGATACAAGGGTCATTCAATAAATAAGAGAAAGTGTTTCTTTTTTTAAATTTCACAATATTTTTCCATAAATATCAATGCTGAGTTGTTTAGAATTTATTTTTACCAAAGATTATAATTTTTAGCAAGAATATAATCCCTAAAAATATTTGTTTTAAGGCTATTCAAAATGGCAGCAAATCTGACTGTTCCAGGTTTCAATAGAGGTCTCTCATGAAATTTTTACTGGCTGAAAAGTGCAAACCATGTGAAATTTACAGAAGAATGTGTGATGTGTACGGAAAAGCAGGTTTTAGTCAAAAACACGTTTACAAATGGGTTAAATAAGGTTTTACGAAACAAGCCTGAATGGAAAAGGCAATTCATCAAGTGGAAATACACTGATTCTCCGGCAAAGATAAAGTTCCGGGCGCAACGTCAGTCACAAGATAATACTGACACCCTTCTGGGACATGAAAGAATCCATTGATTTCCTTGTAAAACGTGCTACTGTAAATAATGCTTGGTATTGCCAATTCCTGTGGCAATATTTCACCTTATCTATTGAACGACCCTCGACGATAGATTAATACAGATTGGCACAATGAGAAATCGTGTTAGAAATTGGGACACCAAAAAATATACAAAATACAATTAGACTGTAAAAGAAAGAAAGAAAGCACCAGATAGATCGATATTGTGAAAGAGATAAAGAAAGGAAGAAATAGACTAAGAAAGAAAGAAAGAAAGAAAATGCGACAGATAGCAACATACATACATACATACATGTGCAGCGATTAAATGATTAAATGTTCCGCTCAATTTGCCGGCTTTCGGTTGTTGCAATCTTTTTCACTTCCTGGTAACCTTTACCGCTACTTTTCTCGACGAACACAGCAGAGCCATGGTGTCCAGACATTAGCGACCAAACGCCGTTGTAAGATTAATAGACGTACAATCGGAGTTGGCGCAAAAACTCAGACATCTTACGATACATCAATAAATATTGAGCAGAATCACACCTGAAATCTTCATTACATTTACTGTCTAATTTTATTCAGTCCGATTCATTTTAAATATTAATTAAACACTGAATGAAAACTGGGAAAAAGACAGAAAGAAAGAACATTGAATTATATGAAAAAAACTCAATATTTTTTCCTATGTATCTAATAATCTAAAAGGACAGTTTCCCGAGTTAACTTTTTGAACCAGAAAGCCTTATATTTCGAGTTGAGTAATATTTTACTGCATATTATAAGCTTGATATTTCAGATTGAGTGGTATTTTACTATACATCGTAAACCTAATATTACGGACTCCGAAAGATCAGGTCAGATACTAATGACATAGCGACTTTCTTTTTTTATGGAATGATGGTTTATCTTTGATCAAAGATGTCTACAACCTAGATAAAATTTTGGATCTGTTTTGTGCTCTTTTTGTGAATTTCGTGAGCTCAGGTACAAAGTATCAACGGGCCAAGTGTTAAAAGATTTCATATCTTCTCTCTTTTTCTCCCGCTGCAACACGGACAAAGCTAAATATTCATTCAAATTTTCATAATAAATGAGGACTTCATTTTTTAGGTAATATTACATATTCTTTGAAGTCTGAATCTGACATATTGAGTCTAATTCCTAATACCTGAGTTTCAAAACATATGATATTTTGTCGTAATAAAAAGTAATTTATGCTTGCCCCACCGTTAAGCATGCGCCTAAAGGTATTAGTGATTGTTCTTGATTAACACAACGGCTTTCTAAACTAGCTTGCTAACCATTGCTCCAAAATATGTATCCTTGTTAAACTTTTATTTGAATAAATATGTAACTTATTTCTGATAGATAGATAGATAGATAGATAGATAGATAGATAGCATCGATCATAACTAACATTAATCTTCACTGACAAGGCAGTGGACATTGTTTAAGAAATGTTATTACTTTGTTTCCAGCTTGAATACGGTAGTTTTATTGTGTTTAATATTTAAGCACTGAAATTGACTTAATTCCAACAGGATTTCATCGACTTTACAATCAAGCGAAAAAATCAAGTTAAGAATTGAACAATACTCACACTAAGTCCTTTCTTCTAGCTTTTCATTTTCATTACATGACTAGTACTTAAAAAAAACTACAAGAGACTCCCGTTATAACGGTACATTCGTACATTTTGATGGATTTGCAATCTTAACAAGTGGATTTTATATGAACTATTTAACTACGAGGGGCTATTTTGAGTGGTGTAGTAGTTAGCGAGCAGGGCAAGCAGATCATTACATAGGAGTTTGATTCTCCCTGGTTACCCCATCCTTCTGACTTTGTGCTAAACTATACTAAGCTAGGTAATGATAACTACGAGAGACGCCCCGAAAGTAAAACCCTTTTGTTATTTTCCCGGAAACTAAAAAAAACATAGGTAGCACACTAAAACTTTTATTTTCAGCTACAAAACACTATTTTCTGCATATTCATGGTGAATGTGGATGTTCTTTTTCACCAGCTTTGAACAACAGCTTGCATGTCACACTGGCAAGACGGTCGCTCCGAAAAGAATGCCTCCAATTTTATTGTCCCACAACGTCAGGCGTGGATGTTAGTGCTATGGCTGTAGAGGTTAAACCTTCCACTAATAAACCATATTCTTTTTGTCTGGTAGGTGAGTGGAGAGTTTGACAAAATGGCGTTAAGCGACAGCAAAAAGATTTTATTTAGCTCACCTTACCAACAGAAAGGGAGGATACTGTTTAACTTTATACTTATAGCTAATGCGATTTTCAAAAAATGGTGGACTAAAAACGTGCACCCGTTTGTAATCACAGAAAATGTTGTCCTTTATTTAAGCAATGACAGCGACGAACAAAGAAGACATTATAGGATATAAAGTAAAATACATGTCTCATCTTGATATATGTGTACGAAAAAATTTTTCGAGCTAAATGAGTCAGGTTATTGTTTTGAAAAAATATCCTAATTTGGTCTGTTCCTGTGGAAACATCAACAATACTAAATTATTCCCATCGGTGGCAAACACAATCAAAATTGTGGGCGTTTGTTGCGCGCGCGTGTGTTTTTAAAAAAGACACAGAGGCGAATAGGATAATGTTCATGCACTAGGAAGATATTTTAGACCATTGCTATAGATTTTATTCCTTTACTGGCATTATACCCGTCAAAAGTTACGGAAAATTTTGAAAACAATAAAGGAGTACACAACGAGGTATTGCGCGATACTGCTGGGGTTAACAGAGTTAACGGTATTGATGTCCCCAAAATTATGCCTAACTTCAAATTTATCATCTGATGAAGACTGGGGATTTATTTCGTTTGATTGTTGTATGCATATAACATTCTTGCAAATACACCTACTCAAACCGAATCTCTGCAGCACAGCCTGGAGCAAGCAACAGGTGGCATTGGTTTATACGGAAACTCAGATAAAAACAAAGTTCATGCGATTTAATCAAAATGGTGTTACCTCTTCATTAAATGGCAAGCGTCTGAAATCAATAGATCAGTTCCTACACCTCGGTAGCAATATCTCATCAACTGAAAGCAATGTCAACATACGCATAGGTAAAGCATGAACTGCTTTTGACAAGTTATCAAGCATATAGAAATCTATCTGATAAAATAAAACGAGAATTCTTCCAACCTGTTGCTGCATCAGTACTACCGTATGGTTGAGATCCATGTTGATATTTCTATTCTTATTTTAGAAAGCGTAAAAGATTCTAATTAGCATTTTATAGTTAACACAGTTGTATATAGAATTTCAATGGTTAAAATATTACGTTCAACGCGAACTTTGGCCCTCACAAAATATCATCCAATTCCAGATTAAACTGAAAATTGATTTATTCCTTAAATTTTTCCTTCTCTGATATAAACTTCGTCATTACATGTCCTTTTTGTTGGGTTGCAGTCACGTAATTACATGCATGCATATATATATATATATATATATATATATATATATATATATATATGAGAGGGTTATTCAAAAGGTTCTTGGCCTCACCCAGAAAGAAGATAGCTGAACATTTTTACGGTTACAACACTACAACTTCTTATAAAACTAGTAAAATCTGAATTAGCTCTTCTAGTTTTATAAGGTGTAGTATGTTACCAGAACAAAGATGTTCAACTGGTTGGGATCAAGAACTTTATCTATGTATGCGTATATATATATATATATATATATATATATTTATATATATGTGTGTGTGTGTGTGTGTGTAAAGACGGACGCTTGAATATTGTAAAAATATAGTGTTTAAGTGTTACTCCTATATGTAAAAAACACGTTTACATCGAAGTCCCTCGGTTTCTATACATAAAGTGAAAGATTGCAAAATACTAATACAATCTAATTAATGATGCCTTTAACTATTGAATAAACAAAAAAAAAAAACAGCTCGCAAGAAAAGACTGAAAAGAAAATGTTCTTATTTCTTACCGTTTGTTTTCTTCACCAGTTGCAATATGTCCTAGATACTTCTGAGTTTAAAATAAGTCAGGTCCTGGCGCGTCTGATAAGTTAAAAAAAAACGCCTTTGTTTAATTTCTTTCCAATTTATGCGATGAGCCGGTACTTATGACAATGTGATAATTTTAGCACAAGTAGCTCAGTTCTAACATGTAGAATCGGAAGGTCGTTTTAACGATCTCACTAAATACCGAGTGCGACAGGTAATTGAGAGCAAATTATAAAGAAAAACAAAGATATTCAATAGAAACAAAAATAGTTGTTTTTTTACTGCTGATGAGTTAAAAAACAGAAGAAGAAACATAATTCAATAAAACCGCTCTCAGCCTCGAGTAAGGCCTCAATTCGACAGTATCCTCAAATAAGTTCATTCTTGTTAATGCTGATCAAGTGTTCTTGTTGGATAACTGATTGATCTCCCTCTCAATGACGATTCGGACTCAAAATATTTCCCATAAATAAGTACACCCTTAACAATTTCCTTCAAAAGAAGTTCTTTTTCTTCTAAACTAAAAATACCAGGATCTTATAATCTCTAGTCGAACATCAAACAAGTAAATCCGATACTATGAAGTGTTATTCATTAACAAACTGTACAGCATTGATGTCGTTAGGTTCTGTTGTGTGGGCGAGCAGTTTAAATAGATCTTTCGACAAAGCTATAGAAAGTCGCACTTTATCGTTTAGAGATTGACATTTGGCCTTACGGCCGCAGGTTCTCCATCTTTTATATCGATTTGATATCCGAGGTAAAAGTTAAAAATACATATGAAATTTTTGTACTTAGAATTTATTATATTTATATATTGTATCAAACAAAACTTTTTAATTTATTAATATTGTCGGAAGACAATAGATAATTGTCTCCCTTGAATATTAAGGGCTTCTCCTTTGAACATCTTGCAGTCACATGAGAATTCCAGAATCCATTTTGTCCTCTTCTAGTCTTTGAACAATCAAGACGTGCCTTTTTATCTCTGTTCGTTGAAGAGTAGAGAGACTTTCTCTCCAATCCCGGCGATGGATGTTGCCTCGTCATTGAAAAGTAAAGCCCACATGGCTAAACGCTCGAATTTAAATAAGACTTTCACCGTTTTTGTACCCTTTAATATACTGCTTGTTCATGAAACAATATGTGTACATTTTAGTTGTTGAAAGACATTTATGTCATCTTCTAAATACTTTTTGTACGTCTATTATGCATGTATTAAATGTTTTTATCAGTGTAAATGAGCTTATCTAGTTTTTCCTCCCGTTTATTCAGTAACAGTGTATCACTGGATGCACTAATGCTAATACGGACCTTGTTGAGTTGGGACCCGACTAATTATCCTCCCCAGCACCACCCAATGATATAAAAATTTATTCTGAGTTATGTAAAAGTGTCACAACATAAAAAATTAAAATAAAAATTCTTGTGATAAATTTGAACTGGCGTTTCGTACAAAAAATTAGAGCGGTATATGATTCTCTTGCTAACATTTTTCATTCAGTGAGGTGGGGCTATAGGGTTGTTGTACAAAAGAAATCAAAATCGCTCCTGATTCACACAAATTCACTGACTCAATACACCCACTCACAAGCAAAACAAATTAAGACGTTCGGGAAGAGAATCCAACTAACATATATTTGGTTGAAGGAAACTAACATCAACCAGATGTTGACCCGACAGTAGCTACAAACTCAAAGAATAAAACCTATCTCAGCGCATGTAGGTTCCATGCAGCTTCCGGTTAAAAATTTTTAGATTGACAGACAATAAAAAAAAATGTCTTTTTCCAACCAATCATAAACTCTCCCCAACAAAAATAGTTTTTCGGAGCCGATTTCGATCCCAAACACGACTATAAAATGGTCAACAAAAAAGAGTCGAACGGCATTTGACACTGGGACTGGTACCAAAGAGAATCTTCATGCGTAACATTTCGGACTAGCTCAAAGACTGCTGATAGCCAACCAATCCACACCACATCACCATGCTGCAAACAACTAACAACCAAGTCACCTTCCCAAGAACAGACTTACACTCATTCGCCCCCTAACCCCTATCTAGAGGAAGAAGAAAGCCCGTATCTTTTCTAAATCTACCAACTTCTGTTTATTTTGAATAAATGACATTAAAGTCAATCCTCTGGTCCGTTGTCTTTTGCAACCATACGTTTGTCTATAACAGGATCTTCTAGAATTTCTCAGAGAACTTACAATAATATAACTAAATGAAAACGCACCCGAGTGGGACGAAGTTTAGCAAACAACACTAAAGTATATTTCTATCAAGATGTGTTAGTTATAAAGCATCGTCGAGAGTTTAAAGATTATAGATCCTCTGTAGCTTTGCTCGTACTACGAATTTAAATACAACCGGATTTGTTTTGTCATTTTCCGATTATTGGGAACAGGTCATTGAAAAAAAAAATGGTTACAACCGTTTTCCAGCAAGGAAATATTCAGTTAAATGCTCGCTTTATAAAAATAGATTCGATTTAGCTAACCCAATAGTAAACAGAGTAAACAGAGTAAAGGGTCCAGTTTAGTATATTTACATCGTAAATTTAACCTTTTGCAAAATAATTGAAATGTTTTATACTTTTCAAAAACTAATAAACTACAAATATGCTTTGGGGGGATCTCAACTGAAAATTTGATGATAACTCAAGGTTTCTTTGTGTGATATAATGACTGATAAACAGACAAAAAGACATTTGGCTGTAAGATAGTCATTATTAAAAATAAAGGATAAATTTTAGGATGATTATTTATATTGGTATAATGGTTAGAGTGTTCACCAATGGTCTGAGAGACTAGGGTTCAATCCCAGGTCGACTCAAAAAAATGGTACTTGATGCCGCCTTGCTTAACACTCAACATTATAAGGCACAGATCAAGGGTAAAGTGGAGCAATCAAGGGAATTGAGTAGCGCCCTCCCCTACACTTCGGTGTAGTAGCAATTGAAAAGGGAGCCTTCGGGTCACCCTCGACTACAGTCGCCAACTTTACTTATTTATATTTAAAAGGATGTACTTATATTTGTATCATTTTTAATACAGTTCATTTCCTTGTTCACATCTAGCAAGGCTTATGGAAGAAAACAGCTTAGAGTTCGTTATAAAAAAAAATTATAAAAAAATTAAAAACACACACAAACTCATATTTTGAATATCTAATTTTATTCTTTTCTAGATTTAGATGGTTAGTAATAACTCAAATTTTTTTTTAATTAAAAATAAGTTTTTTTAAAAAGTTAAGTCAGGCAAACGTTAAGATGAAATTAACCCCCTCTTTTTAATTATTCGGATTGCTTGCAATACGATTGGCAGAATAAATAGTTATAATTAATTTTAAAAATCCCAAACTTATATTTATCTTACTACCTTGAGTTTTACGCTGAAATGCAATCATCAAATGTTTCTTTAAAAAAAAAGATCCTTCGTTTATAATTCTGCATTTGGATGTACTCTTCGATTTTTAATTTCAAGTTTGTGACGTGTTTATTTCTCATTAACAATTCTCATAAATGGTCGCGTGCACATTCTAATCGGTGGTTATAGTAACCGGAAAAATCTACAGAATAGAATTATTGAGACTCATCATACACTGTTTTGTGCTAGGTAGAGTATTAAGGTTCAAGTTTAAAAAAAAAAAAAAATTGATCCGGTTTTGACATGGCCATACAAAAATAAAATCAAAACTAACCACAATTTAAAAGATATATTATACGAGTAAGATTAGGTTTTAGGTAACATTCAATAAAACACTTTCAAAACGATTTTTGAAAATGAATAAAAAGGTTCCAAATTCAAAAGCTTGACTACGTTCCATGAAAAAGTAAAATACCTAGCAAATGAATTCACTCAAACTTCTGTAATATTTTTCACCGACACATTCTTAATTAAGCAGGTCGTTCAAAAGTTCGTTTTTCTGGCCAGAGCGAACTGGGTGATTAGGTAATCAGGCAGTGCCTGAAGTCCCAAAGCATCAAGAGGTTCGAGTTGCAAAAGTCATTTCTGAAGTAATCTTTAAGGAATCAATGTTATAACTAAAAACATTTTAACACCAAATCCACTAGAATTGTTTAACAATATTCCATAGCACCGGAAACAAGCTGATTTCTAAATTCTTTGAAACGGAAAAGTGTCGAATTAATATAGAATTTATAGGGTGAGAGATTAACGGCAAATAACTTTTTGCCCGAGAACAAAATTAGTTAGTAGCGGTCCTTTCTCCAGAAAAAAAGTCCAGATGATTAAAATACAGTTCAGTTTGCATAACTTGGGAATTTATACATTACCAACATTAGTTGATTTACGCCCATATCGTCTCATTAAAATCTCAATTCTATATTATGAATGGCGAATATACATGCAGATACCAAGCTCATTAACTATTTTAATGCGTCCATAAGACTTGAAGTGGTTAAGAAAAGAAAAGGTGATATGTCTTGGAAGAAGAGGATGGACATCAAAGAAGTATAATGTAATCGAGCAGTCCCTGTTACACAGAGTTTCTGTTTAAACAACGTTATCACTGATATATGCCGACAATTGAATAATATATATATATCGAACACATTGTTATTTATTGTTTTGAAGTAACAAAAAAGTAATAAGTCAAAAGGCGCTGTAGAAATTTTACCGCAAAATTTGTTGATACAGTCAGGATTTTGTGTCGTTTTGATTACAATGATCAATTTTTTAACCATGGATGCTTGTATAGAATAGGTCAATAAAGAATTTCTGCGATAATATAAAAAAAGATATCTAGAAATATATTTACACTCACAATCCAAATTTTGTATTTTATCATACAACGTCCTCACATCAGCCACTAACCAGAATATGGATTTATTCGACTTTTCACCAAGTCATCTTATAGTGGAGAGGGGCATGCACGATTCGAGACTCATTAGTGATAATCACTAAAAAAAAAAAAAAATTAAAAAAAAAAAAAACGCTTGCCCCCCCCCCACAAGCATGAAGCAATAAACTCAGACCTGCTAAAATTCACCCAGCGTACATAATTATTTTGTCTTTCTTTCCTCCGACCTCAAATATATAATCTTGGAGGTGGGGGGGGCTTTAATCTAAATGTTCAGTTAGAAAAAAAAAATCAACATAAATCTGAATGATTCATGCAAGTATTACATTTTTTTTTTTATGTACATCAACAATAACGGTAATTTTGTTTATTGAACTACTCTATAAAAGCACCAAACCATATCCTATAAATAATTTCAAAATGTCACATCTATTTTCAAAATAATTATCTGTTTGATAAACAGATATCGGAAAATATTGTGATCCTCTAAATAGTTGTTTAAGCCAATTTAGCTTTTGTGAATGACATCTTTAAAAACGCTAACAATTAAAAGAATTAAAACAACGGACAATTTTTTGAAAAAAAAAACTATTTACATAATTCTAATCTATTTAATGGGGCAAAAATGCCCGTATTGAAGATTTAAATAAAACACAGCTAAAGCGTGGGCTGATGGTCGCTTGAAGTGTTCTAAATGACAACATGCACAGTACATATTGTAATCGGGAGCCTCTCTGTAAGTCCTAGAGTGATCCAAACGTAATTCTAATGCAATCATCTTCTCAACTAATGCTCCTAAAGAAAATATGTCTGCCTTGACCGTGGGAAAATGGCCCCGAATGAGTTCCGGGGCTCTAAAATATTGGTTACCATCAAATGGAAATTGGTAGATCTGAGGAGAATCTTTCAATTGGCACCGCCCAAATTCTCCAATTTTGCACACGTCATTTGGTGTAATAAATATGCTGGATGGGATCAGTTCCAAATGGATTATATTCATTCCGTGAATATAACTGAGACCACTACTGATGTGCATGGCGAATTTCAGACGTCGACATAGAGTAAAATCTTCCTTTGAATTCAGAACATCACGCAAGTTTCGGACGCTAGGTAGTTCCATGACTACAGCACAGTGGCATGCATTCTTATACAATACTTGCAAAGTTTTCACGACGTGATAATCATCAAATCTCAGGGCCAACCGTTCTGATTCTATTACAGATGAAAGGTTGATGCCAACTGTCGCCGACTGCTGTATAAGCTTCAACGCCACCTCGCGACCATTTTGAGTTGCCCGGTAGACAATACCAAAAGAACCTACTGAAATTACTTTGCCCAATTTCATGTCGTTAAGAGAAGAAAACATTGTTATGTTTGCCTTCACTTTGATTCCAATAAATATCGTTTAACAACTTAAAAAATAACAGTCAAATATTGTGACTTCGAGAAAATGTTCTTTTCACACTTTTGCTGAGCGTCGTTGTTGGACGACTTCATTATAACGTTTGGCTTTTTAAATTTTATTGTTTACAGATATAGAGGTCCTGACGGTGTATCTGTAAATAAAATAAAACTTAATATACGTCGCTTAACGTCCTTTCGCATAGGCATCGGAAGTCTTAAGGTTATGATAGTAGGTATGAGCAAAAACTTTCAACGAGAAGTCGCCACCTAAAAAATGTGTAAAAATTAATTTCATCGTCGAAATTTTTAAATAACTAGTAAGGAAAGTGTGCCATGCGTGATGAAATGGTTTAGTGAGCTAGTTTCGCATACCATTACTAGTGAGTTCAATTCCTACTGGAAGCCTCATTCATCTGACCTTATACTACGACTAAGCTAAGCTCAGTAATTAACGCATAAGACAAAATACGTATAGTTGGTTGCTTTTACGACATGTCAACACTTGTTGACTGATTTCATGCCGAAATCAGTTGAACAATTATGCTCTCAATTACTCACAATTCAAAAATCTACTTTCAGTCATTTTAAGCAGGTAAACAGTTTATCACTTAAAATATTCGGACTATTATCTTCATTTTCATTTTTATGCTCACAACGTTTTGGTTGATATGTGCTTCGGCCTTCTTCAAGTGTTTCATGTCGAACTCAGGAAGCTACAGAGCAGGACACATGGGTGCAGTGGATAAGATGTTTGATTGGAAAGTGATTCTGAGTGAAATCATCCGGAGGTTGCGGGTTCAATCCCAACTACAGGTAAGATAACAAAGAATACTTACTATGGCTTAACACTTGTACCCGGTCATAGTTAACGGAATTAGGACACTCTATCTCTTGTGGATTAAATAAGAAAAAGTGGCGATCGTCGGTTTGACTTTTTGAATGAGAGTAAAAAGTTTGGAAGATTATCACCGAAGATTTGGGCATGTTTGAAATGTAACTGGAGTGGGTGTGCTGAGCATCCAGCAGTTTCTGGCCGAGAGGAACATCGATGAACTACCACCCTGTTCACCTGATCTTATTCCATGTGACTTTTTCTTTTCTCTTTCTTCTTTTTCCAAGCTCAATGGGATCATTAAGGGAACCCGTTTTGAATGCGTAATAGCGATCAAGAAGTCTATAAGGACGGAGCTGAAGGGTATACCAGCAAAATCTTTCCAGCAGTGCATAGGTGCATGTAAAAGAAGAATGGGCTTGAATATTCGACTCAGTTAGACGTGGGATTACTTTGAAGAGGCATCTATGTAGTTTGTTGTTCAGAATTGAAATAAATTGTTTGTTCCTGGTCAAAAAATATTATTTCCAAGTTTCTTATGTTAAATGGAAAAGTTATATTTTTTCTTCACACTTTATTTTTTCAAATTTTCCCATTTTCTAGAATATTCCAATTTTGAAAGATTATAAATCCAGTCAGTGTCAATACTTTTTGAACGAAATATTTTAGGTAAAACACAAGGTTGTGCAAGTGCAACATACTCCGTACTCAGACTTCACTCTGTGTAACTTTTTCTTGTTTCTTACACTTGTATGTGAATCCACAAATAAAATTTCAAGATTATCCCTATGAAGACTTGTTAGTTAAAAAAAAAAATAAACAAATACAAATAAATAAACAAATGAATGTTCAGAACTTTGTCATGAACGATAAAATTATTCTAACTCTTTGGAACACATTAACTCAGTATTTTGGAATAATCACATGGATATAACAAGTAAAGGTTTGGCAACCTTGACAGTGGGGAAATGGCCCTGAAAGACTTCCAGAGTCTTTAACAGGAGATGGGCATGTAGTGGCCTAAATTAATGTGAATTTATAATCACCGAGGAAACTTTTAGCAAGGGACTTGATAGTGGTATCCAAAAAATAGCTTATTAGCAATTGTAACTATTACTAGCAATCAATAATAAGGTTTTAGCTGAGAAAATGTATGTATAAAAATCAATCAGAAAGCAATTTCAACTTTTCAAAAAACATCATCTATTGATCATCCAATTTCTCAATCTAATGGAGATAACTATGAAATTTTCATTAAAATCTTACACTTCTTCCTAAATAGAAGTATCAATGGACTGTTGTTATAATAGGAGCCCAGCAGATTCATTGGTCTTTTAGTAATAAATAAAAATATAAAATCAAACAGATAAAAATAAATGTTGAAAAAACGAATGACAAAATGAATTAAAATAAATTTATTGATAGTTTGCCATGATTTTATTTCCATGAATGCTTCTTAAATTCTACCCTCAATTAAAATTTGTTGTTATTTACTAAGTTATTTTCTTAGTTTGGTATAAAGCCATTTATTCATTTTACTTATTCCAAGTTTTTCATTATATATTAAACTAAAACCAATACTCTAAATAATTTTCTAAATTATAACTGAATACTGTGTGAAGTTCTAAAATGAAAGATTCTGTGTTTATGCAAGCCTTATACTTATTTTCAATACTCATATTCGCAAATTGTCCTAATTCAGTCCAGTAATTAAAACATTGATAATAAGGATACTAATTCAAATGATTTATAAAGTAAGCTATTTTATACTAAGTTTTTTTTTTTATGTAGCTGCTCTTGTTTTGTGCATCCAAAGATGTGGAATTGAAGAGGATCCACTAATCCATTCAGATATCCTGTGATCTTTAAAGGGAACAGTCTGGAAAGGAAAAAAAGAAAGAAATTGAAGATATGATTGTTCTGTTATAGTTGTAGTAATTATTGAAAGATTGTGTGTGTGCATATGTGTGTGCACTATAAAGTGATTAGTTGGGGATAAAGAATGACTGGTGTAGGTAGTTCCACTTTGAAAGTCAGGGGACAGTATTATAGTAATATCATTCACAATTTATTTCCCCTATATATAGGTAAGTTGAAAGTTTTGTTCTTTGTTTATTGACTCATTGGTCTCTGATCTACTGCTGACACTGGTTAAACAGTGAAAAATATTTAAAAAATATGAAGCAAAATGTGGGAACAGTATTACTAAAATTGTCCTAATTATTGTGTGTGTATATATATATATATATATATATATATATATATATATATATATATATATATATATATATAGTGCTTTTCATAAGTATTTGAACAGAGATTTTGCTACTAACCACTTAGAAAATTAAAAACAGGAGCATTATGGATGAAGAACCCAGTTTTCTGCAATGATCATAACAAAATATGTTTATGATCATGATTACTGATTCTGAAAACTATCAGACAAACTAAATGTAATGGCAACCTTTTGCAACATATACAAATATGACTCAACACCCACTACAACTTTATTTATTTGACAAATTTCTTAAATGAAGTCAGATAATTTTTATCACTAAGAATATTTGGACAATTGCCTTGATTGTTATACTAATAACATTTAAGCCAAAATGTCTTTCATCCTTCTTCAGATGTTTCATGTCAAACTCGAGAGCCAACACAGAAACTCAAACTGAACCCTTTATTTAATTTACAGGGGAAGATTGTTCTAACTCCATTTTCTATGACTAAGTACAAGTGTTAAGTTACATTAAATATTCTTTGTTGTCTTACCTGTAGTTGGGATTAAACCTGCAGCCTCAAGATGATTTCACTCAGAAGCACTTTCTAACCAAACATCTAATCCACTGTACCATGCATCCTGCTGGACAATCCAGGGTGAATTTTGGGGATTTATAAACCTAATGTTTCCATCAAACAATAAAATACTACTTACTACTATGAGTGATTTTTTTACCTTAACTCATATTTCAATTTTTTTTTTCATCAAGCCTTTTTGATTGTCCTCAAATCGTATTCATCTCTATATTTGGTCTACTCAACAGATCACTGTAGCCCAACATATGCACTGCTTCTTTAAGACATCTTATTCTCCAAAGTTCTCTATCTATGATTTTAACTTCATACCACAAGGGCAGACCATATATGGAAAGAAAATGGAAACCGCCTGTCCTTGTATAATCATAAACTGGAAAGAACATTGGAGAATAAGTCATCAAAGAAAAGCAGTGCATGTCTTGGGTAACAGTGACCTGTTGAGGAGACCAAGTACAGAGATGAATATGATTTGGCAAACATTATTTAAAAAAATAGCTTGATTAAAAAAAAAATTGCAATATGAGCTAAGGTAAAAAAATCACACGGAGTAGTAAGTAGTATCTCATTGATTGATGGAAACATTAGATTCATAAGTCTCAAAAATTCACACTGAATTGTCCAGCAGGATACATGGCTCAGCGGATAAGATGTTTGGTTGGAAAGTGCTTCTGAATGAAATCATCTTGAGGTTGCTGGTTCAATCCCAGCTACAGATAAGATAACAAAGAATAGTTAATATAGCTTAATACTTATATCTAGTCATGGTTAATGGAATTAGAACAATTTTTCCCTGTAGATTAAATAAAGGATTCAGTTTTGTGTAGACTCTATGCTAGTTTCATTTTCTGTGATGATAACCATTGCACCAATCAGACCTTTTTGCCATGTTAGTAAGCTGAAAAATATATATTAACTTCTGATAATCGTTATTCTTACAATGGAACTAAATCTGCTTTATACCTCCGACTTTATATTCATAGTTACCTATATCTCCGGCTGGTTGCCACTGAAGGCTACAGAGCAGAACCTGCCCTACAATTTAATCCATATCAAGGGAAAGAAGAGATACATTCTTGCCTTTTCCAAGGGCATTAGGGCAAAATGAACACAAACAACAGTTGCCAGAATTTGAAGCATTTTAACCATAACTAAGAGGAAAGCTGATGGATTCTTGCTTTTCCTAAGGGCATTAGTATGAGGTGAATACAAATAGTTGTAGCTTAAATTTGAACATGACTGCATGATTTCATTTCCGATAATGATAATTGTTATGCCCATAGCATCATTTTGTCTTGTTTAGTAAAGCTTAAAGAGATACATTAATTTCTGAAAATTATTCTTTCAATAAAGATAAATTAGCCACATACCTCAAACCTTATAGAGAGAAATGGCAGAAGATCCACCACAAATGGTTAAGTCATTTCCAGCACATTTTTTATTACACTCAGTTGAATAACCACTTGAACCATCAAATTGATTGATACAGAAGCAGCTATTTGAGTTCTAAAATAATTGAATGTAAAAAGAGTTCTGCATTAATACAATACATACAATACCATTTTGAAAGTTATATATTTATAACCATATATAAAATGCAATAGAATAATGAACATATGAATAAAATATCCAACAGAATGGATAAGAAATAAGACAGGAAAATCAATTTAGTTTATCTTGTTTCATTCAGTTATGTCAGTATTTGATGAAGCTCATAATACTGGTTTCTTTGTTTAATGGTCTATCAACTTTTGTGGGTCATTTAATGCCAAATGAAAAATAATGGTACAGTTTAACACATAGCTGGAGGTGGGAATGAGGGGGTTCAGTTGCGTTTAAAATATTAGAAGTTTGAAATGAATAGTTCCAACTTACTTTTCAAAAACGGAAGTTATTTATGACTCAGTCCAATGGTTATTGCCATGTCATAAGGAGTGTAATAGAAACCGAATTTCATGTGTCAGCATATCATTACATTAGATTAATTTTTATATTCATTTTATTTGTCAATACTGATAATATTCAAAAATCTATAAAGTTAAAATTGAAATTTTGAATTAAACTATCAAACATTGAATTCTTTACAATGTAGTATTACCTGATGATCAGAAACACATGTAACGATAAGTTATGTGGTTTAAATTTCTGTATTTTCAACCTATATATGCACTATTTCAAATATGAAACTTTCTCTCAGAAGATACTGCAGATAGTAAATAGAGAAATTATATATATATATATATATATATATATATATATATATATATATATATATATATATATATAAACAATATAGACATCTTTTGTCCATATATTTTTCTTTTGATCCTTTCAATTTGCCAAATGGATGTCAAGATATCTAGTCAGAATTGGCTAATAAACCTTCCATAATTAATTTGTTCCTTAGTACTTTTGGACCCATCTTGGGCCATCATCAGGGGTTGTGTATATTGCAAAAGCAATACAAGTAAAGATGTTTTTTTCATGTTATCTTACTTTACCCTAACTGCTATTGACCTCCAGGGAACACTACATTTCACTGTTGGTTTGGTTGATAAGCACTTGGTTTCTACTTCTAAGTGGGTAGTAACAAAATTTATATATTTGTTATTTTGAGTGTCTTCTAGTTGTCTCCGGAAGAGTCTCAAACTTGCTTCTGGAAATTACAGAATATTGTCATACCTGGCAAGTGAGAACCAGTTGTTTCGCAATGATTTATCTGTTTGTTTCTTCTTTCTAGTATATAATGCTCTGCTTCTCATTCATATATGACCTGACGTTGAGAGAATTCTCAAAAAAAAATCAGAACAGCTTTCAGAGAAATCAATCCATAACTTTTCAGAATCATTGAAGCAACAAATCTTGAGGCAACATTTTTCTTTATTGATTTCTCTAAGGCATTTGATTCCTTACACAAATGAAAGACAGAATAAATACTTCTAGCATATGGTCTCCCAAAAGAAACTGTTTCTTTTAGAATGATACTAACAAAAACGCAAGAGCAGTGTTTTGCTCACCTGAAGATGACGCTGACTTCTTTGACATAATTACTGGACTATTTCAAGGAGATACACAAGCACCATATCTATTCATTATCTGCTTAAATTATGTACTACAAACATCAATAGATCTAATGGAAGAAAATGGTATCACGCTAAAAAAGATGAGAAGCAGAAGATATCCTGCAGAAACCATTACATATGCAGACAATACAGGTGATCAAGCACTTCTCAAAAATACATCCTCCCAAACTGAATCCAACAGCATAGCCTGAAGCAGGCAGCAAGGGCCATTGGCCTCTATATGAACTGAGATAAAATAGAGTTCATATGCTTTGAACAAGAGGGTGCAATCTGCACAATGTGGTAAGACTCTGAAATTAGGAGACCAGTTCACATACCTCATTAGCAATATCTCATCAACTGAAAGTGATGTCACAATATGCATAGAAAAAGCATGGAACTGCTATTTTCATATAGACATCTGATCCCTTTGATAAAATAAAATGGGATTTTCAATGCTGTTGAGTTTGGTAATAATACTTAACTATATTTATTTTGTTTACACAATTTCCATTAGAAATAATAAAATCCCTACTTTTCATAAAATTAATTTTTATAAAAAATTGATTGAGATGTGTTTATTTATTAGTGATACTGTAATATGAATAAGAATAACTATGTTTATGTTTTATATTTTGTCTGTCAGAAATGCTGATCTCTAAAGTGATTAAGTGCAATTAATGATGATATTTCTGATTGAAAATCACAAAATAAATCACACCATCACTTGATGGAAGTCACTACATTGCCCATGCGAACTCTATGATCAATTTGTAGGATTAATTTTGATTGTAAATTTATGCCTATATTTACCTTGCAATATCAGGATTAATTCTTTTATCTCTAATATTTAAAAAAATCCTTAATATTTAATAAGATACCACTTTGATAATCACCACCTCATTATGAAAACAGAAAAGTATTGCACAGCAGAATCTAATTTTTTAAACCATATTTGGTGGGTCTGTTTCTTTGATAATTTTGAGTAATAAGCTTTTAATTATTTGGGTTACTTGTATATTCAGGGCCACATCCCAATACTTCAGCATTAAATAACCCAATGAAGGTTGACATGCCACAAAACCAAGTCAACTGAGATAATAGACAGACAAAATTTAAAAACAGATTTATTTGTTTATTGAATTTATTCTTTTGTCCCAGGCAATATAGGAACTTCTGCATTTACAATAAACTAGTCACTCTCAAAGCGTCAAATTGCAGAAGTTAATCAGTAATTGACCCAGTTCAATACTTAAAGGGGTAACTATTTAGTTATAATAGGTATCGTAAGCAACCTAAGGCCTCTGTGCAAAGCTAAGCAAAACTTAGTGAATAACAATACTAGGAACTTATCTGTGTGTGTGTGTGTGTGTGTGGAGTGTAAACTGAGACATACATATGTACATAGATGCATGCACCTAAGCAAACTTAGTTTAACAGATATTGAAGAGTAAGAGAAAGAAAATCATTTCCAATAAGATGTTACTCACAATCTGTCACATTATTTTTGATGGTGGTAGGTACTGCTTGGTTTAAGATTAGTTTTAAATGAAGAAATGAATAACAGAATGAGCTGAATGAAAGTGCAGCTTAACAAAGAAATGAATAACAGAATGACCTGTATGAAAGTGTAGCTCGTCAGAGAAATAGATAAATAAATTAATGAAATTACTGGATGACCAACACAGAAAAAATAAATGACAAAAAATCAAAGGACAATTAGCAACCACCAAAATGAGTTCTTTGAAATTCTTACTTGACAATTGTGGTTGAATTAAGTCTGAGAGTTTTTTTGTGGTAATAAATATCTCTCAAATCAAAAGTTTAAAATAGTATTTACGATCTTAAAAAAAGACAAGGTCATTGTCAAATTAGAAATAGGATATTGACCACTTAAAAAAGATTTTAAAATGTCCACAAAAAAGTGAACAAGAGAAAAGAAGAGGGGATAATTTTGAGTTATAAGCTTTTAATTACTTGGCTTACTTGTATATTTAGGACCACATCCCAATTACCTCAGAGAAGATAGGCATCTGGCATAGTGTGTGTTTGACTGAAGTCACAGGGAGTATTCATCCATCAGAAAAATTTGATCTGAATCCAAGAGTGTCATTTATGTAAGAAGTGAACCACAAGAAATACCTGTCAGCCACTTTCTCTTTCTCCCTCTTGCTTCAAAAGTCAATAGTATTTTGATGGGTAATTGACAAATAAATTATAAAAGATAGTAAAAAAACCAAAATTCATTGTGTTAGTGTCAGTTTGTTTTAAAGTGACAAACAAAATATCTTTCATCCAAAAAGGAGTCAGGAACCTGCCCACTTTTCAGGAAATTAAGGAATAAAAAGAATTCACCTTTCCTCCACAAAAAGGACTGGTGGAGAGCTTTGTGCTTTGTGTGTCATACTTGCTACTCTGTGAACAACTCTCATCCAACATAGCAGTCCAAAGTTGTAATCCCTTACACACTCTTCTGACTACAAGACACAGCTATTTGTCCCCATAATTACTAGAGTACAGATGTAGTACAATGACTCTGGCATTTATATCCATTTGGTGGGACATGACAAAGATAACATAACAAATCAAACAGGAATGTAGATTTAAAAAAGCTCTTACTTGAAGACCAGCATATTCATAGTCTTTCTCTCGACATTTGTTGATGCAGAAAGTAATAGTTAAGTTGTCATAGGTTCCAAGCATCTCCATTGACCAGTTTTTATGATCAGGAAAACATCCAATGTAATCTGTGTGATCATTTTTTTACATAAGATTAAATACCATAGAGTTCCACATTTCAAATAAAACTTGAAAAAATAATAGTACTTTTACAGAATAACAACCCATCACAATTGAATTGTGCATTAATTTTTTTCAAATTTAGCTCAAATGTATAAAGTTTGATATTACATCAAGTGTTTAGATAATACTAATTTTCAGTTATTTGCTTCAGTTTTATTAAACAGTTAAATCTCCAAATAACATCAGCCATAACTCACAGGTGACATACTGTTATATGACCAAAAGAGATCTCTTCTAATTTATTGTACAAACAAAATAATTATTCCAACTAGCGTCTATGACAGCATTCACAGGATGTTATCTGTGCAGAGATTTTCTTCAAAATGTAAAAAGGATAGGATCAGCGCATAGCAAAATATTGATGAAATTTGTCAAAAAATAAGAATAATCAAAAGTATTTTTTCGGCCAATCCATGACCTTCGTGGTAAAAAACAAAGGAAACCCAATTTGATCCGATCCAAAAGACAAAAACACTATAAAAGACAAATTTCTCGACAGCAGAGCCAGATCAAAAGAAGGCAGATGATCCCGTAGACTAGAACTCCAACTCTAGGAGAGAGAGAAAGTGGGGGAGAGAGAGAGGCAAAATTCAAAAGCATGCATCACTCACATTGACTTTCCTCTTCTCCGCTTTGAAGGAAGCAACTAAGCCATAAATCACCAAACACCCCTCTCCTTCCCGCACTTGTAACATCTGATTGACCGCATGTGCATAAGTCTAACAATGCTACCACTATTAAGCATAGGACATTTTTCTACTTTTTAATTCCTTATCGACACGTTTATACAAACCCAGTTATTTGAAATCTTTACTAATTTGTTTCCAATACAATTGTTTTAATTTTTACATGTCTTCATATTCTTTGTTTTTGCAACTGTGTTTTTGTTCTTTTCTTGCAACTATACACTGATATAACAACATAAACACCATCTCAGTGAACAAGAGAGGGAAAGATTGGAGAAATATGTCCAAACTGTAGTTAAAGACTTTGGAGTTTAACAGTTAAATTAAAAAGGAAGCAATTGACTGAAAATTACTCTTGTCTGGATTTTGAATTTAAACATTGTACATACTTTTTTAGTAACTTTAAATAAAATTTATATAAGTTTCAATGAGGGTAGTTATTTTATACTAGCAATAAAATAATAAGAAACCATTCAATTTTCTCAAGTTTAAAACCAAATGAATTATATACAAATCCCAAGGAGAAAAAAATAGTTGAAATAGTTTATTTGTTTCAGGAATTTTTGTTTTTTTGAAAAGATCCAAATTTGTTTTAGGTAAGTTTGCCATTTTCTTGGAAAAAAATTTTTGATGCTTTCAATCAATAAAGCCATCAAATTAGTTTGTTTGAAAAAAATATTAATTTCATTAAATTTTATGTGTGGAGTTTACCATGTAACTGATATAGTAAAGTAAACATTTGCTTTCCATTCATCCTGGAAAGACTGTTAAGTATTTACTTTGGTTTGGTTTCTTTGTTTAATGGCATATCAACCTTCATGGGTTATTTAATAGCAAAGCCACCCTTCTAGAAAAACAGCACTAATACTATCTAACCCACAGCTGAGGTGGGAAAAGGAGGTTCATCATCAAGAGTATTAGTCTCAAAGTGAACATAATAGCACAACTGGAGTTCAGACTCACTTACTTCAAGTCTGCAGTCCAGTACTTTAGTCATTATGCCATGGAGACTCACCTTGTAAAGTACTTAGTTATGACTGTAATCATAGTAGCAGTTGTAATACTTTTAGCATTGGTGTTATGTTTAGGATAGGGTTGAGCTTGGATTAAAGTTCAAGAAAGGCAGTGAGAACCAAACTCACAAACACTGGCCAGCCAATCTATCTTGCTAACCATTATACCATATGAGGTGCCTTTCAAATACCTATATTTAAGCTTTAAAGCCAAATTTACTAATTCTCAAAAGCATCACAAAATATTCTTTGAAATATATATATATAGTATAATCCATTATATAAATGTGTGCGTGTGGGGGGGACAGCATTCATCTGAAGAGGGTTAAGCCAATTCCACACACTTATTCATACACAAAGTTTTTTGGGTACTTGAAGGTGGTCCCCACCCACATTCATCCACTAGATTAGTATATAGATGTGTATCTATAAAAAAGGTCTCATCGGTGGGTTGGAAAGATCTATTTAAGATCAGGTTTAAAATCATTTCCTCCAACATTGACTCTTAAAACATTAATATTACAACTATTGGTTGTCTTCAGATTGGATCTCTAAACAACCTTTTCACATTGGCAATCAGTCTTAGAAATGCTAATCCTGTGTACTCAGATGTATTGACATAAGAAAAGACAACATCATTTACTCTCCAAGTTGGCTAGGGCTGTAGAATACACTGACTGCTTCTCAGCAGAGGGGTAAGACCTCCAAACAGTGTCCTGGATATAACACCAAACAATATGATGGTAAGGCTCCAGTAATGCTGGAGCTTTAAGGAATGCAGACTACCCCTTCATGGTCCTCTCTGGCCTGGAGTGGTAGCACCTGATAGGGTTCTATCAATGGGTCAAATAGAACTAAACTGTGTACTTATGCTAAACTGAATTGTTTGAAATAGAACTATTTTGACATTAACTGTGTGTAAGTAAAAAAATCTATACTTATACGAAACTGAATTGTTTGAAATTTAAGTCAGCATCAAATGACTCGAAAGGGTTGATACACTGTCAAACAAACAAACCAACCAACCAACCAACATAATTTGCTTTGATTTGTGAATCAGAATAGTTTCTTAGTCACAGCTACTTTTTATGTGGAAATTATCTTTTTTTATTTATTATTTTATGTTAGAAAAAATATATTAAAGTAAATCTTAACTGAGTTCTTGTATTCTAACTTATTTTTGCACTTGACAATGCTAGGTTTACCTGCTGGTTATTTGATAACCACTCCTGATAACTAAACATCTAACCAGGTATTTTGCACTATGTTCTAATATACACCTGATATCAAAGTTGATGATTGTACATTGTTTTTATTTACACAAAAAACTATTTCTTTTGAAAGATGAAACTATATTTTTTCAATGTTTTATATTTTAAGACAATCATTTAACAGCCATATGAATGGTTAATTGGGCCAGTAGTCCCTAAACACACAGGTCTGATGCACCACAGGAATTTGAAGGATTAAAAATGATGTTCTCCACAAAAGCAAACATCATAAAATTATCATTCAGTTGTAAATTGGACTGGAAATTGCTTTGTCCTTGAAGTGTATTGCTGTAATAACAATTTCACTGTGATAATATAACAATACAAATATATATATATATATATATATACTAATTAAAAGTAAAATTGCAATACCCTGAATATCTATTTCCATTTACTCAATATGTATAGATAATACAAGTGGATTATAGGAAATGATCTCATATAATATACAAATCAATACATGCATGATATCCAAAATAAAGAGTACATCAACAACATGCCAACCCAATATTAGTACACTGTATTGATAATTGGGCATTAAAATATACCAGTACTTACATATGTATACAGTCAATGCACTAGTATGAATGTTAATACATCATATGATAACCAAAATAATTTTCAAATTTCATCAGAACATCTCTAAGCATAAAATTACTGTACACAAGTCAAAATAAGATTCATCTTTCACAGTGTTATACTTTATTTTGCATTAGTGTATATATACAAGCATAATTTAAATTTAGTAATATATAGATTTATCAACAAATACATTTTCAGGATAAAGATATAAAATTTGTCTAGTTTCATTTCCTTACCAATTCCTTCATTTTCTTCTTCAGTTGGAATATAATCATGTACTAAAAGAGGTTTTTCTGAAAATGAAATATTCAGAAAATAAGAAATAAATAATCATGTTCAATTATTAGAGACAAACTAACTTACATTCAAAATTCCTGTTTGCATTTTGTGAGAGGCTTTTTTATTCATATTTTTCTGCTATAACAGGATTATTTTCAATTATCATTATTATTTCAACATTAGCAAACAAGAAATATTAAAATATTTTACTTGTTCAGACCAATGATTTGGATTAATCAAACAATCATATACAGTTGTAAAACTCCCCAAATAGATTATATCAATTACATGTGAGTCAAGTTATAATTAATAGAACTAGAATGATACCAGAAGAAATACACCATATGAGTTGAAAACAAATCTTATCAGTCTTTGTACTCCTACACATTTAATCAACAGGTATCAAAGGAATTAAACTCTCTGGCATGTACAATACACTCGCCCAACCCAACCTACAATAGGCTGCCCACTTGAAAACACTTAAGGACAGCAAACTGCCAAAACAGATCATGAACTTTCAGCTGAGAGAAGGCTCATGTAAAACAGGTCTGGCAAAACTAGAAGATATCATCAAAGGAAGCTTGGAGGTCATGAACATCCCTTTAGACAATTGACAATACCAGTATAAAATCAAAAAACTTGAGGAAAAAAAATCAGTACAATGTCATCATTGGATACAATGGACAGCTAATAGTTTTAATCAACTTCAGTTACAAACTTACTAGTTCTTGTTTGTATTTTGTTAAGCTTTTTATCTATATTTCTAAAAGTTAGTAAAGTTTTCCATTTCTTTTAGCTAATAGAAAAAATACACTGAACCAAATTTCACTAGTCACTGTTCAAGAGCATGCAGAGTCTAACTCAACCATACCATTTGTCTCTTAAGACAGTTTTAAATTAGAATCTGAAATCATGGCATTATTTATAATGTTTTATAAGATACATCAACATTAAATAAAGTCATATGTACAAGATGTGATGAGTAAATTGTCATCTAAATTATGCAAAAATTAAAATAACACTCACACTCACTTTATAAGATGTAGTTACCAAATTACATGAAAATATCTGGAAATACGATAGATTAAATTTATTCTAAGAAATCGTCCTTGGCTTCAGCTACGTCCTCCAGATGTCATCAGAATCTCCTGCAAGCCTTTCCAACAATCTCCTTGTTTCAATAGGTAAATGCTGCCATTATCCTTGCCTTCAGTTTATCTTTGGTGTTGCACAGAGTTTTCTTAGTCTCTTGCTCAACCACACCCAAACGCATAATAATCAAGAAGATTGCAATCTGGGGAGTTAAATGGCCAAATGTTAGAGGTGATATGGTTGCAAAAATTTTCTACAAGCCAAGAGTAGATTCTCCTGCACATGAGGCATGGTGCAGAATTCTGTTGCCAGATGTAAGGCCTTCCAGCAACCACCCTCTCAATCCAGGCACTTGATGTAGGCCTCCATGTTGAGTTTGAGATCATGTGTGAAGATAAATATCAACATCGCTTGTGTCCACCCCAAACATCATGATGTGGACGGGAGGTTTGGTTTTTATCACCTTTGAGTACATCTTGTGGGGGCAGAGCAAGCCAATGTTTTTTCTCTGAGTTCACTATCTGATCCTGGCAGAAATCTTTCTCATCTGAGAAAAACAAAAGCCTGTTTAGTTAGAGGAGATGCTTGAATTTGAGCAAAAGATTTACAGCATTGTCTTTCCTCTTGTACTTCATGACCAATGATAGAAATTAGCCCATTTTAATCCGAGAAATAGCAAATGTCTACATACACTACCAGCTTGAAAATAAACTCGGATTCTCCCAAGTCCCAGGCTATGAATTACATCACAGTGCTGTTTTCATCACAGACAGTACCCAACTGACTTTAGTTTGCTGTTGACAAAACTTGAAACAAGCAAAGCACTGGTGCACTTGATAATTTAAAATAATGACAATTTACCTATTGCATAACACCATTTCTAGATTTACAATTATAACAATTCATGCCAAAATGCTGAGCAGAATTGCATTTAAAACATCACTTAATCCTAACTTGTCTGTCTGTGTGATTTGTCTTATCCTCAAGATTACTCTTTTAGTAAGATTTTTGTCTTCTATAATCTTTATATCAATTAGAATTTGCTGTTTTATTTATAACTGTGATTGTGTTGTACTTGGATAATTAATTATCAATAAATTCTTTCATGAATGTCTCTTTCAGAGCTGGATATGTCAGATTTCTACAAATGGTTTGTGCTAATTTTTCATTATCTACAGATATATTAGCTACATTTACTATTTCAGAAAAGTCTGAACTCCTTAATGTTATGATTTTATGAAAACTGACGCAACTTCAGATCTATCATCATCATCCTCAAATCATGCTGCTAGCATGGATTTTCCTGACTCTCTCTGTCTATTTGTCCCTATTATCCTTCACATACAGCAGCTCTGTGAGGATACAGGATGTAGCCCTGAAGACCTGCCAGAGGCAATGAGCAATAGGGAGAAGTGGTAAGAGAGGGTCAGGGATATCCATGCTGGTGGCACAACATGATGATGATGATGATGATGATCCATCACACCTTGCAGGTCTTCCAGACTATATTCTTTATTCACACAGAGCTTTTGTTGATAAGTTTTCGTTGGTCAGCCAACCCTGGCACATCCATATGGAGGGGTCCATTGGAAGACATAATTTGTGATTTTGTCCTTGCTCCTTAATTAGTGTTCTGCATGTCTTGTTTATCTTATTAGGATGGTTCTTGGGATGGGAGGTAAGTAGCCGTACAGCTGTTATTTCATGAGGTACTGTCTCCAGGATCTATTCAATATGACTTGTAGCATTCTTGTGTCATTCCCATCTAGCTTTTTCTCTGTAGATTTCGTCAGCATCCATGTGGTGCATCCATACAGTAGTATTGATGCAACTGCTGCTTGGAAGAGATTCCCCTTCTAATTTATTGGATAGATCAGACTTCTTTGTGATAGACTACCTATCAATACCAGTCCTAACCTTCACTAGGTGAGTACTGACATCACTTTCACTAGATGAGATGCTGCTTCCGAGGTACATGAACTTGTTCAGCAATTTCATAGTGTGACAGTGAGACCCCCACCCCCGAGATTAATTGAATAATTAATGATTCTAAGGGATTAGAACGAATGTGTTAATTAAATGGACGAAAGGGTGGATTTGGAAATAAGTTTTTTTTGTTACTACAGGGAATAAGTTGAGAAATTTCCTATATTTCAAAAAAATTTTCTTATCAATTTATTTCCTATCTTATTATTTTTTTTTCTTTGACCAACGTCCTGAGATTGAGGGATAGATTCGTTGAGTGGATCTTGCGATAAAAGGGGTAATGAAATCTGTGTGGCCTAGATGGGGAAAAGTTCAAATCAGGGACGAGAGACAGCATAAGTGGATTTTTTCCGTTTCAAGTGTCACTTGAAAATTAGCGGCTATTTAAGGAGATGGTTGGGTTTGCCAAAGAGCCTAAGTAGCGCGGCTTTATACGGGACCTCCAATGCGATCCAACTTCCTTTCAGGGGTCTCAAAGAAGAGTTTGTGGTGACACGCACGAGAGAGGCGATTTTGTATAGAGATTCAAGAGATCTAAAGGTATCAGGAGCAGGAATTGAAATCCGCACAGGAAGGAAGTGGAACGCTGCCAGGGAACTGAAGGTTGCGGAAGAGAGATTGCAGCAGAAGGCTATGGTCGGTACTGTGGCCAGTGGGACAAGAGGCCTGGGATATTATCCGAGTCCAAGGATAGACAACGCCAGAGGGAAAGAAAGAAGGGCGCTCTTGCAAAAAGAAGTAAGAGAAGGTATAGAGGAGACTAGGCTGGCAAAGATGGTAGGACTGTCTCAACAGGGTGCCTGGACCAGATGGGAAAATTATGTTCGGCGGCGAATTACCTGGTCGGACTTGTGAAAGGCCGACTTAAGCCAGCTAAGATTCCAGATCCAGGCAGTTTATGATCTTCTCCCTAGCCCATCAAACCTTCACGCATGGGCAAAAATGATACCCCAGCATGTCAGTTGTGCGGGGGTAAAGGATCGCTACAGCATTTGCTATCAGGATGCCCAAGATCATTGAGTGAAGGGCGTTATCGCTGGCGACATGACCAGGTCCTTAAAGTTATTGCTGGAGTGGTATCGGAGGCATTAAAATCGAATAGATTCAGTCCTGGAAGACATAAGGTTATTTTTGTTAGAGCGGGAAGCTCGAAACAGCAGCAGATAAAAAATAAAGTATCGATGTTGTCGTCGGCGCCAGATTGGCAATTGTTGGTGGACCTGGAAAGGCAGACGAAGTTTCCAGCGCATATTGTGGAGACAAAACTCCGACCAGATTTAGTTATGTTTTCAAATTCCACAAAGAAGATGATAATGTGGGAATTGTCAGTCCCATGGGAAGAAAACATGGAGTCCACACACGAAAGAAAGATAGCCAAATATGAGCCGCTAGTAGAGCAATGTCGAATGAATGGTTGGCAGGCAATATGCCAGGCAGTTGAAGTGGGATGTCGCGGATGAGTAAAGCGTTATCAAGCATCGGCATTTCAGGAGCGGTAAAACGAAAGGCCCTGAAAAATATTACCACTGCAGCTGAAAGAGCAGCGAATTGGTTGTGGATCAGAAGGGCGGATAGTTGGGGTTGTAGATAGGTGATTATTAGAAGGGGGGTTAAAAAAAGAGGGAAAAAAAAAAGATTGTCTAATTTAAAACGATATATACACGTATGATTTTATTTAGTTTTTTATCTGTTATTTTTTTTTTTTAGTTTTGTTTATTTTTTGCACGCGAAAGAGTGTGGTTGTATTAGGCTTTAAGCGTTCATTTGAAATCGGTTCATTTAATTGATTAATATCTTAGACGTTTTAGCCATTTTGTAAATATAGCATTTTAAACGACAATGTTTTTGTGAAGATTTCAACGTATTACTCGTTTTTTTTTTGTTTTGTTTTTTTTTTTCGTCTTTTCTCATTCGTAAATCATTCAATGAGTTTTAACGTATAGTAATGCGCGGCGTCTGTTTTAGTTCGTAATTGTAAATACATGTACAGTGTTTAATGAAAATAAGTTTTAAAACAAAACTAAACGTATGGCAGTTTTATATGGGAGTTTGTTGCTTTGATCGCAATTTGATATTTATGTACAGATTTTTTTTTTTAATTAAAATTTTTATTTTTTTAATTTTTTTTTTCGTCTTTTCTCATTCGTAAACCGTTCGATTAGGAAGTTTTAACGTATAGCAATGCGCGGCGTCTGATTTAGTTCGTAATTGTATGTTCATGTACAGTCTTTAATGGAAATAAGTTTTAAAACAAAACTAAACGTATGTCATTTTATATACGAGTTTGTTGTTTTAATCGCAATTCTTTAGTTATGTACAGTTTTTTATTTTTTTATTTTTTTTTTTAAATTTATTTTTAAGTTTGTTATTTTTTTTCTTTAAGTGAAAAAAATTAATTTTAAAAAAAGGGAAAAAAGGAAGGAATACATACCGGAATGAACAAATAACCGAATAACGACCCCATTGTGGCAAAGAAGCAGAGTAAAGTGGCCTCCCGATTTTTAAAGGAAAGATTTAGAAGTCATCAGTAGAGCTTAGCTCTGATTGGCTGTTGCAAAATTATATATAGAGCCTTTTCTGTGGTCATTTTTTTTTCTCCTTGTGTGGATGCGCAGGTTGGCTGCCGGGATGGGAGTTGGAGTTAGATCGATGCCAACTGGGTCATTTGGGTGAGGGGGTCTGATGTTGAAAGACCCGAAACCTCCCATGATCCCAAAGGAAACATCACTGACGACCCATCCCGAAGCATCAACTAAGATGTATAGTATAAAAAAATGGCTAGGGGAACCAGTGGGGCGACTGAGATTCATTTTTTAGTACCTCTTAAAAACAATGACCACCTCTAGAATCTGAAAAAATTCGGTTAGCCTGGAAATTTACATATCATTATTCATGGGCGTGCCCCAAAATTGTAGAGACCCCGCCCCCAATTTATATAAGCAGTGCACAGCGCCCATAGATCGGTAGAGATGAGATCAAGGCAGACGAGACATGAGAGACAGAGAGAGTGGAATCGGAAATTTAGAATAGTTCAGAATTGAGAATAGTCCCAGAGTTGCGGGCGAAGTCAAGATTAGTCCAGAACAGTGAGTTCAAAGCAAAAGCCAAGACGAACAAATATTTTTATTAAGATAACCGAGTTACAATAGTCGCCTCCCTTGCATCTTCTGTTTGATCTGTCACATTCCCAAACAAACGAATAAGTTTCGTATGACCTTTTTCCTTCTTTTTGTATTCTACACATTTCTGTAAATACGTATATAGCTAGATAAAAACAATTGCTTTGAGAAAATTATTATACAAAAATCGAAAGCGTTGTTTTCTTTCTTTTTGTGTATTTTTGTAAACCACAACAGGAACTGTTTTCTCCACTGACAGCTATTTTACTTCGGCATGGATTCCAGCCAAATCTAGATCGACTCCCACAGTGGAAACGGTCAAAGGAAGCTAAAGCACTGCTATTCGGATCAAAGATTCATAACATGGCGAATGGTGGCAGTTATCTCAGATTAACAAGGAAAGCCGAGGGATTTGAGTTCAGTGAAAACTCTCCAGCTAAGCTAGACGCATCGGCCAGGTCTGGACCTCCAACATCAGAAGAGAACCCCCATTTAGAGTGGAGATATCTCTTTCTTGATTAAAACACATGTACTCTGTTTTATCCACATTCACGTAGAGACCAATGCCTCCTGCTGCCTAGTCTTGGCTATACAGCAAGGATTCGACTTGGGTAGGTGTATATGCTTGAAGCGCTATGTCATCTGCCTTGTCTGCGTCCATTATAGTTTTTGAGAGTTATCGTCTGCTTCTTGCCTTTTTTAGTGTGAAGCTATTTTCTTTTATTAAATATATCGACATTGTAAGTACAAACATATATAGTGCAAATGTATCTCCTTGGAAAATTCCAGCAACAATATTGAAGAAGTCTGTGTCTCAATCAGGTGAGTGAACCATTGCTTTCGTGTTTTTATAAAGCATCATTAGTTTGTACCAGCTCATTGGCCAAGTGGGTAGAGTGTTCGCCAATGGTCCAGAAGACATGGGTTCAATCCCAAGACTTTTAAGATGGCACTTGATACCTCCTTGCTTAATACTCAGCAATATAAGGTTCGTATCAAGGGTAAAGTGGAGTAATCCAGGAAAAGGAGTAGCGCCCTCCACTACACCTCGGTGTAGTAGCTATTGAAAAGGGAGCCTTCGGGTCGCCCTCGACTACGGTCGCCAACTTTACTATTATAGTGTTATCAGTTTCTTTAAGGAAACAATTTGCTAGTAGTATCTACTCCATCTTCCCTCTGTGTATGGAATCAAATACCTTAGAGAAAACTATAAACAAGAGTATGGCATCAAGGTTTTTAGCACAAACTCCTATGATTCAACACGTCATTAGAATATGTGATGTTGTGGATCGATTTTTTTGAAGAATTGTTTTTATTTCTGGTTTGATGCAATTGAGAAGCAGAGCATTATAAACCTTAACTGCTGTAGAGGTTAGATTTATGCCTCTGTAGCTCTTGGTGATTCTGAGGTCACATTTCTTAGGGAAGGGGAGGATGCAGCTCTTTATCCATCTCTTTATTGCGTTCTGGTTTTTATGACGACATTGAGTTCTTCTTGGGTAAACTGTCTTAGTTAGATGTCAACTTGTTTATTAATGATTTTTATGATAGGTCTGTCTGTGACTTTAGGGAAGTTTCCAAGATGATTCTGGAAATGTTTTTTCCACATCTATATTCGTTCCACTTGGCTGGCAGATTTCTGTTTTGTTCTTGAGATGCTCTTTCCTTTATTCATTTCATTAATTGTCTGCGATACTATTCGTGATTGTCTGTCTTTAGTTGAGTTTCTTATTTTGTTAATCTGACCTTGAATGTATTCATTTTGTTCTGTGTTAAATAGTTCTCTTCGTGCCTTAAATTTCTACGTGTTGGCATTAGTTGGGTTTCTTTTATTGCATAATGATGCTTTTTTCACGTTATCTCATTTTTTCCTAACTGCTAGTGTCTCCTTTGGAACACAACACTTGGCTCTTGATTTGGTTGGAATGCATTTCGCTGCGGCTTCTATGTGGGCATTGATGAAGTTTTCGTATTCGTCATTCGGAGTATGTGTTTCAGATACCTCCTGAAGAGTATCAACTTTTTTCTTACAGTTACCATATATTTATTGCTGATATATTTATTTTATGCGAGGACCAGTCGTAGTGTTTGGTTTTTATTTCTGCTTAGGGTCAGGCATATCTTTGCAGTGACAATTTTGTGATCGGATGACACTCCTTCAAAAAAGGAATATGCCTCACAATTCAGTGCGCTATTAATCCATTTCTTGTTTATGAGTATATAATCTAGCTGTGCTTTAGCATTATTTGGGTAGCTATAAGTCCAAGTTTCCCCTCCCTTTTCTTGGAATTCAGGATTAAGGCATGATAGTCTGTTTTGGAGTGAAACGTTTGTTAGATGTTCCCCATTTCTGTGTGACGAGTTGTGTCAGCAGAATTTTTAATTTTCGTCTTTACCTATTTGGGCATTCATGTCTCCACCGATAATAATTATGTTTTGTCTAAGAATACAACAGACAAGGGAAGATAACTCTTTGTAAAAGGGGATGAGATCTGTTTCATCACTGGCATTGGTGGGAGTGTAAGAGATGATTATCATGCAGGGGTTGCCGTTAAATGAAGTACACATCCTTCTCAGTAATATTTTCTCAATACTATTAAGCGATTTTAGGACCTGAGGACTGAGAAGCATTTCCATCCCCTACCCGATGACGGTATTGACGGAGTTTTTCCATGAAAATACTGAGACAAACATCCATCCATTGTCGATATTTTACTTTATTTTTAGTTCGTTATGGTAGTAATATCTATGTTCTTGTATGAATATTATGTCTATGTAATGCCCTGCCTCAGATGCTATCAGCACAGGTAGCTGGTCTATTCTATTTAAAGTTCGAATATTAAATGTCACTATGTGTACTGTGCTTTTGCATGTTAACTCAAGGTTCGAATGACCATCGTTGATAAGTACATGTTGTCCTCTTTTACTGCAACTACTGGAATTAACCACATGTTCTATTTCATTGATATTTTGATGATGATTATTATTATTATCATAGTTGTTGTTGTTATTGCTATCACTATTATTATTAATATTTCAACTTCATTTTAATCGTTCTTCATGTGTCTATTTGAATTCATAATTGTAGTAACTGGAATCTTAAGGATTGGTTGTTTTGAAAAAGCAATTAAAAAGAGGGGAACAGAGGTAATGAATTGAATACTGCTTGAATAATCTTTAAAGTCACATGGCTCACTTTGGAAAACAATTTAGGAATTTCATTTTTTAGCAGCAGTTGAACCAATAAGACCCACAATGAAATTAGAGAAATTGGAAAAATAAAACTGAATAGTCAGACTTTCACTTAGTTAAAACTTAGCAAAAATGAAGAAGAATGTTTAAAGCCTAAACCTGACATCAGAAGCCATGTAAAGCAGCATGGTGGATATGAAGTAAGATGGATGAACCCAAAGTTGGGTCAACATCATGCTTCACCTGAAGCTACTCATCGATATGGTTAGCATCTATCAATGAAATAAAATAACAGCTATCAAAAGAAGACAATGACTCTAATTCAAGCCATAAGTCCAAAATGCATCACACTTCACATGGGAAAAGAACGGGTACATTCTGCTGGGTTGGAGATCTGACTCCAATGTTCCAAAATTCAGTTACAGAACTCAAACCCAAACCAAAGTTAATTAAATCAACACAAAACTGCAAAAATTATGATATTAATTTCGCTCATCTTATTTACTAACCTGGGAAATAAAGATATCTTTTCTGATCCACAGGAAAAAGAATATTTACTGGAGGATATTCATCTGAAAAATAAATCACTCAAAAGTTAGAAATAATCAACATCTTCAAAAACAGTTCTAAAACAGTTCATACCAAATAAGCCAAAAGTTATTATCAGAATATTTATCAGGTATATTCACTGTAGAATGTTTGATTTATGGAAAAAATATTGTCATCCACTACTTGCCTCTAACTTTATACACAGCAATAGCCCAAAACCCACCACAGTTTTCACGAGAATCTCCTTGGCAGGCCATAGTACAATGGTAAGATTTACCATATCTTTGAAAACCACCATTGCCACAAAAACACTCCTTTCCATACTACAATCAAACAAATATCAGATGATTTATAATCTTGACAGCATTTCAATATCTTATTTCATTTTTCACAGCAAAGAAAATACAAACTCTCAAAAACCGTACATATAAACACCATCAATGTTTCTTAATTATCTATACATTCAGAAATGGAGAACTTTTCATTAACATAAAAATCTATATTCTGCTACTTTGAGTTTTTGAAATATTTTCAAAGCATTCAAAATGTACAAATCAATCAAAGAAAAATTACTTACTTGAAGACCAGCATACCTAAAATTTTCATTGCGACAATAATCTTTGCACCATGAAACAGTCATGGTCTCAGATGAAACAGCTCTGTCATTCATAGCTCTATTGCTTTGGTCTATATAACAACCCATGAAATCTTTTTCTGAAAGGGAAACACAAAACAAAACTATCCACTGCAGAAATGGGATGGGTATCAATGCTTCTATAGAATATTCCATTCATGAAACTTTATAATATATATATATATATATATATATATATATATATATATATATATATATATATTCTATCTCTGTGTGTATGTGTGTGTAAGTATGTTTAGGCAGTAGATGTCATTGTAGGCATATTTTATCAAAGATGACAAACAGTTACTTAGATTTTAATTTTTTTATTAGAATGTTTATATACACAGGATAACACAATTGAGGGTGAACGCTGTTTAGTAATTATCTAAAATCCCAGCTGCTATAACTAGCACACATGTACTTTCAGCTTACCTTAGTTCTTTGTCAAGAGTATGTGTATGACCACACCATAGATTATAATATATTTTTTGTTGGCGGTATCCATGGTGTAATGATTACTCTGAATTCAAACCTGTTAAACTCAGCTGAGAAATAAAGCTTGTATCACATCCTGTTCAAGAGGGGAGGACAGGTAAGTATATATAATATTTTTTCTGTCACCAATGAATATTTTGAATGAGAGTATTCATTATATGCTGTCAATGTCATGTTTGAACACTCATTTCATTAGTGTTGGTTGGAATAAGTACAAATCACAGATCAGAATCACACGACTATGTATCAACAAGCCAGAAGAAATATGCACCTATGTCAGATTCTTATAAGTTACAAGTATTCATTTAAGAAATAAGGGAAGTAAACTGATGCGCAGTACTTCAACATAATGTGGTATTTTAGGTGCACTAGTATTAGCATCAATCACAATAACTATCTTAAATTTTCTTAGTATATGATGAAACTTAGATATTTATTGCTATCTGTGTGTGATTTATATACATATATATATATATATATATAAATAATTTGTTTACTAACAGTATCAACATTTGGTTACAGTAAAATAGAATCATGTTAATTCTATTTTTATTACCATCATTGTTTCACTTCCTATAAATAGCGGTCAGAAAATTTATTTTCACTTCTTCATCAACAATGGGCCAAGGAAATCTAATATATATATATATATATATATATATATATATGCAGATGATCAGACGTTTCACCGTTAAATTCTTAAGTACATTATATATATATAGGTAATATTCAGTCAGGTTAAACCAGAGTTTGGAGTAATTCCCTCAGGACAAGAAAATCATTCAAGAGCTGAACATTTAAGAAGTCCCATATAAATTTTTTCTTCATGTTTATGGTTTACACCAGAAACAGAAAATACAGGATGGAAATAAATTTATAATCCTGAATTAACCGGTCTTTGGTTTTTTTCTTAAAGATATATATATATATATATATATATATATATATATATATATACACACACAAAAACATTCATGGTGTGATTGTTACCATTGTATGAAGTGGACATGGGAACACAAGTTCAATTCCTGCATGAGACTGTTTGCATTTCAAAATTGTGGAAAAACTCTCAGGAAAGAATTACTTTCCCACCCACAGTTGGCAAATAGCCAGGAAGAATGGCCTCTTCAACTGGTCAAGAAGATGTAAAAACTCTGAATTCAAACCCATTAAGATGCAGCATAACAAATTGAACTTGTGCCATATCCTGATTGTTAAAGGGATGAATAAATACATTTATATATATAGGGAATTGAACAGGATCCCAATGAGAAATCTTCTTATACATAGAGGCCATCAAATTATTAGGCCAATATATTTTTGCTTCTTATAGCACTTACATTACAAAAATTTTGCTCATTCCTAATACAAAAAATCACAATGAATTTTTATGCAATGTCTGCAAATATAGATATACGCATTGTGAAGAATACAAATATACTTTTTGCGATTTCTCCATCTTTATCGTACAAAATTATGAAGTATGGGCCAAAAAATATCAAAATCAAAATATCATATTTTGATGAAATTATTAAATAGCAAAATCCAATAACTTTTAACAAAATATTTTGTCATTTATATCAAAATTTTGAAGCCTATAAGTTAACATAGAAAAGAAAAATTCTGACACAAATAATTTGTTTTTATGAAAATAAACTTCTCTACATAAGTGAGTGAAATAACATTGAAGAAGATGATTTTAAAATTTATCAACTAAGTCAAAACCTATAAGGATCATTGAATAAGTTTCCAGACTTTTTTCGTATGGGCACTTTTATTGATAGTACACACATGAAACTCTAGTCCCCTTCGAAGTAATCTCCTCCGGCTGCAATGCACTTGTTGTACCATTACAACAACTTCTGGAAAGCCCCATGCAAGTCCTCTTGTGTGAGCGTGTCAATGACCTTCGTCACAGCCTCTTTCATCTCCTCAATTGTCTCATAACGATAGCCTCTGAGCTTAGGGAATAACCAAAAGTCACAGGGAGCAAGGTGTCAACTATAGGGAGGGTGGGGGACTGTCTGGATGCCCATCTTGGTCAAATAGTCTGTGACAAGGATATAGTTGTGGACTGGTGCATTGTCCTGCTGGAAATGCCACTGACCCGATTTGAAGAGTGTTGGCCTCTTCTGATGGAATCTCTTCCTGAACTCCCTTAAAACCTCAACATAGTAACCCTAACCCTAACTCTTTAGCCAATCAACTCTAGTGTATTGACTTCTTTACTCCTCCCACACCTCTCATCATCCCTCACAGACTCCTTGCCTTCCTTGAATCTCTTATGCCACATAAAAACTGATGCTCAATTCATGCAATACAGTCACAAAAAGCATTCTGAAGCATTCCATACGTTTCTGTGGCATCATTTTTTTCAAGTTTAAAACAGAATTTTATTGATTATCGTTCTTCTAAAGTATCCTCACATCCAGATTGCATGTTTGAAATTCACCAGCTGTGACAATCAGGCTTTAGTAGGGTGTATTCCAATTGCTGCTGTAGCTGTTCATTTGAATCTGAAATAATAAAAATTGGTCAGTCATATCATAAGATGTATAGCAATAACATACTGAATTTTCAAGAGTCTACGTCAATTTTAAATGCCTGTACAAAAACTCTGGAAACTTATAGAATGCACCACGTACTTTAAAACAACTTTTTTTACTAATTAAAATAATGCACAAAAGAAAATATTGCCATCAATTACTTGCCTGCAACTCTATACACAGCAATGGCCCAAAATCCACCACAGTTTTCATAAGGATTTCCTCGGCAAACCATTTTACAATTTTCAGATCTACCATATCTTTCATAACCGCCATTGCCACAAAAACACTCCTTTCCATACTACAATCAAACAAATATCAGATGATTTATAATCTTGACAGCATTTCAATATCTTATGTCATTTTTAAAAGCAAAGAAAATACAAACTCTCAAAATCCATAGTTATAACCACCCTTCAACTTTTCTTAAATATCTATACATTTAGGAATGGAGATCATTTTCATTAACATAAAAATCTATATTCTTTATGATCTGCAACATTTCAGGAATTTGCTTTGAATTTCTGGAATATTTTAAAAGCTTTCAAAATGTACAAATCAGTCAAAGAAAAATTACTTACTTGAAGACCAGCATACCTAAAATTTTCATTGCGACAATAATCTTGGCACAATTTAATAGTCATTTTCTCAGATGTAGTAGATTTCTCATTCATAGCTCTATTACTTTGGTCCGCAAAGCAACCTATGAAATTGTTTTCTGAAAGAGAAACACAAAACAACACTATCTACTGCTGAAATGGGATAGGTATCAATGCTTCTATAGAATATTCCATTCATGAAACTTTGTAATATATAGATATATTCTGTGTGTGTGTGTGTGTGTGTGTGTGTGTGTGTGTGTGTGTGTGTGTGTGTGTGTGTGTGTGTGTGTGTGTGTGTGTACATTTAGGCAGTAGATGTCATTGTAGGCATATTTTATCAAAGATGACAAACAGTTACTTAGATTTTAATTTTTTATTAGAATGTTTATATACACAGGATAACACAATTGAGGGTGAACGCTGTTTAGTAATTATCTAAAATCCCAGCTGCTATAACTAGCACACATGTACTTTCAGCTTACCTTAGTTCTTTGTCAAGAGTATGTGTATGACCGCACCATGAATTATAATATATTTTTGTTGGAGGTATCCATGGTGTAATGATTACTCTGAATTCAAACCTGTTAAACTCAGCTGAGAAATAAAGCTTGTATCACATCCTGTTCAAGAGGGGAGGACAGGTAAGTATATATAATATTTTTTCTGTCACCAATGAATATTTTGAATGAGAGTATTCATTATATGCTGTCAATGTCATGTTTGAACTCTCATTTCATTAGTGTTGGTTGGAATACGTACAAATCACAGATCAGAATCACACGACTATGTATCAACAAGCCAGAAGAAATATGCACCTATGTCAGATTCTTTTAAGTTATAAGTATTCATTTAAGAAATAAGGGAAGTAAACTGATGCGCAGTACTTCAACATAATGTGGTATTTTAGGTGCACTAGTATTAGCATCAATCACAATAACTATCTTAAATTTTCTTAGTATATGATGAAACTTAGATATTTATTGCTATCTGTGTGTGATTTATATATATATATATATATATATATATATATATATATATATATATATATATATATAATTTGTTTACTTACAGCATCATCATTTGGTTACAGTAAAATAGAATCATGTTAATTCTATTTTTATTAACATCATTGTTTCACTTACTATAAATAGAGGTCAGAAAATTTATTTTCACTTCTCCATCAACAATGGGCCAAGGAAATCTATATATATATATATATATATATATATATATATATATATATATATATATACAGATGATCAGACGTCTCACTGTTAAATTCTTAAGTACATTATATATATATATATATATATATATATATATATATATATATATATATATATATACACACACACAAAAACATTCATGGTGTGATTGTTACCATTGTATGAAGTGGACATGGGAACACAAGTTCAATTCCTGCATGAGACTGTTTGCATTTCAAAATTGTGGAAAAACTCTCAGGAAAGAATTACTTTCCCACCCACAGTTGGCAAATAGCCAGGAAGAATGGCCTCTTCAACTGGTCAAGAAGATGTAAAAACTCTGAATTCAAACCCATTAAGATGCAGCATAACAAATTGAACTTGTGCCATATCCTGATTGTTAAAGGGATGAATAAATACATTTATATATATAGGGAATTGAACAGGATCCCAATGAGAAATCTTCTTATACATAGAGGCCATCAAATTATTAGGCCAATATATTTTTGCTTCTTATAGCACTTACATTACAAAAATTTTGCTCATTCCTAATACAAAAAATCACAATGAATTTTTATGCAATGTCTGCAAATATAGATATACGCATTGTGAAGAATACAAATATACTTTTTGCGATTTCTCCATCTTTATCGTACAAAATTATGAAGTATGGGCCAAAAAATATCAAAATCAAAATATCATATTTTGATGAAATTATTAAATAGCAAAATCCAATAACTTTTAACAAAATATTTTGTCATTTATATCAAAATTTTGAAGCCTATAAGTTAACATAGAAAAGAAAAATTCTGACACAAATAATTTGTTTTTATGAAAATAAACTTCTCTACATAAGTGAGTGAAATAACATTGAAGAAGATGATTTTAAAATTTATCAACTAAGTCAAAACCTATAAGGATCATTGAATAAGTTTCCAGACTTTTTTCGTATGGGCACTTTTATTGATAGTACACACATGAAACTCTAGTCCCCTTCGAAGTAATCTCCTCCGGCTGCAATGCACTTGTTGTACCATTACAACAACTTCTGGAAAGCCCCATGCAAGTCCTCTTGTGTGAGCGTGTCAATGACCTTCGTCACAGCCTCTTTCATCTCCTCAATTGTCTCATAACGATAGCCTCTGAGCTTAGGGAATAACCAAAAGTCACAGGGAGCAAGGTGTCAACTATAGGGAGGGTGGGGGACTGTCTGGATGCCCATCTTGGTCAAATAGTCTGTGACAAGGATATAGTTGTGGACTGGTGCATTGTCCTGCTGGAAATGCCACTGACCCGATTTGAAGAGTGTTGGCCTCTTCTGATGGAATCTCTTCCTGAACTCCCTTAAAACCTCAACATAGTAACCCTAACCCTAACTCTTTAGCCAATCAACTCTAGTGTATTGACTTCTTTACTCCTCCCACACCTCTCATCATCCCTCACAGACTCCTTGCCTTCCTTGAATCTCTTATGCCACATAAAAACTGATGCTCAATTCATGCAATACAGTCACAAAAAGCATTCTGAAGCATTCCATACGTTTCTGTGGCATCATTTTTTTCAAGTTTAAAACAGAATTTTATTGATTATCGTTCTTCTAAAGTATCCTCACATCCAGATTGCATGTTTGAAATTCACCAGCTGTGACAATCAGGCTTTAGTAGGGTGTATTCCAATTGCTGCTGTAGCTGTTCATTTGAATCTGAAATAATAAAAATTGGTCAGTCATATCATAAGATGTATAGCAATAACATACTGAATTTTCAAGAGTCTACGTCAATTTTAAATGCCTGTACAAAAACTCTGGAAACTTATAGAATGCACCACGTACTTTAAAACAATTTTTTTTACTAATTAAAATAATGCACAAAAGAAAATATTGCCATCAATTACTCGCCTGCAACTCTATACACAGCAATGGCCCAATATCCACCACAGTTTTCATAAGGATTTCCTCGGCAAACCATTTTACAATTTTCAGATCTACCATATCTTTCATAATCGTCATTACCACAAAAACACTCCTTTCCATACTACAATCAAACAAATATCAGATGATTTATAATCTTGACAGCATTTCAATATCTTATGTCATTTTTAAAAGCAAAGAAAATACAAACTCTCAAAATCCATAGTTATAACCACCCTTCAACTTTTCTTAAATATCTATACATTTAGGAATGGAGATCATTTTCATTAACATAAAAATCTATATTCTTTATGATCTGCAACATTTCAGGAATTTGCTTTGAATTTCTGGAATATTTTAAAAGCTTTCAAAATGTACAAATCAGTCAAAGAAAAATTACTTACTTGAAGACCAGCATACCTAAAATTTTCATTGCGACAATAATCTTTGCACCATGAAACAGTCATGGTCTCAGATGAAACAGATCTGTCATTCATAGCTCTATTACTTTGGTCCGCAAAACAACCCATGAAATCTTTTTCTGAAAGGGAAGCACAAAACAACACTATCTACTGCTGAAATGGGATAGGTATCAATGCTTCTATAGAATATTCCATTCATGAAACTTTGTAATATATATATAGATATAGATATATTCTGTGTGTGTGTGTGTGTACATTTAGGCAGTAGATGTCATTGTAGACATATTTTATCAAAGATGACAAACAGTTACTTAGATTTTAATTTTTTATTAGAATGTTTATATACACAGGATAACACAATTGAGGGTGAACGCTGTTTAGTAATTATCTAAAATCCCAGCAGTTGTAACAAGCTTCCATGTACTTTCAGCCTACCTTAGTTCTTTGTCAAGAGTATGTGTATGACCACACCATAAATTATAATATATTTTTGTTGGAGGTATCCATGGTGTAATGTTTGCCATCGTAGGAAATAGATACAGCAATCCAAGTTCAAACCCTGAAAGAGTCTATTTGCATTTCCCATGATGCCAATATCTTTAGGAAATTTTTAAATCCAATTATTCTCTTCCCAGCTATAAGTAAATACTGGGCTAGACAGGGCACTTTAACATTGCTATGGTAGCCAGTCTAGAAGAAGAAATATTCTAAATTCAAACCTGTTAAACTCAGCTGAGAAATAAAGCTTTTATCACATCTGGTTCATGTGGAGGGGGTGCATGTAAATATATATAATATGTTTTCTGTCACCAATGAATATTTGGAATGAGAGTATTCAATTTATGTTGTCAATGTCATGTTTGAACACTTATTTCATTAGTGTTGGTTGGAATATGTACAAATCACAGATCAGGATCACATGACTATGTATCAACAAGCCAGAAGAAATATGCACCTACACGTATGTCAGATTTATTTAGCTATTCCAGCTTCTAAACACAAAGATATTTTTCTTAAGTGTTGGGTATCTGCTTTTTATAAGTATAGATTCCAGTATTTGAGTCTTTTTTATGCTTCATAGAATGTTTGTTTGATCAAGTAAAACTCTTGTAATATTTGTACAAGTGTTATCATCCTGTAAAATGTGTTCATTGATGTGTACACATTTGGTGCTAGTATTAGATGAATGACAAGTTAGTCTACAGGAAGGCATGGAGCTAGTATGTCTAATAAAGGAATTAAGCAGTGTTTTATCATTATAATTTTTGAAAATGCAATATCCCAATAAGGAAGAGAACTGATGCACAATGCTTCTACGTAATGTGGCATTTTAGGTGCACTAGTATTAGTAACAATCATGATAACTATCTTAAATTTTCTTTGGTATATGTTGAAGCAAATATTTATTGCTATCTGTGCCAGATATGTATACATCTATATATGGTATTTTTAATAATTGTTTCAATGTGTTTGTAGTTAAAATACATTTGGTTACAGTAAATAGGAATCATGTTGTTTTTATTTTTATTAAAATTATTGTTTAAGTTACAATGAATAAAGGGCAGTAAAGTTATTTCCATTTATTCATTAACAATATGCCCAGGAAATACATTAGATAGATAGATAGATAGATAGATAGATCATCGGACTTCTCATTATTTTCTTTAATACATTAATATGTATATATATATATATATATATATATATATATATATATATATATATATATATATATAGTGCATTGAACAGGAAACAAATGAGAAATCTCTTTTTTGTAGTGTGTGTCAAATTATTTTGCCAATATATTTTTTTTCATATATCAAATACAGTAGAATATTTTTGATATTTCCTAATACAAAGAATCACAATGAATTTTTATGCTATGTCTGCATATATAGATATACTCATTGTAAAGAAAATAAAATACTTTTTGCAATTCTTCCATCATTTTTGAACAAAATTATGATGTATGAGTTGAAAAACATCAAAAATCACTATTCATATGTTGATGAAATCATCAAATAGCAAAATCTAATAACTTTTAACAAGTAAAATGAAGTAAAGTAGTCAACCATAGTCAAGGATGAACCAAAGGTTCCCTTATCAATAGCTACACTGAGGAGTAGAGGAGGGTACTACTCCTTTCCAAGGATTGCACTTTAACCTTGATACATACCTAGTAATACTGAGTGTTAAGGAAGGTGATATCAAGTACTATTTTTGGATCATTGATACCAATGACCAAAAAAATGGTACTTGATAACTCAACCTGGGATTAAACGCCAGTCTCCAGGGCCATTGGTAAACACACCAGCCATTAGGCCAATGAGACGGTAAAATTCCTATCGAAATAATGAAGCTTCTAATTTAACAACATGAAAAAAAAATTCTGATACAAATCATTTGTGTTTTTATGAAAAAAATTTACCACATAATTGAGTGCAATAACAATGAAGAAAATAATTTTAGAATTTATCAACTAAGTCAAAACCTACTTTAAAATAACTATTTTTACTAATTAAGATAATACACAAAAGAAAATATTGCCATCAACTACTTGCCTCCAACTTTATACACAGCATTGGCCCAAAATCCACCACAGTTTTCACGAGGATTTCCTTGGCAATTCATATCACAATTATTCGATCTACCATATCTTCGAAAACCACCATTGCCACAAAAACACTGGTTTCGATACTACAATCAAGCAAATATCAGACAAATTATCATTTTGATAGCATTTTAGTATCTGATTTCATTTTTTAAAGCAGAGAAAATACAAACTATCAAAAACCATAGCCATAACCACCCTTCAACTTTTCTTAATTATCTTTAGGAATGGAGAACATTTTCATTAACATAACAATCTATATTCCTCATGATCTGCTACATTTTTGGAATTTGCTTTGAATTTTCCCTTTTTTTATATCTTTTGGTTTCTTTGTTTAATGGTGTATCAACCTCCATGACTTATTTAATGCCAAAGCGATCTTTGTAGAAGAACATCAATGATAATATTAAACTAATAGCTGGTGTAATGGGGAATTCCATACCTTTGCCAAAGGTATTAATCCAAAAGTTAACATAATAGTATGACTGGAGTTCAAACTCACTAACTTCCTGACAGCAGTCTAGCACATTAGCCATTATGCCATAGAAACACCTCTTTTATCTTTTTAGATAAATCCTAATATTTTGAAAGGATTCAAAATGTATAAATGAGCAGGGGAAAATTACTTACCTGAACAGCAGCATACTTAAACCTATGAATGCGACAATAGTCTTTGCACCAATTAACGCTCATGGAGTCAGATGAAATAAATATAGCACTCATAGCTCTATTGTTTTGGTCTGCATAACAGCCCATGAAATCTTAAAAGGGAACAAAAAATTTTAACTAAAACAAAGGAAACTTTTTATCTCATTTTAACTCTAATATTAAAAAAAACGTAAAATGTTTAAAGATAGACTCACTAAGGTTTTTCAAAGAAAGAAATATGAGAAATAGAATAAATTAAACATGTACTCAAAGTAAATACTATATACAATTCTCTATGATAATCTATACTAATAAATGAGCCTCTTATTCATATGCCCTACTCTGTCATTTTCATACAAAAAAGAATAAAGAAACACAAAACCAACGCTTTAGAGATAGACTATGTGAAATTGATGTTAAGAGTTCCTTTTAGGCTAAGAGAAGTTGTGAGGAATCATATTAGTACATCAATAAATTCATTGCCATACAAGGAAAGAAATTGCTTATTTAGAATAAATATTTATTTTCACTCATAATTTCCTTCATTTTCAATGTTGTAGGGAGAATAAATTATCATGAGTCACATTTTTCTCCAGCACCTGCCAGCCACATATCTTACCATCCTATCTGTAGTTGAAGAGTGTACACCCACAGAGAAATTAACAAAGATTGTAAATTTAACTTCAGGCAGCATGACTTTTATATCTGGAGTTTGGACATTGGAGTCAGACCCTCTTCTTAGACTGCCGGAAGGGCAATAGAGATTAGAAGACAGGATGGATGACCTGGCGAGAATATTTGAGAAAATCAGTACACCCAGCTCATAAAGTAGAGGACATGCAAGGAGAAGACATTAAGAACGTATCCTTATCTACACAGGAAATTTGGGGATAAAGCAAATTACTGCAAGCTGCCCTGTTCATCTAAGGTGACCCAAAGAAAAGTCAAAACTTGCAGCCAGAGATGATTCAGTGTGCCAGACTGGGAGAAATCTGTTGTCTGTTATTTGTGAGTGATTGTACCACTGCCATCTATTTTCTTTTGGACAATGTTGTACAAATGATTAATCCTTGTCAATAAGGATGACAAGTTAAAAGGCTCTCATAAACTACTCTACATGCCATTAATAAGTTGCTCATCCACATTTATGGCAAAAGGTTCCTAACATTAAACTGAACACTAAGATGGGTTTTCACCCATTTCATTGTAATAGCAGACTTAGAGAAAGTTATATTGGGTGCAAATTTTTTACTCAAATATAGCATTCTTATTGATATCCACATATATTTTCTGATCAATCTTAAGATGAATGTTAAGTCATCAGGATCCATTTATAATACAATTTCCTTATGACCTACCATGGCTAACACAGAGGATAACTCTGTTTTACAAACTTTAAAGAAAGTATGACAGTATTATAAAACCATCTTCAACAGTGAACACAGGAAAAATTGAGCATGTTGAAAGCTGAGTTTAGCCAAATAATGGAACTTGTTATAAGCTGTCATAAAACAGTAACTGGGCTTCTCCTTTGCATATGGTGTCCAAAAGTGGTGGCATTTGTTATGTACTTGATGATAGAGAACTCAACTATGTTGCTAAACAAGACTGTTATCCTATTCCCCTCATCCATGATGTAAAGGCCATAATTCAAAATAAGGCTATGTTGACTAAATTGTTGCTAAACAAGACTGTTATCCTATTCCCCTCATCCATGATGTAAAGGCCATAATTCAAAATAAGGCTATGTTGACTAAATTAGACCTTATCAGGGCTTACCATCAAATTAGACCTTATCAGGGCCTACCATCAAATTACAACCCCTTTTGGATTGTTTGAATTCTTGCATGTAGCAGTCTTTTTAGAGGAATGCAGCAAATCATTTTCCAAGATGACTACATTAATTCTGCTGTAATTTCTTCTCTTTTTAAAGTAGAAGCCATTTCTCAATTCCTGTTACCAGACACAATGAGAAAACTACAACAGTTCCTTGGGATAATAATTTCTTTTTAAGCTTTCTGCTGAATTTACATAAAAACTATTTCTTTTGAGAGATGAAATTATATTTTTTCAATGTTTTATATTTTAAGACAATCATTTAACAGCCATATGAATGGTTAATTAGGTCAGTAGTCCCTAAACACACTGGTCTGATGCACCACAGGAATTTGAATGATTAAAAATGATGTTCTCCACAAAAGCAAACATCATAAAATTATCATTCAGTTGTAAATTGGACTGGAAATTGCTTTGTCCTTGAAGTGTATTGCTGTAATAACAATTTCACTGTGATAATATAACAATACAAATATATATATATATATATATATACTAATTAAAAGTAAAATTGCAATACCCTGAATATCTATTTCCATTTACTCAATATGTATAGATAATACAAGTGGATTATAGGAAATGATCTCATATAATATACAAATCAATACATGCATGATATCCAAAATAAAGAGTACATCAACAACATGCCAACCCAATATTAGTACACTGTATTGATAATTGGGCATTAAAATATACCAGTACTTACATATGTATACAGTCAATGCACTAGTATGAATGTTAATACATCATATGATAACCAAAATAATTTTCAAATTTCATCAGAACATCTCTAAGCATAAAATTACTGTACACAAGTCAAAATAAGATTCATCTTTCACAGTGTTATACTTTATTTTGCATTAGTGTATATATACAAGCATAATTTAAATTTAGTAATATATAGATTTATCAACAAATACATTTTCAGGATAAAGATATAAAATTTGTCTAGTTTCATTTCCTTACCAATTCCTTCAATTTCTTCATCAGGTGGAATATAATCACGTTCTATAAAAGATTTTTCTGAAAATGAAATATTCAGAAAATAAGAAATAAATAATCATGTTCAATTATTAGAGACAAACTAACTTACATTCAAAATTCCTGTTAGCATTTTGTGAGAGGCTTTTTTATTCATATTTTTCTGCTATAACAGGATTATTTTCAATTATCATTATTATTTCAACATTAGCAAACAAGAAATATCAAAACATTTTACTTGTTCAGACCAATGATTTGGATTAATCAAACAATCATATACAGTTGTAAAACTCCCCAAATGGATTATATCAATTACATGTGAGTCAAGTTATAATCAATAGAACTAGAATGATACCAGAAGAAATACACCATATGAGTTGAAAACAAATCTTATCAGTCTTTGTACTCCTACACATTTAATCAACAGGTATCAAATGAATTAAATCTAATTAAACACAATGAAAAAGAAAAGTAAATGTATTGCCATGAACTTTTTACAATACAAATACAAAATTTATTGACTTTGGTTCAACTTTAAATAAAAATAAAATCTATCAAGCTTCATTTCATCATTAGACATGTAATCAATTGCTTTATTTGCTTCAACTCGGTTATAATCACTTTCAAAAAATTTTGATCTGACAATAAAATATTCAGAAAATAAAGATAAATAATTATGTTCAATTGACATTTAGTACTTTGCACACATGATGCATCATATAGACATGAAGTCTTTGAGCATCTGCTTTGTATAATATCTAGTTTCTACACTATGAAAGAGAGTTGAGTGAACTATGGTATAGTACATTTGCACATTTAGCTTTTTGGAAAGGTCTTGGAAACAATTGATGTTTGTGTATCTAGTTCCCCATCTCGTCTGTTAATTTTAGTGACTGTGGAGGCTAGATATTTGGATCTGTTTACTTGGGGAAGTATCTGGTCCTCTATTTGTATGTCTTGGCTAATGTTGTAACATCCCAGAGGACATAGATACATAACCTCACTTTTCTTGAAGTTGATTTTCAGCCCAATTGCCTCGCAAATTTAAAGAAATGAGTGCATTTTGATGGTTGTGTGCTAAACATCAGCCTAATTGCCTCACAAATTTAAAGAAATGAGTGCATCTTGATGGTTGTGTGCCAAACATGAGCTCACATACTAGAACATTTCTGGTCTTTCTTGCAGACTTAAATTGACTAGCATTGAACAGGCTTGCCCCTGGTCTACTCTATATCCATATTCTTTGGATGGAATCAGTGAAGACATCAGAAAAGACAATCAAAAGAAAATTGAGAACAGTGTTGTTTCACTCTGTTCCCAACTTCAAATAGTTCTAAGGGTTTTCCTTTTAAACTACCTGATGTCTTCATTCCTGCATGCAAGGCAGATAAGAGAGAGAAAAAACAGTCAAAGCACCCTAGTTTCTATAGGATGTTCCATAGCTCTTCCTTGTTCACAGTGCCAAAGACATTTGTGAACAAAATCATCCAAGAGAAAATCTATACTCCCTGGTATATACAATACACTCGCCCAACCCAACCTACAATGGGCTGCCCACTTGAAAACACTTAAGGACAGCAAACTGCCAAAACAGATCATGAACTTTCAACTGAGAGAAGGCTCATGTAAAACAGGTCTGGCAAAACTAGAAGATATCATCAAAGGAAGCTTGGAGGTCATGAACATCCCTTTAGACAATTGACAATACCAGTATAAAATCAAAAAACTTGAGGAAAAAAAATCAGTACAATGTCATCATTGGATACAATGGACAGCTAATAGTTTTAATCAACTTCAGTTACAAACTTACTAGTTCTTGTTTGTATTTTGTTAAGCTTTTTATCTATATTTCTAAAAGTAAAGTTTTCCATTTCTTTTAGCTAATAGAAAAAATACACTGAACCAAATTTCACTAGTCACTGTTCAAGAGCATGCAGAGTCTAACTCAACCATACCATTTGTCTCTTAAGACAGTTTTAAATTAGAATCTGAAATCATGGCATTATTTATAATGTTTTATAAGATACATCAACATTAAATAAAGTCATATGTACAAGATGTGATGAGTAAATTGTCATCTAAATTATGCAAAAATTAAAATAACACTCACACTCACTTTATCAGATGTAGTTACCAAATTACATGAAAATATCTGGAAATACGATAGATTAAATTTATTCTAAGAAATCGTCCTTGGCTTCAGCTACGTCCTCCAGATGTCATCAGAATCTCCTGCAAGCCTTTCCAACAATCTCCTTGTTTCAATAGGTAAATGCTGCCATTATCCTTGCCTTCAGTTTATCTTTGGTGTTGCACAGAGTTTTCTTAGTCTCTTGCTCAACCACACCCAAACGCATAATAATCAAGAAGATTGCAATCTGGGGAGTTAAATGGCCAAATGTTAGAGGTGATATGGTTGCAAAAATTTTCTACAAGCCAAGAGTAGATTCTCCTGCACATGAGGCATGGTGCAGAATTCTGTTGCCAGATGTAAGGCCTTCCAGCAACCACCCTCTCAATCCAGGCACTTGATGTAGGCCTCCATGTTGAGTTTGAGATCATGTGTGAAGATAAATATCAACATCGCTTGTGTCCACCCCAAACATCATGATGTGGACGGGAGGTTTGGTTTTTATCACCTTTGAGTACATCTTGTGGGGGCAGAGCAAGCCAATGTTTTTTCTCTGAGTTCACTATCTGATCCTGGCAGAAATCTTTCTCATCTGAGAAAAACAAAAGCCTGTTTAGTTAGAGGAGATGCTTGAATTTGAGCAAAAGATTTACAGCATTGTCTTTCCTCTTGTAATGATTGAAATTAGCCCATTTTAATCCGAGAAATAGCAAATGTCTACATACACTACCAGCTTGAAAATAAACTCGGATTCTCCCAAGTCCCAGGCTATGAATTACATCACAGTGCTGTTTTCATCACAGACAGTACCCAACTGACTTTAGTTTGCTGTTGACAAAACTTGAAACAAGCAAAGCACTGGTGCACTTGATAATTTAAAATAATGACAATTTACCATTTCTAGATTTACAATTATAACAATTCATGCCAAAATGCTGAGCAGAATTGCATTTAAAACATTGCATGATCCTAACTTGTCTGTCTGTGTGATTTGTCTTATCCTCATGATTACTCTTTTAGTAAGATTTTTGTCTTCTATAATCTTTATATCAATTAGAGTTCGCTGTTTTTATTTCTGCATTAATAACTGTGATGGTGTTGTACTCGGACAATAAATTATCAATAAATTCTTTCATGAATGTCTCTTTCAGAGCTGGATATGTCAGATTTCTACAATTGGTTTGTGCGAATTTTTCATTATCTGCAGATATATTAACCACATTTAATATTTCAAAAAAAGTTTGATCTCCTTCAGGCAAGCTAATTCAAAACTTTCATGATTGATTATACAAAAATTGATAATATAACAGTAAAATTTTGATATAAGTTCTACTTGTCCTATGGTAGAAATGAAAATATATAAATGCGTTGTATACCAACTTATTTTTCTCCGGTCAAAAAATCTTATCCAATTTACCTGTAATAATTTTTAAACCCTTCTCCAGGCTACTATCCATAACAACTAAACATCGAACACATTTTCATATCTTTCAAGGCAATGATAGAAATACCAATGGTCCATGTTTATTTAGAAAATCTATGAAGGAAGACCAAATCTCTATATCTTGCTTCAAACCAGCATAAAAATTTTCAATTTGCAAAATATAAAGCTGTTTTATAAAATAACCCACATGTCTTTCGAATGTATTTCAACATAATTCAAACAAGAGTTATTTCTGTCATACAAAAAAACGAAGGCTCTAGCTTCCAATAATAATCAGCTTTACACATAACGTAAAGATAATGACACATGTTAAGGTTCAGCCATCATTATTCAAATTCATTCATCACCACAAAAAAAAAACGACATAACAGAGTGTCATGCAGATAAAACTTAGAGAATTGAAATGTGATAGGTCTGCCCTTATCTATGTACATCTCTTTATAGATAGATAGATAGATAGATAAATTGATGAAACAAATGATGACCTCAATGACCCATCTTTAAAAATTAATGGCATGTTTTCTTGTACAAATTCCTTCTGGCAAAAGATTCTTGCATTGATCCAATTCATCCAATGCACTGAAAAACTAATATGCCCTTATGCTATAAGCACATTAATCAAAAATACTTAAGGAAATGTCACATAATGTCATGATTTTATGAAAAATCGACACTTCAGATTTTCACATATCTGTAAAAAAAGAGATATTCAATTAGCTCGTATTATTTACCCACATAATAAATAGTATCTGTTCCAATTGCCGGGGAAAGGAATATACGCTAAAGAATAAATGACTTAAAAACAGAGACTTAAAAACATCTTCAAATACAGTTCGCATCATATTACAACAAAGTAGAACAAAACTTATCATCAGAAAAGTTATCAGGTATAGAATGTTTGTAGAATGTTTGATTTGTAGAAAAAATATTGTCATCAACTACTTGCCTCCAACTTTATACACAGCATTGGCCCAATATCCGCCACAGTTTTCAAGAGGATTTCCTAGGCATTCCATTGTACAATTTTTAGATTTACCATGGCGATCATAACCGTCATTACCACAAAAACACTGGATTCCATACTACAATCAAACAAATATCATACAACTTACCATTTCGACAACATTTCAATATCTCTTTTCATTTTTCAAAGTAAGAAAAATACAATAAAAAACCATAGCCATTATCACCATTCAACTTTTCTTAATTATCTATGCATTTAGGAATGGAGAACATTTTCATCAACATAAAAATCTATATTCTTTATTATATACAATGTTTCAGGAATTTACTTGGAATTTCTGGAATATTTTAAAAGATTTCAAAATGTATAAATCAGTCAAGGAAAAATTACTTACTTGAAGAGCAGCATAAATAAATTGTCTTTTGCTACAATAATTTTTGCAAAATTTAACAGTCATGTTCTTAGATAATATAGATCTGTCATTCAGTGCTCTGTCACCTTCCTTGTCTGCATAACAACCCAGGAAATTTTTTTCTAAAAGGAAAACACAAAACAACAATAACCACAGCTGAAATGGAATGAGTATGAATACAATATAATTTATCAATGTCTATATATCAATGCTTTTATAGAATATTCTATTCGTGAGACTTTGTAATTTACATATATGCATATATACATATATATATTTACGTATATATATATATATATAGGTCAATGTGTATATATATATATATATATATATAATGCACATGTGTTTATGTGTATACAAACGGTTTAAGCATGAGACATTCTTGTAGATATATTTTATTAACATGACACACATTTATTTAGATTTGAATTTTTCATAAGCATTTTATGGTCCAGAGTAAGATATTACATTTGAGAGTAAAGGCTGTTTAGTAACTGTCTAAAATCTCTGCCATTCTAACCTGCATATATTTACTTTCAGCCTACTTGGTTGTTGTTCAGGATATAGCTGCGACCATACTATAAATTATAAGATGTTATTGGTTGGAGGTCGCCATAGCGTAATGATTATTATTGTAGGAAATAGACACAGCAATCCAAGTTCAAAGCTTGAAATAGGCTATGTGCATTTCCCATGATGCCAATATCTTTAGGAAATTTTTAAATCCAATTATTCTCTTCCCAGCTATAAGTAGATACTGAGTCAGACTGGGCACTTTAACATTGCTATGGTAGCCAGTCTAGAAGAAGAAATACTCTGAATTCAAACCTGTTAAGCTCAGCTGAGAAATAAAGCTTGTATCACATCTGGTTCATGTGGAGGGGGTGCATGTAAATATATATAATATGTTTTCTGCCAAGAATAAATTTTTTGAATGAAAGTATTCATTATATGCTGTCAATGTCATGTTTGAACACTCATTTCATTAATGTTCGTTGGAATATGTACAAATCACAGATCAGAATCACATGACTATGTATCAACAAGCTCTGAATTCAAACCTGTTAAACTCCGCTTAAAAATTGACCTTGTGTCATATCCTGCCCAAGCAGAGGGGTTGGTAAATAGTATCAACAAGCCAGTAGAAATATGCACCTATGTCTGATTTATTTAGCTATTCCAGCTTCTAAACACAATGATATTTTTCTTAAATGTTGGGTATCTGTTTTTTATTAGTATAGTTTCCAGTATTTGTGTCTGTTTTATACTTCATAGAATGTTTGTTTAATTAGCTAAAATTCTTATAATATTTGTACAAATCTTATTGTCCTGTAAAATGTATTCATTGATATATATACATTTGGTGCAAGCATTAGATGAATGACAAGTTTGTCAATAGGAAAGCATGGAGCGAGTACGTCCAATAAATGAATTTAGCAGTGTTTTATCATCATCATTTTTTAAGATAAAATCTCCCAATGAGGAAGAGAACTGATGCACAATGCTTTTACATAATGTGGTATTTAAGGTGCGCTAACATTAGCAACAATCACAATAACTCTCTTAAACATTCTTTTGTATATGATGAAACTTAAATATTTATTACTAACTGCATTTGATATATATATATACATACATACATACATACATATATATATATATATATATATATATATATATATATATATATATATATATTATATGTTTAATAACTGCTTCATCATGTTTACAATCACAATACATTAGGTTACAGAAAAATAGAATCATGTTATTATTATTTTTATAAATATTATTGTTTAAGTTACAATAAATAAAGGCCATGAAGATATTTCCATTTATTCATCACCAATATGCACAGGAAATACATTAGATAGATAGATAGATAGATAGATAGATAGATAGATAGATAGATAGATAGATCATCAGACTTCTCATTAATTTCTTTAATATATAAATATATATATCTCTATTTATATATATATATATATATATATATAGTGTATTGAACAGGATACAAATGAGAAATCTGTGTGTCAGATTATTTTGCCAATATATTTTTTTTTGTATATCAAATACAGTAGTATAATTTTGATACTTCTGAACACAAATAATCAAAATGAATTTTTATGCAATGTCTGCAAATGTAGACATAGGCATTTTTAAAAAAAGAAGATACTTTTTGCATTTCCTCCATCATTATTCTACAAAGTTATGTATGTATGGGCAGAAAAACATCAAAAATCTCTATTCATATGTTAATGAAATTATTAAAAAGCAAAATCTAATCATTTCTAACAAAATATTTTGCGATTTATATCAAGATAATGAAGCCTATAATTTAACAACCTGGAAAAGAAAAATTCTGATACAAATCATTTGTGCTTTTATGAAAATAAAATTCACCTCTGTAGTGCGAACATTAACAACGAAGAAGAATAAAATTTTAGAATTTATCAACTCAATCAAAACCTACTTTAAAATACGTAACTTTTTTTACTGATTGAAATAAGGCACAAAAGGAAATACTGTCATCAACTACTTGCCTCCAACTTTATACACAGCATTGGCCCAATATCCGCCACAGTTTTCAAGAGGATTTCCTTGGCATTCCATCGTACAATTTTTAGATTTACCATGGCGATCATAACCGTCATTACCACAAAAACATTGGATTCCATACTACAATCAAGCAAATATCATACAACTTAACATTTTGACAACATTTCAATATCTCTTTTCATTTTTCAAAGTAAGAAAAATACAATAAAAAACCATAGCCATTATCACCGTTCAACTTTTCTTAATTATCTATGCATTTAGGAATGGAGAACATTTTCATCAACATAAAAATCTATATTCTTTATTATATACAATATTTTAGGAATTTACTTGGAATTTCTGGAATATTTTAAAAGATTTCAAAATGTACAAATCAGTCAAAAAAAATTACTTACTTGTAGAGCAGCAAATTTAAAATTTTCATTGCGACAATCATCTTGGCACAATTTAATAGTCATATTCTTAGATGAAGTCAATCTGTCTTTCATGGCTCTGTCACCTTCCTTGTCTGCATAACAACCTATGAAATTTTTTTCTAAAAGGAAAACACAAAACACCAATAACCACTACTGAAAAGGAATGAGTATCTATGCTTCTATATAATATTCTAATCATGAGTCTTTCTAATGTATGTATGTATATATATATATATATGTATAATTGGTGAATGTGTATGTATTTTTATATGTATAAAATGCATGCGTGTATGTGTGTGCAACTGGTTTAAGCAGCAGATTTACTTGTAGGCATATTTTATTAACATGACAGACATTTATTTAGATTTGAATTTTTCATTAGCCTTTTATAGTCCAAAGTAAGATATCACAATTGAGAGTGAAGGCTGTTTAGTAACTGTCAAAAATCTCTGCTGTTCTAACCTTCATATATTTACTATCAGCCTACCTTAGTCATTGTCCAGGGTATAGCTGTGACCACACCATAAATTATAAGATGTTTTGGGTTGGAGGTAACCATAACGTAATGATTATCATTGGTGGAAGTAGATGCAGCAACCCAAGTTCAAACCCTGAAAGAGGCTATTTGCCTTTCCCATGATGCCAATATCTTTAGGAAATTTTTAAATCCAATTATTCTCTTCCCAGCTATAAGTAAATACTGGGCTAGACAGGGCACTTTAACATTGCTATGGTAGCTAGTCTAGAAGAAGAAATACTCTGAATTCAAACCTGTTAAACTAAGCTGAGAAATAAAGCTTTATCACATCTGGTTCATGTGGAGGGGGTGCATGTAAATATATATAATATGTTTTCTGTCACTAATGAATATTTGGAATGAGAGTATTCAATTTATGTTGTCAATGTCATGTTTGAACACTTATTTCATTAGTGTTGGTTGGAATATGTACAAATCACAGATCAGGATCACATGACTATGTATCAACAAGCCAGAAGAAATATGCACCTACACGTATGTCAGATTTATTTAGCTATTCCAGCTTCTAAACACAAAGATATTTTTCTTAAGTGTTGGGTATCTGCTTTTTATAAGTATAGATTCCAGTATTTGAGTCTTTTTTATGCTTCATAGAATGTTTGTTTGATCAAGTAAAACTCTTGTAATATTTGTACAAGTGTTATCATCCTGTAAAATGTGTTCATTGATGTGTACACATTTGGTGCTAGTATTAGATGAATGACAAGTTAGTCTACAGGAAGGCATGGAGCTAGTATGTCTAATAAAGGAATTAAGCAGTGTTTTATCATTATAATTTTTGAAAATGCAATATCCAAATCAGGAAGAGAACTGATGCACAATGCTTCTACGTAATGTGGTATTTTAGGTGCACTAGTATTAGCAACAATCACAATAACTATCTTAAATTTTCTTCATTATATGAATAACCTTTAATATTTATTGCTATCCATGTTTCATAGATATATCATCATCATGTCACGCCATCAGCACGGATCTCCCTGACCCTCTCCCGTCACCCTTATCTATCATCTATTGCCTCCAGGAGGTCTTCAAAGCTGTTGTATGTAGGTTCTACCTGTTCGTCATGCATTTCACTGTGAGAGGGTCCACAGTAGTGTGTCACTTATGAGTTCGACCTTACCTCTCCAGCAATGTCTTGCACATCGGGTTCATCTAACTTAGTTTTCGAGATGATTTGTAAGTGGCCGTACAGCTGCTGCTTTGTGGGTAGCTGCCTTCAGGACATGTTCAATATTGCTCTCAGCATTCTAGTGTAGTTGCTGTCAAGCTTTTTCTCCATATGTTTAGTTAGCGTCCATGTAGTACATCCATAAAACAGTATCAACATGACTACTGCTTAAAAAAAACTGCATTTCCCTTTATCGGTCTGGTCCACCTTCCATATGACCAATAGCCTATAGGTAGCTGTCCCTGCCTTTGCTAGTCATGTGTTGATGTCTGTCTCAGTTGGTGAGACACTGCTTCCTTGGTATGTAAACTTGTCTACTAGTTTCCAAGAACTACCGTTTAGTATGATATCACTTCTTTGATTAAAGCACATGTATTCCATCTTATGTGTGTTGACATGGAGGTCTATGCCGGCAGCTGCTTATTCCAGGCTATGTAGCAGGATTTCAGCTTGGGCGGGTGTATTTGCCAGAAGCGTTATGTCATCAGCATAGTCTGCATCTGTAATTGTTTATGCATGGTATCCTCTGCTTCTTTCCTTTGTCATCTTGAAACCATTTTCTTTCATTTTATCAATACAGGTTCTAAGCATAGAGTCTAAACAGATGATAAACGAGTATGGAGCTAACGTGTCTCCTTGAAACATACCTGCTACAATGTCAAAGTAGTCTGTGTCTCCATCAGGAGAGTGGACTTTTCCTTTTGTATTTCTATATACCTTACATTATGGCTGCGAGAGTTTCTTTGGGTAGGCCACAGGCAAGTAGTATTTGCTCCATCTTTTCTCTGTGCCTGAAGTCAAAAGCCTTGGCAAAGTACACAAATAATATTGTTGCCTCTAGGTTTTTGTACCTACATCTGCAAGAATTCAACAGTTAGTCAAAATTTGTGACATTGTGGATCTATTTCTCCAAAAGCCATTTTGGTTCTTCCTAAGTATCTTCTCAATTTTGGGTTCTCTGTGGTTGCATAATTGAACATTGTATATATTGGCTGCCACAGATGTAAGGGTTATACCTCAGTAGTTCATGGCTAATTCGGGGTCGCCCTTCTTAGGAAGGGAGAGGATATATGGCTTTGTCCATCTGTCTATTAAGCTTAATCATGTTCATAGTTACAATGAGTTTGTTTACAGTAAAATAGAATCATAGTATTTTTATTTTTGTCAACATTATTGTTTAAATTACTATGAATAAAGGGCTGTAAAGTTATTTTCATTTATTCATCAATAATATGTTTAGTTTGATTTGGTTGGGTTGAGTTTTATGGCACATCAACTATTGTAGGTTGTTTAATGCCATATCCATTTTATTACATATGCACAGTTCTATTTCAAAGAATTCAGTTTAGTATAAGCAGACAGTTTACTTCTATTTAACCTATAGATAGGATGCAATCAGGTGCTACCACACTGGACCAGAGTGGACATGAAAGCAATGGCCATAAAGGGGTATTCTGCATTCCCAAAAGCTCCATTACTGGAGCCTTTGCCATAAGGTTGTTTAGTTTCATATCCAGGACACTTCTTGGGGAAGTCATACCCCTCTGCAGAGATACACTTATGTATTCTACTGCCCAGGCCACCTGGCCACAATATGCTTAGGAAATACATTATCTATCTATCTATCTATCTATCTATCTATCTGTCAATATATATATATATATATATATATATATATATATATATATATATATTATCAGACATCTTGTTATTTTCTTTGATACATTTTTATATATATTTCTATTTATATGTATTGGCCAAATGAGTAGAGTGTTCACCAATGGTCTGGAAAAATGGGGTTCAATCCCAGGTTGAGTCATACCAAAGACTCAAAAAATTGTACTTTATGCTGACTGGCTTAACACTCAGCATTATGAGGTAAGGATCAAGGGTAAAGTGGAGTAATCCAGGGAATAGAATAGTACCCTCCCCTACACCTCAGTGTAAAAGATATTGAAAAAGGGAGACTTCGGGTCATCCTCGACTTACGTGACCAACTTTAATTTTTACTTTTATTTACATATATAATGTATTGAAGAAGAAACAAATGAGAAATCTCTTTGAACATTGTGTCTGTCAAATAATTTTGCCAATATATTTTTGTTCTTATATTTAATACAGCAGAATAATTTTGATAATTCCTAACACAAATAATCAAAATGAATTTTTATGCAATGTCTGCAATTATACATATACACATTGTGAAGAAAAAAAGAATTTTTTTGCATTTCCTCCATCATTATTGTACAAGATCATGAAGTATAGACTGAAAAACATAAAAAGACACTATTTGTATTTTTATGAAATTATTAAAAAGCAAAATCTAATCATTTCTCACAAAATATTTTGCGATTTATATCAAGATAATGAAGCCAATAATTTAACAACCTGGAAAAGAAAAATTCTGATACAAATCATTTGTGCTTTTATGAAAATAAAATTCACCTCTGTAGTGCGAACATTAACAACGAAGAAGAATAAAATTTTAGAATTTATCAACTCAATCAAAACCTACTTTAAAATACATAACTTTTTTTACTGATTGAAATAAGGCACAAAAGGAAATACTGTCATCAACTACTTGCCTCCAACTTTATACACAGCATTGGCCCAATATCCACCACAGTTTTCAAGAGGATTTCCTTGGCATTCCATCGTACAATTTTCAGATTTACCATGGCGATCATAACCGTCATTACCACAAAAACACTGGATTCCATACTACAATCAAGCAAATATCATACAACTTAACATTTTGACAACATTTCAATATCTCTTTTCATTTTTCAAAGTAAGGAAAATACAATAAAAAACCATAGCCATTATCACCCTTCAACTTTTCTTAATTGTCTATATACAAGAATCATTAAGTAAGTTTCCAGACTTTTTTCGCATGGGCACTTTTATTGATAGTACACACATTAAACTCTAGTCCACTGCGAAGTAATCTTCTCTGGCTGCAATGTACTTGTTGTACTGTTCCAACAACTTCTGGAAGGCCCCATCGAAGTCCTCTTGTGTGAGCGGGTTTATGACCTTCGTCACAGCCTCTTTCATCTCCTCAATTGTCTCATAACGACAGCCTCTGAGCTAAGGGAATAACCAAAATCACAAGGAGCAAGGTCTCAACAATAGGAAGGGTGGGGAATTTTCTTGATGCCCATCTTGGTCAAATAAACTGTGACAAGGATGGAGTTGTAGACTGGTGCATTGTTCTGCTGGAAATGCCACTGACCTGATTAGAAGAGTGCTGGCCTCTTCTGACAGAATCTCCTCCTGAACTCCCTTAAAACCTCAACATAGTTACCCTAACCCTAACCCTTTGGTCAATCAACTCTTGTGTATTGACTTCCTTACTCCTCCCACACCTCTTATCATTCCTCACAGACTCCCTGCCTTCCTTGAATCTCTTATGCCACTCAAAAACTGATGCTTGATTCATGCAAGATGGTCGAAAAGCAGGCGGAAGCATTCCCTACATTTCTGCGGCATTTTTTCCAAAATTAAAACAGAATTTTATTGCATATCGTTCTTCTAGAGTGTCTTCACATCCAGATTGCCTGTTTGAAATTCACCAGCTGTGACAATCAGGCTTTAGTAGGGTGTGTTCCAATTCCTGCTGTAGCTGTTCATCATTACCTGAAATCATAAAAATTGGTCGGTCATCTTATACGATGTTTAGCAATAACATACTGAATTTTGAAGAGTCTACAACAATGTTAAGTGCCTGAACAAAAAAAGTCTGGAAACTTATTGTAGGCACTACATATTTAGGAACAGAGAACATTTTTATTAACATAAAAATCTATATTCTTTATTATGTACAATATTTTAGGAATTTGCTTTGAATCACAGGAATATTTTGAAAGATTTCTAAATATATAAATCGGTCAAGGAAAAATTACTTACTTGAAGAGCAGCGAACATAAAATTTTTATTGCGACAATCATCTTGGCACAATTTAATAGTCATGTTCTTAGATGAAGTCAATCTGTCTTTCATGGCTCTGTCACCTTCCTTGTCTGCATAACAACCTATGAAGTTTTTTTCTAAACGGGAAACACAAAACAACAATTATTGCTGCTGAAGTGAAATGGGTATCACTGCTTCTATATGATATTCTATTCATGAAACATCGTAATATATATATATATATATATATATATATATATATATATATATATATATATATTCTTTATGTATAAAGATATAACCATATATTCTTTATATATAAAGATATAATATATATATATATATATATATTCTTTATATATAAAGATATATATATATATAAGATATAATATATTCTTTATATAGAAAGATATAACCATATATTCTTTATGTATAAAGATATAACCATATATTCTTTATATATAAAGACTTAACCATATATTCTAAAGAATATATGGTTATACCTTTAGATAAGGTGGAGATAATTAAGCATTGTCGTAAAACATTGCTGTACTATGAAGATAGTACATGGATAAAAAAAGGGGAGGGTGGAAATTTCTACGTTTCTATTGGGGCATATGACAGCACAGAAATTTGTGAGCTCGTCGGGTGTGTATTATTATATAGTATTAATAAGATTATGGACCCAAGTAGCCATGGACTTTATCGTAATGACGGACTGATTATCGTGGATAAAAGTACACCGAAGAAATGTGATGGGATTAGAAAAAGATTGTATAAGCTGTTTGAGGAGTTTCGATTTAGGTTAGATGTAACAACAGACTTAAAAATTACCGATTATCTTGATGTTACTTTAAATTTAAATAGTGGAACTGTATCTCCATTTAGAAAAAGGAACCAGGATCTGCGTTATGTAAACAGGGGATCTAATCACCCAATGCAGGTGTTTAAACATGTACCTAAGGGAATAGAGCATAGATTATCAAATAACTCCTCCAACAGGGAAATTTTTGAACGAAGTAAGCAGGAATATGAGGAGGCTTTAAAGAATGACGGATATAGGGTCAATTTAGAATATAGGGATAGGGATGAAAGTAGAACGCAAGGAAGGAGAAATAGACCTAGGAAAATTTTATGGTTTAATCCCCCTTATAATATGGAGGTAATTAACAACTTGGGAAAAGAATTCTTCAAGTTATTAAAAAGAAATTTCCCTAGTGGGAGTCAGTTACATAAGATATTTAATAAGAATTGTGTTAAATTAAGTTATAGTTGCATGCCAAACATTAATGGAATAATAGATAGGAGTAATATAACTAAATTAAGTACGAAGAAAAATAAGGTAATTGATAAATGTAACTGTAGGGATAAGGTTAGATGTCCCCTTGAAGGCAAATGTAAGCAGGAATGTGTAATGTATAAAGTAGAAGTATATAGTGATTCGAATAATAAGAGAAATAAAAAGATATACTTTGGGTCGACGCAAGGGGATTTTAAGACTAGGTACTATAACCATAGAACAAGTTTCTCGCACGAGAAATATAGGCATAGTACTGCATTATCTAGTTATGTGTGGGAGCTTAAGGAGAACACAGGGGTAGATCCTATAATGAAATGGGAAGTAATAAAGAAATGCCGTAAATATAGGGCAGGAAATAGAGCTTGTAGCCTTTGTATGGAGGAAAAATCGGCCATAGCGGCTTGTAAAAGAAAGAATATGTTAAACAAAAGATCAGAAGTGTTAAATAGTTGTAGACACAAAAGGGCGTGGTAACTCTATAATTAGGGATAGGTTTTAAGAAAAAAAAAATTGTTATTTATTTATTTATTTTTTTATTTTTGTTTTTTTTATGCAAATTTGAAGCTAGGTGGTTTTTGGTGAATAAAAGAAAGCGATTTCTCCTAGAATTTAGTCGAGGTTAGGCTTCCTCATGATCCATTAAGGTGAAACTTTAGTAGAAGATTTTCGACTCGCGATTTACGTTAATTCTATATGTATATATATATATATATATTTATATATATATATATATATAATTTGTCAATGTGTATATATCTATATATGTATAGAGTGTATGTCTGTGTATGTGTGTGAAAATGTGTTTTAAGCAGCAGATTTTTATTTTGTATATTTTATTAAAATAGACATTTATTTAGATTTGAATTTTTCCTTAGCATTTTAGAGTCCTAAGGAAGATAATACAATTGAGAGTAAAGGCTGTTAAGTAACTGTCTAAAATCTCTGCTGTTCTAACCTTCATATATTTACTATCAGCCTACCTTAGTCGTTGTCCAGAGTATAGCTGCGACCACACCATGAATCATAAGATGTTTTTGGTTGGAGGTAACCATAACGTAATGATTATCATTGGTGGAAATAGATGCAGCAACCCAAGTTCAAACCCTGAAAGAGGCTATTTGCCTTTCCCATGATGCCAATATCTTTAGGAAATTTTTAAATCCAATTATTCTCTTCCCAGCTATAAGTAGATACTGGGCTAGACTGGGCACTTTAACATTGCTATGGTAGCCAGTCTAGAAGAAATACTCTGAATTCAAACCTGTTAAACTCAGCTAAGAAATAAAGCTTGTTCTTGTTCTTGTGGAGGGGGCGCACGTTACTATATATAGTATGTTTTCTGTCACCAATGAATATTTGGAATGAGAGTATTCAATTTATGTTGTCAATGTCATGTTTGAACACTCATTTCATTAGTGTTGGTTGGAATATGTACAAATCACAGATCAGAATCACATGATTATGTATCAACAAGCCAAAAGAAATATGCACCTACACGTATGTCAGATTTATTTAGCTATTCCAGCTTCTAAACACAATGATATTTTTCTTAAGTGTTGGGTATCTGCTTTTTATAAGTATAGATTCCAGTATTTGAGTCTTTTTTATGCTTCATAGAATGTTTGTTTGATCAAGTAAAACTCTTGTAATATTTGTACAAGTGTTATCATCCTGTAAAATGTGTTCATTGATGTGTACACATTGGGTGCTAGTATTAGATGAATGACAAGTTAGTCTACAGGAAAGCATGGAGCTAGTATGTCTAATAAAGGAATTAAGCAGTGTTTTATCATCATAATTTTTGCAGATGCAATCTACAAAATGGGAAGAGAACTGATGCACAATGCTTCTACGTAATGTGGTATTTTAGGTGCACTAGTATTAGCAACATTCATGATAACTATCTTAAATATTCTTTAGTATAGGATGAACCTTACATACTTATTACTAGCTATGTTTGATATATATATATATATATATATATATATATATATATATATATATATATATATATATATTTAATAACTGCTTCATCATGTTTAGAGTTAAAATACATTCGGTTACAAAAAAAACAGAATCATTTTATTTTTATTTTAACTAACATTATTTTTTAATTTACAATGAATAAAGGCCATGAAGATATTTCCATTTATTCATCACCAATATGCTCAGGAAATGCATTTGATAGATAGATAGATAAATAGATTGATAGATAGATAAATAGATAGATAGATAGATAGATATGTAGATAGATAGATAATCAGACTTCTCATTAATTTCTTCAATACATAAATATGTATATCTCTATTTATATATATATAGTGCATTGGAAAAGATACAAATGAGATATCTCTTTTTTCATAGTGTCTGTCAGATTATTTTCCCAATGTATTTTTTTTTCATATATCAAATACAGTAGAATAATTTTGATATTTCCTAACACAAATAATCAAAATGAATTTTTATGCAATGTCTGCAATTATACATATACACATTGTGAAGAAAAAAAGAATTTTTTTGCATTTCCTCCATCATTATTGTACAAGATTATGAAGTATAGACTGAAAAACATAAAAAGACACTATTTGTATTTTGATGAAATTATTAAAAAGCAAAATCTAATCATTTCTCACAAAATATTTTGCGATTTATATCAAGATAATGAAGCCAATAATTTAACAACCAGGAAAAGAAAAATTCTGATACAAATCATTTGTGCTTTTATGAAAATAAAATTCACCTCTGTAGTGCGAACATTAACAATGAAGAAGAAGAAAATTTTAGAATTTATCAACTCAGTCAAAACCTACTTTAAAATACGTAACTTTTTTTACTGATTGAAAAAAGGCACAAAAGGAAATACTGTCATCAACTACTTGCCTCCAACTTTATACACAGCATTGGCCCAATGTCCACCACAGTTTTCAAGAGGATTTCCTTGGCATTCCATCGTACATTTTTTAGATTTACCATGGCGATCATAACCGTCATTACCACAAAAACATTGGATTCCATACTACAATCAAGCAAATATCATACAACTTACCATTCTGACAACATTTCAATATCTCTTTTCATTTTTCAAAGAAAGGAAAATACAATAAAAAACCATAGCCATTATCAACGTTCAACTTTTCTTAATTATCTATGCATTTAGGAATGGAGAACATTTTCATCAACATAAAAATCTATATTCTTTATTATATACAATGTTTTAGGAATTTACTTGGAATTTCTGGAATATTTTAAAAGATTTCAAAATGTATACATCAGTCAAAAAAAATTACTTACTTGAAGAGCAGCATAAATAAATTGACTTTTGCTACAATACTTTTTGCAATATTTAACAGTCATGTTCTTAGATAATATAGATCTGTCATTCAGTGCTCTGTCACCTTCCTTGTCTGCATAACAACCCAGGAAATTTTTTTCTAAAAGGAAAACACAAAACAACAATAACCACAGCTGAAATGGAATGAATATCTATGCTTCTATATAATATTCTATACATGAGTCTTTATTTATTTATTTATATATATATATATATATATATATATATATATATATATATATATAATTTATCAATGTGTATATATCAATGCTTTTATAGAATATTCTATTCGTGAGACTTTGTAATTTACATATATGCATATATACATATATATATTTACGTATATATATATATATAGGTCAATGTGTATATATATATATATATATATATATATATATATATATATATATATATATATATGATGCACATGTGTTTATGTGTATACAAACGGTTTAAGCATGAGACATTCTTGTAGACATATTTTATTAACATGACACACATTTATTTAGATTTGAATTTTTCATAAGCATTTTATGGTCCAGAGTAAGATATTACATTTGAGAGTAAAGGCTGTTTAGTAACTGTCTAAAATCTCTGCCATTCTAACCTGCATATATTTACTTTCAGCCTACTTGGTTGTTGTTCAAGATATACCTGCCACCATACTATAAATTGTAAGATGTTTTTGGTTGGAAGTAACCATAGCGTAATGATTATTATTGTAGGAAATAGACACAGCAATCCAAGTTCAAACCTTGAAATAGGCTATGTGCATTTCCCATGATGCCAATATCTTTAGGAAATTTTTAAATCCAATTATTCTCTTCCCAGCTATAAGTAGATACTGAGTCAGGCTGGGCACTTTAACATTGCTATGGTAGCCAGTCTAGAAGAAGAAATACTCTGAATTCAAACCTGTTAAAATCAGCTGAGAAATAAAGCTTTTATCACATCTGGTTCATGTGGAGGGGGTGCATGTAAATATATATAATATGTTTTCTGTCAAGAATAAATTTTTTGAATGAGAGTATTCATTATATGCTGTCAATGTCATGTTTGAACACTCATTTAATTATTGTTCGTTGGAATATGTACAAATCACAGATCAGAATCACATGACTATGTATCAACAAGCCAGTAGAAATATGCACCTATGTCTGATTTATTTAGCTATTCCAGCTTCTAAACACAATGATATTTTTCTTAAATGTTGGGTATCTGTTTTTTATTAGTATAGTTTCCAGTATTTGTGTCTGTTTTATACTTCATAGAATGTTTGTTTAATTAGCTAAAATTCTTATAATATTTGTACAAATCTTATTGTCCTGTAAAATGTATTCATTGATATATATACATTTGGTGCAAGCATGAGATGAATGACAAGTTTGTCAATAGGAAAGCATGGAGCTAGTATGTCCAATAAATGAATTTAGCAGTGTTTTATCATCATCATTTTTTAAGATAAAATCTCCCAATGAGGAAGAGAACTGATGCACAATGCTTTTACATAATGTGGTATTTAAGGTGAGCTAACATTAGCAACAATCACAATAACTCTCTTAAACATTCTTTTGTATATGATGAAACTTAAATATTTATTACTAACTGCATTTGATATATATATATATATATATATATATATATATAAGTAAGTAAAGTTAGCGACCATAGTCGAGGGTGACCCGAAGGCTCCCTTTTCTATAGCTACTACACCAAGGTATAGGGGAGGGCGCTACTCCATTCCCAGGATTGCTCCACTTTACCTTGAACCGTACCTTATAATGCTGAGTGTTAAGCAAGGTGGTATCATCATTTTTAAAGTCTTTGGTATGACTCGACCTGGGATTGAACCCAGTATATATATATATATATATATATATATATATATATATATATATATATATATATATGTTTAATAACTGCTTCATCATGTTTACAATCACAATACGTTAGGTTGCAGAAAAATAGAATCATGTTATTATTATCTTTATGAATATTATTGTTTAAGTTACAATAAATAAAGACCATGAAGATATTTCCATTTATTCATCACCAATATGCACAGGAAATACATTAGATAGATAGATAGATAGATAGATAGATCATCAGACTTCTCATTAATTTCTTTTATATATATATATATATATATAGTGCATTGAACAGGATACAAATGAGAAATCTGTGTGTCAGATTATTTTGCCAATATATTTTTTTTTGTATATCAAATACAGTAGTATAATTTTGATACTTCTGAACACAAATAATCAAAATGAATTTTTATGCAATGTCTGCAAATGTAGACATAGGCATTTTTAAAAAAAGAAGATACTTTTTGCATTTCCTCCATCATTATTCTACAAAGTTATGTATGTATGGGCAGGGGCAGAAAAACATCAAAAATCTCTATTCATATGTTAATGAAATTATTAAAAAGCAAAATCTAATCATTTCTAACAAAATATTTTGCGATTTATATCAGATAATGAAGCCTATAATTTAACAACCTGGAAAAGAAAAATTCTGATACAAATCATTTGTGCTTTTATGAAAATAAAATTCACCTCTGTAGTGCGAACATTAACAACGAAGAAGGATAAAATTTTAGAATTTATCAACTCAGTCAAAACCTACTTTAAAATACGTAACTTTTTTTACTGATTGAAATAAGGCACAAAAGGAAATACTGTCATCAACTACTTGCCTCCAACTTTATACACAGCATTGGCCCAATGTCCACCACAGTTTTCAAGAGGATTTCCTTGGCATTCCATCGTACATTTTTTAGATTTACCATGGCGATCATAACCATCATTACCACAAAAACATTGGATTCCATACTACAATCAAGCAAATATCATACAACTTACCATTCTGACAACATTTCAATATCTCTTTTCATTTTTCAAAGAAAGGAAAATACAATAAAAAACCATAGCCATTATCAACGTTCAACTTTTCTATTATCTATGCATTTAGGAATGGAGAACATTTTCATCAACATAAAAATCTATATTCTTTATTATATACAATGTTTTAGGAATTTACTTGGAATTTCTGGAATATTTTAAAAGATTTCAAAATGTATACATCAGTCAAAAAAAAATTACTTACTTGAAGAGCAGCATAAATAAATTGACTTTTGCTACAATACTTTTTGCAATATTTAACAGTCATGTTCTTAGATAATATAGATCTGTCATTCAGTGCTCTGTCACCTTCCTTGTCTGCATAACAACCCAGGAAATTTTTTTCTAAAGGAAAACACAAAACAACAATAACCACAGCTGAAATGGAATGAGTATCTTTGCTTCTATATAATATTCTATACATGAGTCTTTTTATATATATATATATATATATATATATATATATATATATATATATATATACATACATATATAATTTATCAATGTGTATATAACAATGCTTTTATAGAATATTCTATTTATGAGACTTTGTAATTTACATATATGCATATATACATATATATATATATATATGTATATATATATATATATATATATATATATATATATATATATATATATAGGTCAATGTATATATATATATATATATATATATATACTATACATATATATATATATATATATATATATATATATATATATATATATAATGCACATGTGTTTATGTGTATACAAACGGTTTAAGCATGAGACATTCTTGTAGACATATTTTATTAACATGACACACATTTATTTAGATTTGAATTTTTCATAAGCATTTTATGGTCCAGAGTAAGATATTACATTTGAGAGTAAAGGCTGTTTAGTAACTGTCTAAAATCTCTGCCATTCTAACCTGCATATATTTACTTTCAGCCTACTTGGTTGTTGTTCAAGATATACCTGCCACCATACTATAAATTGTAAGATGTTTTTGGTTGGAAGTAACCATAGCGTAATGATTATTATTGTAGGAAATAGACACAGCAATCCAAGTTCAAACCCGGAAATAGGCTATGTGCATTCCCATGATGCCAATATCTTTAGGAAATTTTTAAATCCTATTATTCTCTTCCCAGCTATAAGTAGATACTGGGTCAGACTGGGCACTTTAACATTGTTATGGTAGCCAGTCTAGAAGAAGAAATACTCTGAATTCAAACCTGTTAAACTCAGCTGAGAAATAAAGCTTTTATCACATCTGGTTCATGTGGAGGGGGTGCATGTAAATATATATAATATGTTTTCTGCCAAGAATAAATTTTTTGAATGAGAGTATTCATTATATGCTGTCAATGTCATGTTTGAAACTCATTTCATTTTTTTCGTTGGAATATGTACAAATCACAGATCAGAATCACATGACTATGTATCAACAAGCTCTGAATTCAAACCTGTTAAACTCCGCTTAAAAATTGACCTTGTGTCATATCCTGCCCAAGCAGAGGGGTTGGTAAATAGTATGCAACAAGCCAGTAGAAATATGCACCTATGTCTGATTTATTTAGCTATTCCAGCTTCTAAACACAATGATATTTTTCTTAAATGTTGGGTATCTGTTTTTTATTAGTATAGTTTCCAGTATTTGTGTCTGTTTTATACTTCATAGAATGTTTGTTTAATTAGCTAAAATTCTTATAATATTTGTACAAATCTTATTGTCCTGTAAAATGTATTCATTGATATATATACATTTGGTGCAAGCATGAGATGAATGACAAGTTTGTCAATAGGAAAGCATGGAGCTAGTATGTCCAATAAATGAATTTAGCAGTGTTTTATCATCATCATTTTTTAAGATAAAATCTCCCAATGAGGAAGAGAACTGATGCACAATGCTTTTACATAATGTGGTATTTAAGGTGCGCTACCATTAGCAACAATCACAATAACTCTCTTAAACATTCTTTTGTATATGATGAAACTTAAATATTTATTACTAACTGCATTTGATATATATATATATATATATATATATATATATATATATATATATATATATATATATATATATATATATATTTTATATGTTTAATAACTGCTTCATCATGTTTACAATCACAATACGTTAGGTTGCAGAAAAATAGAATCATGTTATTATTATCTTTATGAATATTATTGTTCAAGTTACAATAAATAAAGGCCATGAAGATATTTCCATTTATTCATCACCAATATGCACAGGAAATACATTAGATAGATAGATAGATAGATAGATAGATAGATAGATAGATAGATAGATAGATAGATAGATAGATAGATCATCAGACTTCTCATTAATTTCTTTAATATATAAATATATATCTCTATTTATATATATATATATATATATATATAGTGTATTGAACAGGATACAAATGAGAAATCTGTGTGTCAGATTATTTTGCCAATATATTTTTTTTTGTATATCAAATACAGTAGTATAATTTTGATACTTCTGAACACAAATAATCAAAATGAATTTTTATGCAATGTCTGCAAATGTAGACATAGGCATTTTTAAAAAAGAAGATACTTTTTGCTTTTCCTTCATCATTATTCTACAAAGTTATGTATGTATGGGCAGAAAAACATCAAAAATCTCTATTCATATGTTAATGAAATTATTAAAAAGCAAAATCTAATCATTTCTAACAAAATATTTTGCGATTTATATCAAGATAATGAAGCCTATAATTTAACAACCTGGAAAAGAAAAATTCTGATACAAATCATTTGTGCTTTTATGAAAATAAAATTCACCTCTGTAGTGCGAACATTAACAACGAAGAAGAATAAAATTTTAGAATTTATCAACTCAATCAAAACCTACTTTAAAATACGTAACTTTTTTTACTGATTGAAATAAGGCACAAAAGGAAATACTGTCATCAACTACTTGCCTCCAACTTTATACACAGCATTGGCCCAATGTCCACCACAGTTTTCAAGAGGATTTCCTTGGCATTCCATCGTACAATTTTCAGATTTACCATGGCGATCATAACCGTCATTACCACAAAAACACTGGATTCCATACTACAATCAAGCAAATATCATACAACTTACCATTTTGACAACATTTCAATATCTCTTTTCATTTTTCAAAGAAAGGAAAATACAATAAAAAACCATAGCCATTGTCACCGTTCAACTTTTCTTAATTATCTATGCATTTAGGAATGGAGAACATTTTTATTAACATAAGAATCAATATTCTTTATTATGTACAATATTCTAGGAATTTGCTTTGAATCACAGGAATATTTTGAAAGATTTCTAAATATACAAATCGGTCAAGGAAAAATTACTTACTTGAAGAGCAGCGAACATAAAATTTTTATTGCGACAATCATCTTGGCACAATTTAATAGTCATGTTCTTAGATGAAGTCAATCTGTCTTTCATGGCTCTGTCACCTTCCTTGTCTGCATAACAACCTATGAAATCTTTTTCTAAAAGGGAAACACAAAACAACAATTATTGCTGCTGAAGTGAAATGGTATCACTCCTTCTATATAATATTCTATTCATGAAACATCGTAATATATATAATATATATCTATATATATACATATATATATGTATATATACACATATATATATATATATATATATATATATATACATATATATATATATATATATATATATGTGCGTGTGTGTATATATATATATATATATATATATATATATATATATATATATATATATATATAAATGGATGGGGTAAACAGCAGATGTTTATTTAGATTTGAATTTTCCAGTAGCCTTTTATGGTCCTGAGTACAATAATACAATTGAGGCTGAAGGCTGTTTGTAACTGTTTAAAATCTCGGCTGTTATAACTAGCATGGAAGTACTTTCAGCCTACCTTGGTTGTTGTCCAGGGTATGGCTACAACCATGCCATAAATTATAAGGTGTTTTTGGTTGGAGGTAATCATGGTATAATGATTATTATTGTTGGAAATGGACACAGCAACTGAAGTTCAAATCCAAAAGAGGCTATATGCATTTCCCATGATGCCTATATCTTTAGGAAATTTATAAATCTCAATTACTACTGGGCCAGATTGGGCACTTTAATACTGGTATAGTAGCCAGTCTAGAAGAAGAAATACTCTGAATTCAAACCTGTTAAACTCAACTGAGAAATAAAGCTTTTATCACATCTGGTTTATGTGGAGGGGGTGCATGTAAATATATATAATATGTTTTCTCTCACCAATGAATATTTGGAATGAGAGTATTCAATTTATGTTGTCAATGTCATGTTTGAACACTTATTTCATTAGTGTTGGTTGGAATATGTACAAATCACAGATCAGGATCACATGACTATGTATCAACAAGCCAGAAGAAACATGCACCTACACGTATGTCAGATTTATTTAGCTATTCCAGATCTCAAAATAAGCAAATTTTGCACTGGTAGCTCTATCCTTTTGGTCTTTTATAACAACCAATGAAGTCTTCAACGGAAAAGAAATTTGTTTAACTAAAACAATTACATTTTCTCTTACATTGATGACTTCTATAATAGTTCTAAGAACTTTGACCCAACAGTGACAACTTAGAACTAATATATAAATATAAGAACATTATAAAAGATCAAAAACATAAAAACAGCCATCAATTTTTAATGGTATGGGCAAACTAATCAAATAATAAAAGACAATTTTTACCTTTAACTGAGTCCATCTGAATTTCATCTACAAAATTAAGAAAAGATTGAAAAATGTAGATATTTATTTACACAAAAGTGACACAGATAATTTTATAAATAAATCATTTACCACATTCCACAGAAAAAAATTGATTTATTATAATTTTAGCTCAAGATATGTAACTCTTCTGTTGCCTTGCTAATTAATACCTTAGTTATGAAAGTGAATACTTTATCTTTGCAACCCATTCTACATCTACATGTGTGTAATATCTATAGCAGATTTTGAAACTCATTAGTTAAAATAACATCCAGTTTTCAAATGCCTTCATGTCTATTCCAGCCCTTTCAACTCTTGTAATGATTTCAAAGGCAGTCAAATGTCAAGTATGACACAATTTAAAACAGAGCAAAGAATTTGACACCAAGATGATTTGAATACATCAACTTAATTGACCTTGTTGACATTCTTTTTGATGTTCAGAGTTTGAGGCATGGGTAGATTTTCTGATAGTTCACTATATTCAAGACACCTTTTACAATGTTATTGCCATCATTTTTTTATGGTATGGGCAAACTAATCAAATAATAAAAGGCAACTTTTACCTTTAATTGAGTCCATCTGAATTTCATCTACAAAATTAAGAAAAGATTGAAAAATGCAGACATTTATTTACACAAAAATAATACAGATAATTTTATAAATATATCATTAACCATATTCAACAAATAAAAATTGATTTATTATAATTTTTTGGAATTAAGATCCAGATTAATCAGTATACCATAATTTCATTGGAAAATAGTTTTTCTTATGTATTTAGATCAGGTATGTTTAAAAATGACCTTCACTTCTCTTAGAAAATTTTCATTTGTTAGAAAAATTAGATAAACCTAAAGTGTAAATATAATTCATAATTGCACACCGTTTTTGTGTCTGATTGTACGACATCCAATGTTCAATTTATAATGTAAATTTAATGTAAACTTCTTATAATATTATTGTCCTGGGCTTATCCTTATCTGATCATCTACACAACACAACAAGATCTTCAAAATATTTCTTCTTTATTTGATGGTCTCTGTTAAGCATTTATGCTATTTCAAGTGTTGCGTTGCTTTTTTCAGCCAGTGCAAAGATAGAAATTTTCTTAACCTGTGATGAATCACTTTTACAATCAAGAATCTAATAATTTTCCAGTATGAACCCAATGAATTTGCAATATGAAGACATTGAATAAGCTCATTTTATTCATCCACCTGACAAATGATAATATCCGTTCTGTACAATTGGAAAGTAAACATTTCCTTGGGCAACAATATTTTATTAATTATGAGATACTGAATCAATTCAACTTTTAATTGATAGAAGCTATGCAATCAACATATACAAGTTATTCTCTTAAAGAAAAAAAAAATTCATTTCAAATACCATTTGCTCATATTTTCCAATTTTCTGTTTCTCCTCATGTCTCCTTTTATATTTTTAAAAATGGCAGTTTTAAAAAAGCCTCTCTTTAAATCATCATTAAATTTTATGATAATCAATATAAATCTTATAAACTGGTATTAAACACTATAAAAAGAATATTTTCAGAATAAAAACAGTAAATTTCCTGCCTATTCTTGTTTTTTTTTCTTTCTTTTTTCTATAATCAGCCCCAGTAATTCTTTATCATATCATCTATATCTGAGATGTCATGATGAAAATCAACTTCATAGTCATTAATTCCACTTTAATTAGAAACAAAGGCTTTTATCCTTTTGCCCATTATCCTATGGAATATTTCACTGACTATTTTAAATAGCCTTAAACCAAGTATTATTTTATCTGACTTTTCAATAAAAGAACATTTTTTTTAATCATATTTTTAAAAATGATATTACAATATCTTATATTGTTTAATTCACCTTTCTCAGATATCACAGGGCATGGACAGAAGAATGAGAGTAGTCTATATCTGTGAATTTAATGAAGGGTTTGATTCAAAATTCTGTCAGGGTTACCAACTACAACAATGTACCCCTGAAAGAACCTGAAATAACCTTGTGAATATGAAAAACAAGATTTAAAGCATAACCTTAAACATGTAAATAATGTGAATAATTACTCCTCATCTCAGAAATTTAGACAGACATTAAATCTCTTTAAATGGTTGTAAATCCTAAAATGTTATTCTTTTGCCTTTCAACAAATGTAATTTGTGGTCCTTGATTTATACCTGATCTTTTTGCTACAAAAATTGTGAACCCACCAGTAAATCAGTTTTTATTTCCTAATGTCAAATTTTAATTCCTTAAAGTTTATGTTGTATTTTGACCTTCGGCCTGAGCAAACATGCCATTACAGAGTGATGTACCGGAAGGAAGTAACACATTCCAATGGCCAGTAATCAAAAGAGATCGCGTGGGTGGATTTGGCTGATGAAATGGGACAAGGTAAAGCCCATGATACACACATAGACTGATGCACCGGAAGAGAGTGACCTCTGAACTGCATGACAGTTATTTTCGCTGGATGACGATCAATCATGCCATTCCAAAGATCGAGTAGGATATCGAGTAGGCGTGGGACTATTATATAACTCAGTCAAGACAGAGTTGCAGTTGCAGTTGCGATTCCAGTTAGAGTTGGAGACAGAGTTATAGACGAGATATGGTAAGGAAAGCCACACCCGGCCGAAGGGGCCCTTGGGAACACCGATGGAGTTTGGGGACCAGAGAAGTTGCTGATAAGAGGCAGTAAAGAAAGCCAGCACCCAGCAGAGTGGACCCCAGAGCCTCCAGTTGAGCATCAGGAGAAAGAGAAAAACACAACGTTGACGGCCATAAGAGTAGGGGTCAAAATATTACAGTTTATGTTCGGTCTCCAACTCCCTCTCACACACAAACCTTGAATAACCTTTTCAAACCCTTGCAATAAAGTGGGAGGTACATATTTGTTAAAGAAGTCTTCCTGCGTCTTTATTATTGTGTTGTTATGATACTGCATATGAGAATATAACATTTACTGATCTTCTGATTTTTTCAATCTGATAAAAGATTCTTATAAACCAAATGTGGTACAGCTAAGGAGAACTGAAAAGGCCTCTGAGGAAGGTCACACATTGAGTAGATAATGAACAGTCTCAATGCAATAATTGTGAGTTGACAAGCTGGAAACTAGGTATGATATTGGAACCTGGTAAAGTTCCATTTAACCTAGAAGCCTGAAATCCAGTTGTGATGTGGTTAAGAACACAAATTCATGATAAATGGATTTTGCTATGAGCAGTACTGCTTAAAAATTTTCATCGAATCACAGAGACTAGGAATAATACAAAGGTTAAGAAAATTGCTTTTTGAATATAAAATCAGGTACAAAGTCTTTGGGCGTTAACGCCGCCCAGGAGGTGGAATGCAGCCTACAAATCAAAGACATCATAGGCGTCATTCAAACCAATCGAGCTGGCCTGGGTAGCACGAGCAACAAGGTATTCTCCAAAGTTGGTACAAAGGGCAAAAGAGACATGGTGAGCAAAGAAGTCAGGATGTTTGAGGAGGAGCAAAGAACAGCCACTACTGTTACTTAGGTCAAACAATGTGCTTGGACAAAATGGAATGATATCAAACCAATTAAATTATTGTGGAAATTCTTAATTGCAATAGAACCACTGGCAATATCATTCCTTCTTCGCTCTACATATGATCTCCTATCAAATGCGACCAACCTAAAATTATGGGGATATACCGATTCGGACCTGTGCTTTTTGTGTAAAAGTGATCGGGGTATCTTGCGCCATGTGCTATCTGCATTTCCACAATCGCTTCAGATGTACACATGGCAACATAACAAAGTGGTGGAGGTGGTCATAGAGTTGCTAAGAGCACAATGTGAGGCAGCAAACCAACAACCTATTACAGCCAAAGAACCCATAATTCAGTTTTACAAGGTGGCTACTCTCTGAAGAGACAAAAAATTCCGATATGAAGCTACTGAATGGAGCTAGTGATTGGAAAGTTTCAGTGGATCTCAAGACATCTCTACAATATCCAGTTCAGATTATTCAAACAAAAAAGCTGCCAGACATTATAGCATGGCCCGATTCAAAGAAGAGTGTTCTCCTTATAGAATTGACTGTCCCCTGGGAAGAAAACCAGGAGGGAGTGCACAAACAGAAGAAAAACCGATACGAGATACTGCGTATCGACTGCCAGGGAAAGGGTAGGATATGCCATGTCATTCATATTGAGGTTGGTTGTTATGGTTTTCTAGGACACTCAGTCATTTCTTTTTTTTTTCAAAAATAGGAATCACTGGCCGCAGTTTGAAAGTTGCCTCATATCGTCTTTAAACCACGGTGCAATAAGAATCAAGATGGATTTGGTCGAGAGAGAAAAGTCTTTAGCGTGTATGAAATGCATGCAGAATCACGATTCCCGTGTAATTACGTAACATCGAGAAATGGTTACTGCAAGTGCGTAATGACATCAACGGCTGAAAGTAAACACTTTTTAAAATCACAACCTGCACTAAAAATCAAGATGAAAGTTCAATGTAATTTCTCCTTTTGGTTGATCTGGCTTATATATTTTTAAATACCTTGTTCAGTGGCAAAAGCTGCTTGGTAGAGCCAGGAGTGAGTGTACCACCTTCAGCTACCAAAACTGTTATCACTCCTGGTTGACGGCTGATGTGGATTGGGTATCGTACGTGCTTTCACACATTGTATGATGAACATACAGAATTTACTTAACCACCAAAAATTACTAAATACTTCAACAACATAAACTTTTACTTTAGTAATTTACATTTTCTCTTACATTGATGACTTCTATAATAGTTCTAAGAACTTTGACCCAACAGTGACAACTTAGAACTAATATATAAATATAAGAACATTAGATCCTATAGATCAGTCTAACAAATTCTTCTGGAAATCATCTACTATCTATTTATCTAGTAGCTAAAATAATCTACTTATATATAATCTTACAATAGCATTGTACTCATAAAAGATCAAAAACATAAAAACAGCCATCAATTTTTAATGGTATGGGCAAACTAATCAAATAATAAAAGACAATTTTTACCTTTAACTGAGTCCATCTGAATTTCATCTACAAAATTAAGAAAAGATTGAAAAATGTAGATATTTATTTACACAAAAGTGACACAGATAATTTTATAAATAAATCATTTACCACATTCCACAGAAAAAAATTGATTTATTATAATTTTAGCTCAAAATATGTAACTCTTCTGTTGCCTTGCTAATTAATACCTTAGTTATGAAAGTGAATACTTTATCTTTGCAACCCATTCTACATCTACATGTGTGTAATATCTATAGCAGATTTTGAAACTCATTAGTTAAAATAACATCCAGTTTTCAAATGCCTTCATGTCTATTCCAGCCCTTTCAACTCTTGTAATGATTTCAAAGGCAGACAAATATCAAGTATGACACAATTTAAAACAGAGCAAAGAATTTGACACCAAGATGATTTGAATACATCAACTTAATTGACCTTGTTGACGTTCTTTTTGATGTTCAGAGTTTGAGGCATGGGTAGATTTTCTGATAGTTCACTATATTCAAGACACCTTTTACAATGTTATTGCCATCATTTTTTTATGGTATGGGCAAACTAATCAAATAATAAAAGGCAACTTTTACCTTTAATTGAGTCCATCTGAATTTCATCTACAAAATTAAGAAAAGATTGAAAAATGCAGACATTTATTTACACAAAAATAATACAGATAATTTTATAAATATATCATTAACCATATTCAACAAATAAAAATTGATTTATTATAATTTTTTGGAATTAAGATCCAGATTAATCAGTATACCATAATTTCATTGGAAAATAGTTTTTCTTATGTATTTAGATCAGGTATGTTTAAAAATGACCTTCACTTCTCTTACAAAATTTTCATTTGTTAGAAAAATTAGATTAACCTAATCAAAAGAGATTGCGTGGGTGGATTTGGCTGATGAAATGGGACAAGGTAAAGCCCATGATACACTCATAGACTGATGCACCGGAAGAGAGTGACCTCTGAACTGCATGACAGTTATTTCCGCTGGATGACGATCAATCATGCCATTCCAAAGATCGAGTAGGATATCGAGTAGGCGTGGGACTATTATATAACTCAGTCAAGACAGAGTTGCAGTTGCAGTTGCGATTCCAGTTAGAGTTGGAGACGGAGTTATAGACGAGATATGGTAAGGAAAGCCACACCCGGCCGAAGGGGCCCTTGGGAACACCGATGGAGTTTGGGGACCAGAGAAGTTGCTGATAAGATGCAGTAAAGAAAGCCAGCACCCAGCAGAGTGGACCCCAGAGCCTCCGGTTGAGCATCAGGAGAAAGAGAAAAACACAACGTTGACGGCCATAAGAGTAGGGGTCAAAATATTACAGTTTATGTTCGGTCTCCAACTCCCTCTCACACACAAACCTTGAATAACCTTTTCAAACCCTTGCAATAAAGTGAGAGGTACATATTGGTTAAAGAAGTCTTCCTGCGTCTTTATTATTGTGTTGTTATGATACTGCATATGAGAATATAACATTTACTGATCTTCTGATTTTTTCAATCTGATAAAAGATTCTTATAAACCAAATGTGGTACAGCTCAGGAGAACTGAAAAGGCCTCTGAGGAAGGTCACACATTGAGTAGATAATGAACAGTCTCAATACAATAATTGTGAGTTGACAAGCTGGAAACTAGGTATGATATTGGAACCTGGTAAAGTTCCATTTAACCTAGAAGCCTGAAATCCAATTGTGATGTGGTTAAGAACACAAATTCATGATAAATGGATTTTGCTATGAGCAGTACTGCTTAAAAATTTTCATCGAATCACAGAGACTAGGAATAATACAAAGGTTAAGAAAATTGCTTTTTGAATATAAAATCAGGTACAAAGTCTTTGGGCGTTAACGCCGCCCAGGAGGTGGAATGCAGCCTACAAATCAAAGACATCATAGGCGTCATTCAAACCAATCGAGCTGGCCTGGGTAGCACGAGCAACAAGGTATTCTCCAAAGTTGGTACAAAGGGCAAAAGAGACATGGTGAGCAAAGAAGTCAGGATGTTTGAGGAGGAGCAAAGAACAGCCACTACTGTTACTTAGGTCAAACAATGTGCTTGGACAAAATGGAATGATATCAAACCAATTAAATTATTGTGGAAATTCTTAATTGCAATAGAACCACTGGCAATATCATTCCTTCTTCGCTCTACATATGATCTCCTATCAAATGCGACCAACCTAAAATTATGGGGATATACCGATTCGGACCTGTGCTTTTTGTGTAAAAGTGATCGGGGTATCTTGCGCCATGTGCTATCTGCATTTCCACAATCGCTTCAGATGTACACATGGCAACATAACAAAGTGGTGGAGGTGGTCATAGAGTTGCTAAGAGCACAATGTGAGGCAGCAAACCAACAACCTATTACAGCCAAAGAACCCATAATTCAGTTTCACAAGGTGGCTACTCTCTGAAGAGACAAAAAATTCCGATATGAAGCTACTGAATGGAGCTAGTGATTGGAAAGTTTCAGTGGATCTCAAGACATCTCTACAATATCCAGTTCAGATTATTCAAACAAAAAAGCTGACAGACATTATAGCATGGTCCGATTCAAAGAAGAGTGTTCTCCTTATAGAATTGACTGTCCCCTGGGAAGAAAACCAGGAGGGAGTGCACAAACAGAAGAAAAACCGATACGAGATACTGCGTATCGACTGCCAGGGAAAGGGTAGGATATGCCATGTCATTCATATTGAGGTTGGTTGTTATGGTTTTCTAGGACACTCAGTCATTTCTTTTTTTTTTCAAAAATAGGAATCACTGGCCGCAGTTTGAAAGTTGCCTCATATCGTTTTTAAACCACGGTGCAATAAGAATCAAGATGGATTTGGTCGAGAGAGAAAAGTCTTTAGCGTGTATGAAATGCATGCAGAATCACGATTTCCGTGTAATTACGTAACATCGAGAAATGGTTACTGCAAGTGTGTAATGACATCAACGGCTGAAAGTAAACACTTTTTAAAATCACAACCTGCACTAAAAATCAAGATGAACGTACAATGTAATTTCTCCTTTTGGTTGATCTGGCTTATATATTTTTTAAATACCTTGTTCAGTGCCAAAAGCTGCTTGGTAGAGCCAGGAGTGAGTGTACCACCTTCAGCTACCAAAACTGTTATCACTCCTGGTTGACGGCTGATGTGGATTGGGTATCGTACGTGCTTTCACACATTGTATGATGAACATACAGAATTTACTTAACCACCAAAAATTACTAAATACTTCAACAACATAAACTTTTACTTTAGTAATTTACATTTTCTCTTACATTGATGACTTCTATAATAGTTCTAAGAACTTTGACCCAACAGTGACAACTTAGAACTAATATATAAATATAAGAACATTAGATCCTATAGATCAGTCTAACAAATTCTTCTGGAAATCATCTACTATCTATTTATCTAGTAGCTAAAATAATCTACTTATATATAATCTTACAATAGCATTGTACTCATAAAAGATCAAAAACATAAAAACAGCCATCAATTTTTAATGGTATGTGCAAACTAATCAAATAATAAAAGACAATTTTTACCTTTAACTGAGTCCATCTGAATTTCATCTACAAAATTAAGAAAAGATTGAAAAATGTAGATATTTATTTACACAAAAGTGACACAGATAATTTTATAAATAAATCATTTACCATATTCCACAGAAAAAAATTGATTTATTATAATTTTAGCTCAAAATATGTAACTCTTCTGTTGCCTTGCTAATTAATACCTTAGTTATGAAAGTGAACGCTTGCAATAAAGTGAGAGGTATATATTTGTTAAAGAAGTCTTCCGCGCCTTTATTGTTGTGTCGTTATGATACTGCATATGAGAATATAACAAACCGTGATTTGGTGCCTGTGCCAGCCGAGTTCTTCAATGACTCAGATCGAACCTAGTTACCGTAAACGACAGTTTTAAGCATCATAACACAACATCAACGAAAAGGACAAAGAAAAATGCTGGAATTGAAAGAAGTAAAAAGAAAAAAAACAAGAACAAACCAGCAACAAAAAAAGGATGGAAAAGGGACAGACCGACGCGAAAAGAACAAAAAAAGTAAAGAGGAAGACACTGCAACGTGCTGGAAGAAAAGAAGAAAAAAAAAGAAAACAAAAAACAAAGACAAACCAGCAACAAAAACAGAAAAAGAGAAAAAAAATTGTAAGTGGATTGCGGCATTCATATAATTCTCTCTGTGTGTCATTTATTTTGGGTTAAAAAAAGGATGTAAATTGATTATAATAGTGAAAGATTAGTTTTAATGACAAGGGCCTTTCTAGAAGGATAAAATTGGAAATATTTTTTTTTTTAAATGTGTGATCCCTAGATAAAAATTGTGATTACTGCTATGTGTAATATTGTATCATAGTAAGGGAGAGAAAGACAAAGGGAAACAAAGATGACTATGGGACAGTTACTGTCCGTTTTTTGAGAGACACTTTATATAAACAATATTGTCATAAATAAAATTTACAATAGACGGGGTCTTTGTGAGTAAAAAGTTATAGTAAACAATAAATTTTATGAATGGAATTTTTTCTAGTAAATAGGTCTTTGTGAGTAAAAATTTGTAGTAACTTGTCAGTGGTCCAGACAAGTGATGACTGAAAATTAGAATTTCAGTCCAAGATCTGGAATCCTGCATATCTGTAATTAAGACTTTTGGGGCAGGTCTTTATGTTTGGAACTTGTGGATTGGAAATGAGAATTTTAATCCGAGAGATGGAATCCTGGGAGCATCAATGGGATTGTCCAAGAATTTCACACATTGGTGTTTGTCTGAAGAATGCGCATATACTTTTTCGATATTTATGAAGTTGGGTGAATCGATATTTTCTGCGCTGGCAGAATCAGACCGTTTTTTTTTTTGTTTTGTTTTTTTTTGGTGGAAGTTGTTGATACCAATCATTGGAGACATGGGTATTGTCTCGGACTCGTAGTGGTCCGTATCGATTGAAAATGGTCTCGCCGTGGAGGCAGAGTAACTAAGGGACAGATGGGGGGGGTTGTGTCTGACGAGGCAGACAGGTATTTTGTGAGTTCCCCCTGGAGTGGAGCTTTGAGATTGTTACTGGGGAAGATATTTTGAAACAGAGTTTTGGATATAATTAAGAGATGCGCAGAATTTTGACGGAACCAGGTGTGGTGAAGATTCGCAGATTCGGATTAGGAATTGTTTTGATATGGGAAATGTTGTTGGCGGAATTGATAAAAGTTTGGGTTGTGTAGGAAAAAACCCAAGATATTTTATGCAAGGAAAAAAAAGAAGAAGAATGCTCGTAAGCAATTGAAAAAGTTTTATTATAAACCAGACTTAATTTATGGTACTACAGATCGAAATTGAATAAACTGGGAAGCGAACCTATAGTTATTGAGTTAAGGTAAAGACAGAGAGAGGTAGATATAAGGTTGGAAAAAAAAGGACATTGAATGAGCAATTTATTATGAAAAAAAAAAGAAAAAAAATGAAAAAAAAACAAAAAACAAACAAGCTACCGGACAATGGCGATGGGACAGAAAGAAAAAAAAAAGAAAAGAAACTTGAACATTGTTGAACACAGCACATAGAAAAAAAAGAAAGATAGAAAGAACTTTTTTTTAGTAAAATAGACTGTACATAGATTGAAAAAGAAGAAAAGAAAACTGAACATTTGTGAACTGTGATTGTAACATTGTTTTGACTTGTTGTAAAGTGAAAAATTTTGAGGTTGTTTGAGTTTAAAGGTGACATCAGAATTTTTTTTTTCCAGTTCATATTATGAAAATTGACGAAAACCATTAACAGAGGATTTTATACTAGGGTTACTAGTATTTATAATTATATTGATTCTAAATGTGTGAAAAATTTTGAGGTTGTTTGAGTTTAAAGGTGACATCAGAATTTTTTTTTCCTGTTCATATTATGAAAATTGACGAAAACCATTAACAGAGGATTTTATACTAGGGTTACTAGTATTTATAATTATATTGATTCTAAATGTGTTTTTAGAATTTGGGGTTTTCGTGGAATAGGAAATATTTGGGGGTGGTTCTATTTTGACGAATCGGTGGCTTACGCGAGATTAGGACAGACATTCATCCAAGTGGTGTTACAGATTGTTGTTGGGTAGACGGCAAAGAAAGTAATTCTATCAAAGAATTCGCCAGCCCATGAAGTTGTGAAGGCCTATGGTGGCTTCTATTTTTTAGATTGGAGTTTCAAGGATGGAATATATCGTGGATGATGTCTGAGTCTTTCAGTAACGATGATGTTTTGGATTCATGTGTGATTTGGCGAAACGAAACGAATCTGGGAAAGGCGATGTGCCTATATATTGGTAGCCACGAGGTTTCCTGATTAAATTGAAAAGAAACCCGGCGCGGGTTTGATCAGGTAAGGCATATTTCTTCAAGGGCTTCCAAACCAATGGGCATGGAAACAGAAACTTAATGGAAAAAAATGGGTAACACATTGCTAAATAAAAATTTTTTGCGTGGTCTATTTTAGGTGGTTACTGCATGCGTGTCAGATTGTGATACACTCGGATGTATTGTGATACTTTGTTTTTGGCCATGATTTTTGTTGTTTATGGAGAATGCTTTGGGCCTTGAAGATATTGTGTTATAGTTTATGGAATTCTCTGGTTACTCCAGGTAGGAACCTGTTGAGCAAAGAACTGGAGTGTGGTCACGAGGAATCCAGGCAAAATGTATGGCTGGAATGACCAGGGTCACTAAGTTTGTGACCAGGATCTGGGACCAGAGTATGGTCCTTTTTGGGTTTTGAAATTTCTTCAGGGAATTATCCTATTTACCAACCCCTCCGCTCGGGTAGGATATGACACAAGGTCAATTTTTAAGAGGAGTTTAATTCTTCAAGGAATTATGGAGGGCCCGTGGTATTGGGAGGATAAAAAAAATGCATCCGTATGGTACCTTGATGCACACATGTCAAGATGGCCAACCATGCAAATATAGTAAAAGAAATTTAGATAATAATTAGCTGGGCAAGTGTTGCATAGAGAGAAGGTCGCCTTCTAAGTAAGATTTTGTTTGCTGTAGTTCAAGTGATTCCTTTTGTGTTTTCAGCCATTATCGTCCTTGTAAATTATTCTGTTAAATATGTGTGAGGGTGATGGAGAGTAACGTGAAGAAAATTCCACATGTGGAATTTTGAAAAATATTTAACGGATGATTGTTGTATTTTGACCTTCGGCCCGAGCAAACATGCCATTACAGAGTGATGTACCGGAAGGAAGTGACACATTCCAATGGCCAGTAATCAAAAGAGATCGCGTGGGTGGATTTGGCTGATGAAATGGGACAAGGTAAAGCCCATGATACACTCATAGACTGATGCACCGGAAGAGAGTGACCTCTGAACTGCATGACAGTTATTTCCGCTGGATGACGATCAATCATGCCATTCCAAAGATCGAGTAGGCGTTGGACTATTATATAACTCAGTCAAGACAGAGTTGCAGTTGCGATTCCAGTTAGAGTTGGAGACAGAGTTATAGACGAGATATGGTAAGGAAAGCCACACCCGGCCGAAGGGGTCCTCGGGAACACCGATGGAGTTTGGGGACCAGAGAAGTTGCTGATAAGTTGCAGTAAAGAAAGCCAGCACCCAGCTGAGTGGACCCCAGAGCCTCCGGTTGAGCATCAGGAGAAAGAGAAAAACACAACGTTGACGGCCATAAGAGTAGGGGTCAAAATATTACAGTTTATGTTCAGTCTCCAACTCCCTCTCACACACAAACCTTGAATAACCTTTTCAAACCCTTGCAATAAAGTGAGAGGTACATATTTGTTAAAGAAGTCTTCCTGCGTCTTTATTATTGTGTCGTTATGATACTGCATATGAGAATATAACATTTACTGATCTTCTGATTTTTTCAATCTGATAAAAGATTCTTATAAACCAAATGTGGTACAGCTAAGGAGAACTGAAAAGGCCTCTGAGGAAGGTCACACATTGAGTAGATAATGAACAGTCTCAATGCAATAATTGTGAGTTGACAAGCTGGAAACTAGGTATGATATTGGAACCTGGTAAAGTTCCATTTAACCTAGAAGCCTGAAATCCAGTTGTGATGTGGTTAAGAACACAAATTCATGATAAATGGATTTTGCTATGAGCAGTACTGCTTAAAAATTTTCATCGAATCACAGAGACTAGGAATAATACAAAGGTTAAGAAAATTGCTTTTTGAATATAAAATCAGGTACAAAGTCTTTGGGCGTTAACGCCGCCCAGGAGGTGGAATGCAGCCTACAAATCAAAGACATCATAGGCGTCATTCAAACCAATCGAGCTGGCCTGGGTAGCACGAGCAACAAGGTATTCTCCAAAGTTGGTACAAAGGGCAAAAGAGACATGGTGAGCAAAGAAGTCAGGATGTTTGAGGAGGAGCAAAGAACAGCCACTACTGTTACTTAGGTCAAACAATGTGCTTGGACAAAATGGAATGATATCAAACCAATTAAATTATTGTGGAAATTCTTAATTGCAATAGAACCACTGGCAATATCATTCCTTCTTCGCTCTACATATGATCTCCTATCAAATGCGACCAACCTAAAATTATGGGGATATACCGATTCGGACCTGTGCTTTTTGTGTAAAAGTGATCGGGGTATCTTGCGCCATGTGCTATCTGCATTTCCACAATCGCTTCAGATGTACACATGGCAACATAACAAAGTGGTGGAGGTGGTCATAGAGTTGCTAAGAGCACAATGTGAGGCAGCAAACCAACAACCTATTACAGCCAAAGAACCCATAATTCAGTTTCACAAGGTGGCTACTCTCTGAAGAGACAAAAAATTCCGATATGAAGCTACTGAATGGAGCTAGTGATTGGAAAGTTTCAGTGGATCTCAAGACATCTCTACAATATCCAGTTCAGATTATTCAAACAAAAAAGCTGCCAGACATTATAGCATGGTCCGATTCAAAGAAGAATGTTCTCCTTATAGAATTGACTGTCCCCTGGGAAGAAAACCAGGAGGGAGTGCACAAACAGAAGAAAAACCGATACGAGATACTGCGTATCGACTGCCAGGGAAAGGGTAGGATATGCCATGTCATTCATATTGAGGTTGGTTGTTATGGTTTTCTAGGACACTCAGTCATTTCTTTTTTTTTTCAAAAATAGGAATCACTGGCCGCAGTTTGAAAGTTGCCTCATATCGTTTTTAAACCACGGTGCAATAAGAATCAAGATGGATTTGGTCGAGAGAGAAAAGTCTTTAGCGTGTATGAAATGCATGCAGAATCACGATTCCCGTGTAATTACGTAATATCGAGAAATGGTTACTGCAAGTGCGTAATGACATCAACGGCTGAAAGTAAACACTTTTTAAAATCACAACCTGCACTAATAATCAAGATGAACGTACAATGTAATTTCTCCTTTTGGTTGATCTGGCATATATATTTTTAAATACCTTGTTCAGTGGCAAAAGCTGATTGGTAGAGCCAGGAGTGAGTGTACCACCTTCAGCTACCAAAACTGTTATCACTCCTGGTTGACGGCTGATGTGGATTGGGTATCGTACGTGCTTTCACACATTGTATGATGAACATACAGAATTTACTTAACCACCAAAAATTACTAAATACTTCAACAACATAAACTTTTACTTTAGTAATTTACATTTTCTCTTACATTGATGACTTCTATAATAGTTCTAAGAACTTTGACCCAACAGTGACAACTTAGAACTAATATATAAATATAAGAACATTAGATCCTATAGATCAGTCTAACAAATTCTTCTGGAAATCATCTACTATCTATTTATCTAGTAGCTAAAATAATCTACTTATATATAATCTTACAATAGCATTGTACTCATAAAAGATCAAAAACATAAAAACAGCCATCAATTTTTAATGGTATGTGCAAACTAATCAAATAATAAAAGACAATTTTTACCTTTAACTGAGTCCATCTGAATTTCATCTACAAAATTAAGAAAAGATTGAAAAATGTAGATATTTATTTACACAAAAGTGACACAGATAATTTTATAAATAAATCATTTACCATATTCCACAGAAAAAAATTGATTTATTATAATTTTAGCTCAAAATATGTAAATCTTCTGTTGCCTTGCTAATTAATACCTTAGTTATGAAAGTGAATACTTTATCTTTGCAACCCATTCTACATCTACATGTGTGTAATATCTATAGCAGATTTTGAAACTCATTAGTTAAAATAACATCCAGTTTTCAAATGCCTTCATGTCTATTCCAGCCCTTTCAACTCTTGTAATGATTTCAAAGGCAGACAAATATCAAGTATGACACAATTTAAAACAGAGCAAAGAATTTGACACCAAGATGATTTGAATACATCAACTTAATTGACTTTGTTGACGTTCTTTTTGATGTTCAGAGTTTGAGGCATGGGTAGATTTTCTGATAGTTCACTATATTCAAGACACCTTTTTCAATGTTATTGCCATCATTTTTTTATCGTATGGGCAAACTAATCAAATAATAAAAGGCAACTTTTACCTTTAATTGAGTCCATCTGAATTTCATCTACAAAATTAAGAAAAGATTGAAAAATGCAGACATTTATTTACACAAAAATAATACAGATAATTTTATAAATATATCATTAACCATATTCAACAAACAAAAATTGATTTATTATAATATTTTGGAATTAAGAAACTTATTTAATGATCCTCATATATATATATATATATATATATATATATATATATATATATATATATATATTTCTATATATAACTGTAACCTCTCACAAACAGTACATTATAGAGAGATATTTTGTTAAAGCAATGCAATCAAAATGCCCAAACCTAGAGAATAAAACGATTTCCAGTTTAATTTACAACTAAGAAATATAGGAACGCTATAACCAGATGTAAAGTGGAAAAATCTGATATAGTGGACAATATCTAAATGAAGAAAGATGCACCTTACTCTCTTTAGGATAAGGTCAAGATGATTTGCAATGAGCTTTGCTGGAGAGTGAGTAAGTTGAATGAACCACATGCTTAAGTCAGGGAAGGAAAGATTTCAACATTATGTAGTTTTTTTGGTTAGCAAAGTGGCTTTAGGAGAAATTATACCAAGGCATAATTTGGAATCACCCAGATACTTGGCATACCAACCACTACTAAAATGGATTTGTTCACTTGATATATTAATGACCATTTTCTCTTGCTATTTTTTTTGCTCATTTTTTTTATGAAAAGAAATTCCTTTTATTCTGACAAAGGCTGTAGAATGGATCATCCATTATATTGCACGAATGGTATCAAGAATATGAAGAAGAGATCCAAATGACCAAACATTTTCACAAAAACAAGAAAAGTTTGACATTAAAGAAAAAACACTTGATAAATATTTTTAAAGAGTACGAAATAACATATTCATTTTGAATTATTTTTATTAATCCCAAGGGCCCCTTTTTTTGACACTCATCATGGGATCTTTGTGTGAAAATATATTTAGGAAACAAAAAGCCTTCCAAAACAATAGAATACACCAATTATAATATTGTTAAAAAATTCACTCAAAGTCAAAGGGTTGAATAACCCGTTTTACTGAATGAAAACATATTGCAAATTATGTCATTAAAAGCTCGAACACATAAATGTTTGCTTGAATGTGGTGGGGTCAAATAGATCATTTGCTAACCCTCCCTGATCAACTGGTTATTTTCACTCATCAAGATCAGGCTTTCTTACCAATGGTTTGGAAGTTAGAACCTTATAAAAGCTAAAGTGAAGATTAAAACATCACAATGAATAATGCAATACTTATTGTCCAATAGGGTTTCCAGTAAAATATATCCTTTTTCCACCCATCACCACAAAGTACCAACAGACCTGCATACTTAAACATTGTTTTACAAACTGTTCATACCATTATTAAGTATGTCACATTTAAGACCGTGCCATCCGTCATCACATCCTTTGAAGCATCTACCTGTAATTGCATTACATGTAGAATTATTTGAACATTTCCCACAGTCAAAAGAACAATCTGGACCATAGAAGCCATGTCGACAACCTGAAATAATTTAATATGGTAGTAATTAAAAAAGTTTTACATTAAGTAACCGCTAAAAAAAATGTATTCCTTTCTCTTTATAAAGAGAAGACATATGTAATAGAATTTTTTATGTGGTAATAGGAAAATGAAATGAAAACACAATTCTGAAAACTTAACAATATTTATGTGACACAAAGAGGAAAATGGATACAAAAAGAAACAAGATATAAGGAAAGAGGTGTGTGTGTGTGTGTGTGTGTGTGTGTGTGTGTGTGTGTGTGTGTGTGTGTGTGTGTGTGTGTGTGTGTGTGCACAAAAATGAGGTGTAAAAACACAAATAAAACCATTCTTACCCTCTACTTACATGACCATGTTCTATTGAAATAATGTTTGCCTAGCATAAAAAGTATTCCTGAATGAGACAATGTATCACAGTAGACAGTTAAAAATACTAGTCCTCTTTACATTTTGTGTCTTTGTATACATGAAAAACATAGTTAAGGACATGAAAGCTTCATACCTGATTACTGACAGGTCAACAGCTGTCTTTTTTTCAGAACCTGTCATTTTGAAAGAAGAATCTATTTTGCCCCTCTGCTAAAGGCAGGATGTGACTTAAGGTTAATTTTTAAATAGACAGCCTCATATACAGAAATGCACAATTGATAACTGTACTAAAAATAACTTAGCTCCTCTTTGAAGTGCCCCAACTACCAGCCAATAAACCTAAGCCTACTCCTTTTAGACAAAGGGTAGGTGCTGCTGGGGAGGACAGCCCTTTGAAGATAAGCTCACTTATTACATTTAACCCAACACAAGGATGTGCCAGAGAAGTTTAAAAGAGAAAGAGTGTTTCATCCTTTCCTTTAAATAACCAGATTTACCCAGGTTTCCATAGAATGAAAGTGACATCTATCAAACATCTAGGTAGGTAAGGGCAGGTATCCATATAGGATCAATAGATTTTAACTTATATTAGTTGCATTCAGAAAGTATTGAGACTGAAACTCTATTGAAAATAATGGAAATGAAGAATTAATGGAAAATAGTCCCCTTGGCATTCAAAAGACTTATTACAAGGAACTTTCTATTGGTCAAAGCACCTCTGATACTTCTGTTTTGGTATTGTATGAAGCTTTGCCATTGTATTTATTTTAATATTCTCCACATTCTCAAATTTCTTACCTAATCTGATGGTCAAACATGACAGATGTTTGATTTTGTGGCTTCCATAAAAAATGCAAAATATCAGCTGAATTGTTTTTCCATGAAAAGTAATGATCTTGGATAAATGAAAACATGAATAAATCTTCCTCATGATTCTCTTTCTCTCTCAAGAGGAAAATAGGAACACTCTTTGAGACTTTCTGTAGATTTTCTACTCTAAGTTTATTGTTTTAAATAAAACCTGTTCATTCAACCCAAGTCCAGATGGTTTTGTTGATTTTATGAAGTGTCTTATTTTCTTCTACATTTCATCTCCACATCCACACACACCCACCCACTAACCAACATTGAATTGTTTAAATTACAAAAACCTACCGTTTTGGTTTTGGGTCTTAATGTCTTACAGTTATTTCCCCAAAGTCTTACATGTATTTCCACAAATTTATATATTTGTGTACAATGGAGAAATGCCGAGATATGCACTCTAAAGAGGAGCATATGTTGTGGCAGTTGTTCAGAAATATGATATGCACCCTAAGGAGGGTCATATGTTGTAGCAGTTGTTGATGTAGTTGTTCAACTACTGGATAAGGCTGTTTGCTTTTACTTTATGTTAATATCATTGATAAAGGCATGTATCCATCTCTTCTCCCCACCAATTATGGATAAATAGTAGGGTAGGCTGATCTCTTTAGTCTTATTACAGTAACCAGCCTAGAAGGAAAATTCAACTGTACAAGCCAGGTGTACTCCACTTAAAAATTGACCATTGTGGAAAGATGGGGTGAATGTTGATACACACTATAATTTACTAGAAGAGATATTTTTCCCATTTTAGGTAAGAAATTAAGTAGAAATACATTAGTAAATATTTATAAAAAGGTTGTCACACAAGCTATTTTTCTCATTTGGATAATAGAATGATAAAACTATATGAATTATTTCAATTAGTTATATTCATAAAAAAATAAAGCAAAAATTGAGTAGATTTATGTAAAAATCATCAAGGTTTCAATAAAATATCATTCATTTTTTTCATTATCTTAAGATGAAGATGAGTGGATGGATAGAATTTGTTGACTGAAGATTTTAGAAAAATAAAACATGGTCCAAGTAAGTTTGGAAGAAAAAGAAAAATCTTTTCTTGAGTACAGATATGTTTATAAAACCATAAAAATTGGAGGATTATGAATTTCTTTCCTTACCTTCACAAATAAATGGTATATAAAAAAAAGAACCAAAGGTACTTTGCCATCTAGAAGCACCTCTCTTCAGATAAACATGGTCTCCTTGAGAATTATTTTTTGAACCCAAATTTATACCATCAGTTTTATTTGGACATGATAACCAAAAATATTTATTTTTCTTCTTTATAGCACCTAACCAAACAATATCCTCTTGAATATCTGAAGAAAAAAGAAAATGATTATAAATTAACCAAAAATACATTTTTTAACAAATAACTATCTACAGTTATACTTTGAAAGTAATATCTCCTATTTGTTTCAATGGAAGCAACAGGAAGACAATAAAACTATTGGATAGAAAATATTTTTAGCGATATAACTATCTTTCTATATAGTCACCACTATTGACAATACATTTTTGACAATGATAAATAAGAACCAGTATGAAATGTTTATAAAAGGGTCACTCTGAAAGTGATGCCTCCTATTTCAACATGTTAACACAAAACATCAGAGAAATATGTTGGTGGTATGGCACTAAAAGTTGAATCTTCTGGCGAGAAATCCAGACTCTTTTTTTTGCCTCGTTACTTATAGGAGCTGAGCAGTAAACTGGCAAAATGGCATCCGATATGAAAGTAGAGATGAATCATTGAAATCCTCCATGTAGAAAATTTACACCCATTGACATTCACTAATGCTTAGTGAGTGTTTACAAAGACCAGACCAAATAGCAGTGTTGGGAATAATGCATTTAAAAATGACAAGCTATACTTAACACAGTTGTTAACCCATTTAAATAGAGAGTATATTGATCAGTTTTTGTAACTACCAATCAACTTTTGTCCTCAGGATTTGGCATACATCACACAAAAGAGGAAAAAGATAGACAAAAGTTAAGTGAAACTTAACATCAGTCTTTGGTATGACACTAAACTGCATTTGGTGGGGAAACTCTACTTCTGGAGCTCTGGGGAGTGTAGAGGCTCTCTTTCTCATTACTCCCAGGTCCACTCTCTTTCTCATTACTCCCAGGTCCACTCTGACCCTGTTAGGGTCCCATAAAAAAAATCTGTTTGAGATAATGTTTAAACTGATTTTGAATGACATTGATTCAGAGGAAATATATTTAATATAATAGTTATCACTGTAGGAAATGGAACCAGATTCAAATCCTGGGCAAGGATGTTTGCATTTCAATTTGTGCAAATGCCCTTGAGAAGGGCATGAAAGTATCCATTCTCCCCAAAGTTATGGATGAATAGTAGGCCAATTAGGTTCTTTAGTTTTTGTAAGACAACCAGTTTAGGAGAAGGAAAACTGAATTCAAACCAGCTGTACTCCACTTTAACATTAACCTTGTGTGATATCCTGCTCATGTTGAATATTAATACATTAGCTCTTAGGTTTGGTTTGGTTTGGTTTGGTCCTATCAAACATTAATAATTCTATTTTATAATAATCATTTATTTGCCTAGAGTTATATGTTTTCTTATTACTACAACTTATTTATGCACAAACTATCATATAAACTACTATAACACTCAAATACATAGTTTTACATTGATAAGCAGTGGTTTTTTAAAGTAATTTAGAATTTCTACTCTCAGTCAATCAGGTGCATGCACTGTCCTGGTTTTCCTTTCTTTACTTCTTTCCCATCTTTGCTTTCTCTTTCTCTCCTCAAATCCTTAATCAGTTGTTGATGTACACACTGCAACTCAAAAGACACCAATTTTCAATTGGACTCCATCTATTTATTGATGCAGCTTTCCAACATCCAGGTATTTGAATCAAAAACCATCCAAGCAGCATGGTCAGGACAATCATGTAACATCTGGGCACCTGAATAGACCCTCGCATCCACACCATGTTCAAATCACATTTTTTGCATTTGGGAGGATGTGGGTTTGATTCAGGCAGGCAAGACAAGTCTACTCCTCTTTCTTTGAGAATACAGTAATTTCCATTCATTGCTGCCATCTGACTCCTGTTCTCTATCACATAAGCCAACATTGTGATAATAAATCCAACAAACACAAACAATGATTACATAAGAATCTAGAAATAAAAGATTATTAATACAATGTCTATCTAAAAAATATTAAAACTGAAGCTATATTTACAAAAACAGGAATGAACAATAAATGAAATGTTAATTTTCTTCAAAACTGTTCCCTTGGTATTGAGCACACTTATTCCTGTAAGTTTTCCGTTGGTTGAAGCACCCCTAAAATTTCTCTTTTGATATGGTATGAAGCTTCACCATATCCTCAAATCTTTTACTCTCAAGATGAATTTACAGTTTAGGAAACAAAAAAAATCATACATAGCTAGGACTGGTAAATATGGAAAGTCCTGTGTTTTGCTAAAAACCTTTCATTCAAAAAGTAACAAAACTGCTTTTATGATATTTTTTTTTCAAATTGGCTCCTACTTGTCAACATGTTCAGACATCTTCACTTTATTATATAAATTGATCAGGTGTGTCTATGACTTAATCTAAATTTTTAACAGTAAGATTTTAAAGATTAAAAACTTCAATCTGGATACTTTTTATCACACTTTTATATGAAATATTGTGCCACAAACTTTTCAGTATGTTATTCTTGATAAATTCCTCTTCCTCTTTGCTTTCCAGCCAAAGTAGATGTAAACCTAAATGGCAACACTCTGACTGAGCTTCATAAAAATTTCTTCTGCCACTGTGTCTTCCAAAGGCAAGATACAATCTTCGACCTCTGCTGAAGGTAACACCTAAGAAAAAATATGTACAGAAAATTAAAATACAAATAGTAAAAGAATATTCATTTTGTTTTGTACATGTGCAAGACAAAAGTTTTTCAATAAGGAGAATGAAAAATACAAATGGTTTTGTGTTATACAATAATATACTACCTCTGTTCTTTAATTGTTACATTGTCATATAAGATAAGTATGCAAAGATAATTGCTATTATAGGACTGAAACCGAATATTTTTATGTCTAAAATGATATCAGTATCTCTTAACCTGATCTATCTTCAAAATTTTAAATAACAATGTAAATGAGGGAGCTATCCCCTTTATTTGGTACAGGCACCTTTAGAGTAGGGGACATATTACCATTATACACCGACCAGCCACACACGTGACACTAACGCCCCGGGGCCTGTTCTGGACTTCGGTCCGGAGCGTGGCCCTGGAAAAGGAACAATGGCAGACTTGGGGCCTTTAATTAGGCACCTAGTTTCGACTAGGCTACCTTCGGGTGGGCGAGCTGCATTTTTGTCTCCTTTGTCCCCCTTGTACGGCACTAGACCATGCGACTAGTTTAAGCCGTAAACTGGCATACGTGCCCGGACCCACATTTGGGTTCGTGAAACTGCTTGCCTCATCAGGCTCACATTGCACTAAGTGAGCCGATGAGCAGCACAGACAAGCAGGGTTTGAGTCTCGATTCGTTCCCGACCTACCCTCCCCTTTATCCCCACTTTAATTGGCCTTCGGGCTTTTGACCTTGTGTCAAGTCGTGTCTGGTGGGAGGCAGCGACAAATATATTGACCATTTTATTACCATTTCTCCGAGCAGAACACACGTGTTGCCTGACAGCTGCGATTTTAGACTTTGCGAAGAGGGCATTCTTTGAGGCGAACAGAGTTTTAAGGTCAAAGAAGGGTCTAAAGAAGGAACGAAGACCCATTGCGAACAGACAACTTCTTTACCAGTCGAGCCTTAAACCTCATTTTTTACCTCATGGTGCAACCGTTACAGTGAAACTCTTGCTGTGTTTGCGAATGGTAGCCGGTACACGTGCGAAACGAACCCTAAAAATTCCCAGGTTTGGATATAAAGGATTTTTTCTATGTGGAATAAATGCGCCACATGATTTTTTCAAATTTGAATTTATTTTGAAACAAATATTTCTGGACCTTTTCTTTGGGGTGAGAAAATTTTCGACACCCATTCATTCAACATACTGCGGACATTTTAAACTTTTTTGTTTGAGGATACATACATTCGTTACCCCTTCATTTTTCAGGCACTACAAGTATTTTTCTATGAGAATACTTGCCATGTACTTTATTTAATTTTTTTTTTTTTTTTTGCTGCGAATATTTTTGAACATTTTGTGTGAAAATTTTTTGTGTTTAATTTCATATTTACTATGGACATTTTTAAAACCTTTTTGGGAGAATATTCGTCACCCATTCATTTTTTGGTTACAGCAAATGCTCGAACTTTTCTCTGTGGAAATACGGACCACGTTTTTTATTTCAGAAACTAGGACATTTTCTGTGAAATTTATCACTAACGGACTTTATTTTGAGGACATCTACGTACCCACATGGGCACATTTTTCCCGTTCTTGCAATAACTCTCTCCCTTATTGTGCATGCATGCTTCGGTATTTGGGTTGGAATTTGTGTATTTGTTAATTTGTTTATTAGGTCTCGTTTTGTTCTTGTGAATTTGTTTAGCGACCGTTTATTTTTGTACCTGTACTTTTCATTGCAATTTGTTTGTACATTTTGTTGTAATTTTTGCTGCGAAAGTAATATTCAAATGTAGTACTCTACCGGAATGGAAGGTCAGCAACAAGAAATACAGCCCGAGGGAGGCTCCATGTTTCAAGGTAGCCGTACTCAAAAAATGACTGACAAGGGTTTTTACTAGAAACTTGAAAACCTTGCAAAGGATTTCACTGCTACGGAAACAGGCTAATGAAATTCAGGTGCTCCTGTCGGATTCCAAGAACACACAGGAAATAAGGAACGGCCGAAATATGCTAATGGACATCATGAGCAGACTCGAAGCTACGTATAGCACAATAGATGCACACTTCACTGACAGTAATGGGAAGGGAGCAGATGGCACAAGAACCCTAGAAGAATTTCAGGGTAAGTATGATGGAATAGCAAATAACCATCATACTATTATGAGAAACGTTACTTCCTGTCTGCGGGACTTGGAATTTGACTCTGCATCCAGAAATTCCAGCAGAACATCAAGAAATCATTCATCACGTACTTCTAGATCATCTCACCTGTCTCGTACTTCAAGAAAATCAACCGAGGCAATGGTTGAAGCTGCTGCTCTCAAGGCAAAGCTAAAATACATTGACGTGGAAGCAAAGCACAAGGCGGACTTGGAGAGAATAAGGACGCAACGACAAATTGACGTAGCCCAAGCTAAATTGGATGTCCTGGAAAGCACACAGAATTCCAATTTAAATGTGGAAGAGTTGCTATCTGAAGTTGACACCGATCGACAAGTGAGGGAGTTTTTGGGAGCTCAAACTGACATGACCAAACCTGTGTCTGGGCATACTGATGACCCATCTACAGCTGTTGCAGATTTACAGGTGGTGGAGTCGACATCGCGCATGGCAGGTCATACCACCAAAGAAATTGAGATTGGTCAGGATCCTGTTATATTTCCTAAAACAGGAAAACTTTTGTCAAGATCAGAAATTGAGAATCAAGAACAAATGAAATCATTTAGAATGAGTCTTGTATGTGTTCAAGATCCTTATTTTCTAGAGCATAATACATCAGCCAATGTAACAGAAAAAATCAAAACAGATTTCATCAGGGAACTTTCTGTGGCTCAAGAGAAACTTTCTCAAATTCAAACAGATGGTAATCCTTGGGGTCTGGCACATCCTCTGGTTACAGAAGAATCACAACCAAGTGAACAAGCAAAACCTGGTAAGCAAAAATCCCATTCTCCCAATTTACCTTACTCTTTGAACCTTCCTGTAAATGTTGGCCACTTAAGTAGGGAAATGGATAAGTGTGTGGAAAAATTCCATAACACTCATATTCTCTGGTGCAAAATTCTTTGTTCTTTTCTTCGAGTAGTTCTTAAAGAAGTATTACTTATTGAGTGCTGTATTGAGAAGGAACGTCTTGGCTTAAAGGAGCCGCTAAAAACAACTGAAGGTGCTGTGCAAGATGAGGCTGGTACTTGTAAAACGATTTTGTCATCCGATATCGATGTCGTAAAAGGTGAAGAGTTTGTGGAAAGTGAGACAGCTATGAAAAATGTGGAAGCTATGAGTGTTATTGCAAATGATACTGAGATTAGCAATCGCCCTTTAAAAAAAAACCTGCTCAAATTCTCCAAAAAAGACAGTCTGAAGAATACATTAGAGAAGTGAAGCGCATATGTTTAAAAGACCAGGAAATATCAGAACTCAATTGTACAGATTATTTTAATTGGCAAGAATTTTCTGATACAGTTCCCAAATATCTTGAAAATACCACTTGTAATCAATATGGTCATAATAAAAATACCCTATGTACAAATGAGGCAGATAGGAAAGAAATTATTGAAACAATGAAAACCTCTGAGACAAATATTCTACAAGAAATAACAAGCACAGATGAAGTTGCTCCATTTGAGGCTAAAAAGAAATTTTGTGAGGATGAAGAGTAGCAGTCTGATCCAAACAGTCTTTTACAGATGATATGCACAGTACGACACTATTCTTGGCATCGTCGGAAAAAAAGTACGTCAAAAGCTTCTCCCACAATGAAACGGACAATCCACAAGGTTGTGCTGTTGCATAAAAAGGAGACCAGTGAAGTCCCCACCGAGGAGCTATTGTGTATATTTGTAAAAAAAATTTTGTAAAATTAGTTGACCTTATTTTGGAGAGCTATGTAAATGAGGGAGCTATCCCTCTTGTTTGGTACGGGCATCTTTAGAGTTGGGGACATATTACCATTATACACCGACCAATCACACACGTGACACCGTCAGAAGGGTTGACCATTTTATCACCATTTCTCCGAGCAGAACACACGTGTTGCCTGACAGCTACGATTTTAGACTTTGCGAATGGGGCATTCTTTGAGGCGAACAGAGGTAAGAACCACACACTGTATCTGTATTTGCCCGAATTATTGATCTGTGTGAAAGGGATTCTATTTTGTTTTTAGTTTCACGGTGAAAGAAGGAACGAAGACCCATTGCGAATAGACAACTTCTTTACCAGTCGAGCCTTTTACCTCCTTTTTTGCCTCATGGTGCTACCGCTACAAACAAAAATAGTATATAATCAAAGTTTGTCAAAGGGAGGAAAATTTTGTATATTGAAAAATAAAGTACATGTTAAAAAAATATTGGTGTGTACTCCAAAACATCTGATTATTGATCAGAGTTTGACACTAGATGATTGAAACTGTTTACAAAGAAAACTTATGGCCAACAGAAACCAAAAATATATTATACATTGAATGTCTCTTTGTATTTTTATAGCAGTGGAAACATGATGAAAGTGACCCACAGAAACTTAGATATGATGAAATACACACTAATGTAAATAGAAGGTACCTTCTCTCAAGTAGGATTAAGAAGCAAAGAAAAGAATTTGATTTTCAAACAGAAATTCTGCACTTCAAGTCTATTATGTAGATAAATCAATAAGTTCATAGGCTACTGATGAGCAAAGTAATGTTGTACACTTATCAAAATTTGACACCAATAACATTTACTAATGGGACATTGGAGCATGTTTTCAGTTTTTTAATTTTTAAAAATTCCAAAGTTTTTAGCAATTGTGATGTATTCAGTTCAAATTTAACACAAGCTTGATGACACTAGTAACGGTACGTGTTGCAGTCAATCTACTCTTCACTTGGGTGGTCAGTATAAGGTACATCAAAGAAGCACTCACACTATATAAAATAGCTTTATAAGATAAGAAAAGATAATTTGGCATCTGTTTATCATTATTTAATCTGATAATATTAAAGAAAGATTTTCTATTAGTCATTCTTCTCCCAGATTCATTGCACACCATTTTACCTATTGCCAGGGGATCCATCAATAAAAACCATTACTTTCTGAGAAATTCAAAAAGACCTCTTGTTGAATTAATTCTTGAAAATCCAATTACTGATGAGGCAAAAAACCAGTCCAATGAAAAGAAAACAAATGAAAACAAACAATTCCAGGTAATAAAATACTTTTACTTACCATGTTTTCTATCAATATCACACTTCTTTCCATGATAACCAGGGATACATCCATGAAGACAATATCCAGTGATGACATCACAAACAGAATTCAAACAGTGGTTACACTTCAGATTGCAGTCTTCACCATAATAACCATCAATGCATTCTTAAAAGATACAAACCACATTAAGAATATAAAAATCATAAAGCAAATAAGAAACTAAATCTACACACATCAAAGCATTGAAGCTAGGCAGGCAAATGAGTAGAATAAAAGGGGGCACTACAAAGGACATAGAAATAGAAAAAAGGAAAACTCTGAATTCAAACCATCTGTTCTCCACTTAAAAACTGACTTGGTATTGCATCCTTTCAATGGTAAAGGGATTGGCTAAATACATACAAAATGCTATGAAAGTCTGACAGTGATGTAACTTAAAATATGTTGGATACTCAGGTCTCAGCCATCTTCTGATGATGATGGTAATGATCTCTTTGACTCTCTCTGTTTTGTTCTTTTGATTGCCCATCTCCTTTCTTTTGTTGTGGACCTCATCTGCTTTGTTGTAAGGAATAAACATGGAGACACTTCTTTATTATTTCTTAGTTACAATGTCTTCATTTCCTTACAAATAACCCAAATATCTACATAGAAAAGGTAAAAACAAAAGAAAGATATATGTTTAATGGTTTGTTTATTTTCCAACATGCTTCGACTTCAATCTCTTTTTCTGAATGCAAAAATATTTTATCAAGAGTATTTCAATATGAGAAATAATTATGATAGATAAATTTCGGTTCAATTGGAAGTCTTCATAAGGGCTTGTGGATCATGCAATATGAAAAAACAGAGTAATGCTGGTTGATATGTTTAAATTGAGTCATGTGATGGGATTTTCTTTTTGAAAAGTAAATGGTATTTTGTGGTTTGAGAAACAGATCTGTGACATTTTATTGCTTTAAATGTTTGGAGAAAGGGGAGCTAATTTTTAGTGTGAATTTTGAATTCTTTTAGTATCATTTTTCCTAGTGATATTTTAAAAAAGCCTTGTCAATATTATATTGTGTGGTGGTGTGTTATGGAACATGCTTCAATTATTCTTCATTTATCTTGTTTATTCTTCATGAATTTGTTAAAATATAATGAAAAACTTTGAGTTTGTTGTGTTACCAGTTTTAAAGTCTTTTTTTATGTTCACTAAATTTCTACTTGTTTCTCCTTTGTAAATTTATTGCAATTTAGGCTGCTGATTTTGTAAACACCTCCATTGGATAGGGCATCTGTGTTTTTGGAGTTATTCTTTACTATTTGCTTTATTGTTTTTCTTGTACAGGTAGTGTTTGTTATACTGATGTGACATAAGTTTTTTTGAATGAGGGTGGTAGAGGGATTTTGGGATAATATTATGTGTCTTTTTATAGGGTTGGTATTAGAACTATGTTTATTTTTATTCATATTGTGGGATGTATGTTTGTAGATACTTATGGCTTTTGATTTTGCACAATGAATAAAGATTTTGGATATTGTAGTTTGGAAAAAGAGTTCTTGATGTGTTCAAATTTTTCATTTAGAAATTTGGAGGATCAGATTCTAAGAGCACACAGGAAAAAAAAACCTATGAGAGAGCTACTTTTTGTTTTATCACTGGTTCGAATAAAAATGTATGTAGTCATTTTTGTTGTTTATCTTGTGGTAAACTTTAAGTTCTAATTTAGTGTTGCTATTTATTAGTAAGATGTCAAGGAAAGGTAAGAAATTATTTTTCTCAAGTTGATATGAGAAATTAATTCTTGGTCCAATTTGGTTGGTTTTTGTATGCTTGAAGGAATATTATGTTCTTGGGATAAAAGATTAAATATGTTGTCAATGTATCTAAAGTATAGGGTATCATTAGGTAGGATGTGTTTGAAAGGTTAGGATTTCAAAAATTCTAGGTAAAGGTAAGCTAGAATGCCACTTAAAGGAGATCCCATGGGAAATCCAAATTTTTGTTGGTTGTAAGTATTATTATATTTGAAAAAGCAATGGTTTGTGCATAATTCAATTATTTTATTGGGTTAAAAGACATATAATGGGAGAAGTTTTTTTAATTTTTTCTACACCTTTAAAACAATATGAATCAGAAGCCCTAAAATTTGGACTAAAATTTGTAACAGGATTATACAAAAAACATGAACTACTTGACATAACCAAAATATTAACACCTGTTAGGCACAAGTTACCTTTCACATTCAAAAAATTCTGGTGACCTCCTCAACAAAATAAGAAACATTAACTTGAAAAATAAACTCATAGCTAGTCTTGACATTCAATCCTTATATCCAAATATACCCATTAAAAAATGTATCCTCCAACTGAAAATCCACCTCAAAAAAATGTGTGGTGGTTGGTGGTGGATGTGATTAAGCCTTGTACATATCCTCTGTTGAAATCTGAGTCAGTGTGTCTGTAGTTCGTGTTTACGATGTCTATAATGTTGCTTGCTTCAGTGTAAAAAGTGTACATATCATAAAAAATACCTTCAGAGGATTGGTAAAATAAACTCAATATCCTATGCTTGGAAGCTTAGCATCATAAATTCAGTGATGGAGACTAAAAAGAATACACAGAGACTTAAGACAGTAAGAGAATAAAAGTAGATAAGTGAGATTTGTGTTCCTTAGATGGAGCTCAATGCAGGGATTGGGGTACATTCTACTTAAGGTTAGGAATAGCAATTAAAAGCAATTTCCTCTTCCAAACAACTGGCCAGAAAATCCATAACTAATACTCTAGAGTTGGCCTCCAAAAGTATAATAGATATAATACAATTGTTTGGTGTTTATTGCTTTCTCATCATGAAACAATTACTCATCACAAGTCAATGCTTAACCCTCAACACTTATATCTTGTATCATCCCCATGCAATACAAAGATTCCCCCCCAAAAAAATACACCCATCTCTTGTGGTATCAATTACCACCAGTGAAAAACAGAAGCAACAGATAGAGAAACACAGTGTCAAAAAGTTTTTCAAGTGACCTCCTTTCCCAAAGAAAACTCCATAAAAAGAGCTGAGAAGAGTAGACCATAAAAGTGAATTTTCATCCAGTTACCAAACTTGTCTGTCCAATATAGGCCTTGTCAGTTATCAGTGGGTTTGCAAAAAGCATGGAATACCTTCTTAAATCTTCTAAGCCACAAAAGTATCTTTAACCCTTGACCAACCTGATGCTATGTGTCAAATGCTCCCCCAACAACCAAGTAAGAAGGTTAAAGATTATACACTGCATCATTTGCATCCTTTGAATGCCAGAACATTAGAAACAACATGGTACTTCATATTATAAACAACACAATGATAGTTTTAAATACAGCAAACCTATTTGCCATTGATTTTTTTACAAATGCATAAAAGTAAGTATCGTCAAAATGGGTGGGTTTGAGGTTAAAACTTCAAGATTATCAAAAATAGGTTCAATTGTCTGAATGATTTTCATGGAAATTAAGAGAGGGTCCAGAAAATTTTGTAGCCGGACCAAAAAAGTAATGAGACAGAATTAGGAAACTTGTACTATTCCTCATATTCATCTTGCAGTTTAAGTCTTTAAAAAAACTATAAAAAAAAAAGTAAAGGTCATTCACTTCTTGAGAACTTTTCAGCACATCCTCAAATGTATTTATGAATGCACAAAAGTATAAAGTTATAGAATCATTGACTAACTTTCACAAATGTAAGGTAGCTTGATATCACTATATATATTGACCCATGTAGTCTTTTGATAATCCATCATCTTCAGCGCCAAATAGGAAGCATGTTGTGCAAATGGAGAAATGTACCAGTTTTGGTAAGTCATGTTTTTTTTGTTATTACAGGATATCCACTTGTAGGTACTATTAAAACTTCCAGCTCCAAGCCAGCTAGATGGTAATGGCATTCCTATAAAATAAAATGAAAAAGAGGCAAAGATAAAATATGATTTCTTCAAATATTCTTTGAATCATAATATCAATTTATTAGTATTGATTTCTGCTTTTTCTAATGCCATAAGTTTTAAATTCTTAACTTTATGTTACATGTAGAATCCCCTCATAAATAAACACGATGTGAATTTATATATACTATCTTTTTGAGAGGACTTTATAAATAATTAAATGTTGTCAAGCAGTTAAAATCTATAGCCTCCAGATGATCATTGTTCTTACTAAAAATGTGAACACAATAATGCAATTTTTTAAAGTCCTTATCTTCTGTTTACCCTAGAAAAATCATAGGCATAAAAATCCTGGAAAAAGGTCATAAGTTAATCTTTAACTAAGAAATTTTTGCTAGATGTCTACTTTATATAGTTAAACAAAAAGGTAAAGATTAAGTTGGCCTAATGTAATGGACACAATGTAAGTATTCAATCTGGTATTATATTTATATTGTCAATTGAACCACTTGCTAAAAATGTGGTAAATTTTAGAACCTTCAAAAACCAATATTTCTCTGAGATTCTAACTATAAAAAATTTGGTGGTCATAGATCTTGCTATATTTGAATTATGCAATGACTGACCGATGGACAAAAAAGATATTTAATGAATTATGATAATATGTACTAACTGAGGCTGTGGAAATTCCACAGTTAAGTAATTTTTTTTAATTAACAAAAGATATAAAACATCTAAAGAAATAAATGAAAGATTAGTTGTCATACTAAGATATTATTCACATTTAGTTTTAAATTTATGAATCCAGAATTTTGAAACATTTTGTTACCTTATTTAAAAATACATAAAAAAATTTAAAATGTAAGTTTTTTCTTGGTTTGGTTTGAAAGATTATAAATTATAAGCAAACAAAATGAAAGTTTTAAAAAATTAGAATTAATGAATGAATTAGGAAAATGTAGTTAATTTTTTTTCAATTTCAAGTCTATTTTAGGTATTTTTAAGGAAAATACTTTAAAGCAATTAATATAATGGAAAATAAATAAAAATTGAATATGATAGATAAATAAGTAAAATAAATATATAGATAAAAAAATCCATAAATCATCACTTTCCTATTATCCTTTAAAAATTATTGCTTTGAGCTTAGGAAATGACATTGAAATTTGAATTAACATTTAATGTCAATCATCTTATTTAGTAAGCTGCTTTGCAAATGATGGAGTTACCTTGCTTACTAAACATTTTATTGGACTAAGAAGGTTTTGAATGGACTGCAAATTTTTTTAGATCTTTCCACTCTTATATATGGAAGACAGATCATGGTAGGTTTTGGGTTCTTGTCAACAACCCTCCATCACTGCATGTAGATGTTGATGTTATACTAACTGTGTAGTTATTACATTGAAGGGTATTTTTTATGCTGCATAAAGAGTTTGGTTTGAAATTCCCTAAAGGCTACTGATTATGACAAAATATACAGGCCAGAGGTTACAGCAGTCAAATTATTATGAAAATAACAACCAAGATGAGAATATTAGTCTGAGACAATAACATGAGTTATTTTACTTCATCTTGATTAGTTTGATTTCACTTTTAATAAAAAAAAGTGTTGCAATGTGAAAAATTTTTGAATTGAAATCTAGGTGTATAAAGATTAAATAATAATTCTATTTCAACAATTTTTTTTTTCTCCTGATGAAAAGAAATTGTGTCTTTTTAGAATTTCCAAAAATAATTTCATTAAAATCAGTAGGATTTGTCAGGTTGCATAGGACAATTAGTTGCGATAGCCGAGAGTAATTAGTCGTGTTAGCTTAAAGCAAACAGTCATGAAGACAGAAAACTCAATTACCAATTGAGGAACAGAGGCTATTTAAGGTGCCTTGGGGCATGCCATTATGCACATATGGGCTATTCTATTGCATAGAACGTAATTGGCAGCTTGTAAGTAAGTGAAGGTATTTTATTATATAAACCAGCTTCAGTTTAGCATTGTAAGGAGGACTGCACTGAGCTATCACCTGCTTTATTTTTGTCTGCCAGCTGGACGCTTTACAGAGGTATGTGTTATTCTACATCTCCTTCCCCTCCATCGTGCGAGGGTAGTGGTCTTTGGGAGGGTATGAGTTCCTTTAAACCTGGCTGGTTGTGGGGAAGTAGTCTGGACAACACCCAAGGGGTTTTGTCTGTGTCATTGAAGATGGCTGAGCAGTGTTTGATGTTATTCCAGTGCCCATTGTTTGCAGCACTGGTGTATTGGGTTTAAGAGGTGTTAGATTTGGATTTGGTGTAGAGGTCTTGGGCGCGGTGCTAGGAATGGGGGATGGGGTTGTTGGTGTTTTGAGTTTTCTGAGGAATCAGCGGTTTCTCAAGGGGATTCTACTATCAACTCTGACACGGTATTGGTGGTTGGGGAGTGTTTCAATGACTTGACCTGTTGTGTCCCATTGGCAGGTTGTTGGTCGTTATATTGTCACTATTTGCCCCTTTTGAAGGGGACATAAGGTGTGTGTTGTTTTGTTATATTGCTCTATAAGACAAGCGTTCCAACGAGGTAGAATTATCTCACGATTTTTTGCTGCAACTCTCCAATCTGCGTGTGGCTTGTAGAGTGTGTAGTCACGTAGTTGGCGGTGGAGTAGCAGTTGAGCGGGGGATAGTCTGATATTTTGGATGGGTGTATTCCTGTATTGGAGGATGGCTCTTGCTGCGCGGTCATTGTCCAGTGACCCATGAGCTCCTGTGTTGCCACTTATAGTTCTCTTGACTGACTTGACAGCGAGCTCTGCCCAACCATTAGATTGTGGGTAGGCAGCTGATGACAATCTGTGTTTAACAGCCCAGTCTTGTAAGAACTGTGTGATGGGAGGGATGTGAAGGGTGGTCCACCATTGCTGCTGAGTTCTTCAGGGGCGCCATAGCTTTGAAAAATGTCTCGGCATATCGAGATAAGCCTTGACGCATTGGCTTGTCCGTGGTTTAGGTGACATAGGATCAGCTAGCTTGTTAATCTATCGGAACATGCTAAGTGCCCATAGTTCCCAACATAGAAGAGATCCATAACAATCTGCTGGAATGGCCTATCGGGAGATTGTGTAAGGTTGATTGGCTCTTTTGTTTGACTAGGGGTAATTTTTGTGCAAAACATGCAACTTGCTTCGGTGTTACGGATTGAGGTGTTCATCCCTGGCCAATAAACTGATTCATTGGCGCGGGCCTTCATGACGACTTCGCCTTGGTGTGCGGAATGTAAACTATGTTGTACATTTGCACACTGGGAATTGGGATGACAATACTGTGGTCCAAGAGCACTAATGCATCGTTACTGCTGAGGCGGTGCCTCACCTCCCAGTACTCACGGATCTCGGGTACAGTGAGGCTGCGTGTCTTCTCAAATCCGTTTTGTATGGTGTCTATTAATTTTTTGTATTGCATGTCATTGCGTCCAGCTGCAAGGATAGCGTCTGGTAAGATGAGCGCTACATTGTCGCTTGCCTCGAATGATGATAATAGAGTTGTCGATTTGACCCAGTTGTCCATGTCGTCAGACTCTATGATGTCTAATTGGGAGGGTTCAGTCGAGAATCCATTTAGGAGTGCCTGCAAGATGGCCGGTGGGTTGTGAGAAACAGCATCGGAGGCTTTGTGCCACTTTCCAGGACAGTGTTGGATGGTAAATCTGTACCTGAGGGTCTTTTCTTTTAGTCTGAATAATCGGGGGGTTGAGATTTTGTTGAGGTCCCTATCTCCAAATAGTCCCTTTAGTGGTTCGTGGTGTGCCCTTCTGTCTGCGGTATGTTGATAGCCGGGCAGAGGTTGTGTCGGAAGCACCAGCCATTGAAGTTTGGTCTCGCAATGCTGATTCAAATGCCTTAGCATGGCAGACATTTTGTTCAAGGGTTTTCAGGGTTCCAGGTTTGGCCAATAGGTCAGCCTGGAGTGTGTCATTTGCTACCCCTCGGATGATCTGGTCCTTAAAGTATATAACGGACAGATCATGCTCACACAAGGGGCATGAGAAGCTATAGTCAACAGCTATGGCTCTAAGGCGGACAAGGTAGTTCTGTATTGGCTCACCCTCGTCCTGAGACATGGAGGCAAAAGCAAGGCAATGGACAATAGGGTTTGATCTCTGGGTGACCAATGCTTTTACCATATCAAGAAGCTTATCTGGATCAGTGGTGAAGAAATTGGGATGGGTGTTGATTATAGCATTTTGCACAGCCTCGTCAGCACAATCATATAGGTGGATATTGAACTGAGAGCTGGGCATATTTGTCATCTTAGTACAGGCATCCCAGTTAATTTGAAATTTTCTAAATTGTTGAGGGGTCATCTCAATATTGAGATTGGGGGGCTTGGCTGCCAGTGCTTGGATGCGAGTTGACTGAACAGTGGCCTCCTTAGCCTGCTTAAGGATGCACAGGGCTTCCCCCCATTAGTGTGACTCCTAGCTCCTTCAGCATAGAGCGATCCAGCATTTGAAAGCTCTTGATTGTCAACTTCTCGTCTGCAAACTTTGTCGCATGAGTTTTGTCAGAGTCAATGGATATGCCTGCTTCAATGAAGAAGCGTTCCCAATCATCAGGTGTCATAGATCCTGTTCGCAGCGCCATGTAGGATTTGTCAGGTTGCGCAGGGCAATTAGTTGCAATAGCCGAGAGTAATTAATTGCGTTAGTAATTATGTGAAGGCATTTTATTATATAAACCAGCTTCAGTTTAGTATTATAAGGAGGACTGCACTGAGCTATCACCTGCTTTATTTTTGTTTGCCAGCTGGATGCTCTACAGAGGTATGTGTTATTGTTATTCTACAAAAATCTATAGTACCTTTTCCCTGTCTCCCTTATCTTAATAATTAGTGAGTAAATTACAAAACTGCAATATTAAGTTCATCTGCAAAAATGTCTAATACTAGTGACAACTTCTCACTAGTTTGCTGTGTTTTATCCATGTTGCATATTGATGTCAGTCAAAGCTGCAATATGGTTAACGGTGTCAAAAGAAGAAATAGTTGAAATGCTTGATGACAGATAAAGAAGAGATTGAGCCATTTCTAAAATCTTCCTAATATAAAATGAACTACAGACCTTTTAGATCTTTTCTGATGTAGTGCTGATGTGGGGGAAGATGGACAGCAGTGGGTTTTTGGTTCTTGTTCTCAACTTTCCATTTTTACTTTTGAAAACCAATGTTTATGTTCCCAGGATAGTTGTTATGCTGAAAGGTATTTCTTATGTTGACCATTTCAAGTTAATAACTCATCACTCAATAAGTTCTTGGCCTAACTAATAAAATAACACCTTTTTGGCAAAATTTGACTTTATTCATCAATATAGTCTCCTTCTAGGTTGATACACTGATTTCAATGCTTCTCTAACAATTTGATGCCTTTTTTATAGAACAATTTGTTTTTGCCAAATTTGGGCGACCTGAGCATTCAGCATCATTTGTCTGTATGACCACATCTAAAGTCAGCATACCACCTTTTAACCATGGTTTCCAATGGATTAGAGACCAGATGACACTTATTAAGCCATTGCTTTGCTTGAACAATATTTTTCCCCATCAGAAAGCAATGCTTTATCAACACACGAAATTCAGATTTTTCCATTGTCTTGAAAATTTACAACAGAAACTTCACTTAGATAACTGTAATTTGTAAACTAATAATCCAATTGAGCTCAAATTTTGACACATGCCATTTGAAGGTTAGTACTTTATAAAAATCATATGGATTTTTTATTAGTGACACCATTTATATGTTAGGCGCAGGACTTATTGAATGATATGTAATGCATCTAGGTTACCAAATGACTTTTGCTCAATATTGTAGACCATTGGACAGTCCCTTTCTTCATGCAGTATAGATGGTAGGAATGGATGTACAAGTCTAGTGAAATGTTGGCTAATAATATATGGATATCTTGTGTGTAATTTATTAAAATATCCAGAAAAGAAAGCTGATTTTCTTTTTCTTCCTCCATTATGAACTGTATTGAAGATCTTATTGAATTCCTATTGTCTACCAGTATTTTAACCTCATCCTGGAGAGGCCAGAGTATAAAGGTGTCATCTACTATCTCAACCACATTGTTGGCTTTAGTGGTGCTATTCCTAAGGTCAGTTCCTCCAAGAATTCCATGTATATGTATGCCATCAACAGAGATAATGACAAAATCAGAGCTATAGTTTCATCTTTCTGATTTACATCAGAGCTCAGTTTAAAATATGTTGCTTGTTCACAGAGAGGATTTCCAAAGAAGAAAGCTAGAGAATACAACAGCTAATATGGTATCAGTTTCACAACTAAAATGGATTGTCAAAAACATGTTAATAATGTGTCAGGTTGTTAATAGAACCCACAGTTTCTAAGTACTCAGCAGTCTAATCACATCTTAACTTTAGTGATCTAGCTTTAAGTATGACTTGACTTATAGGGTAATTATTTTATAAACTAAGCTTAGTTCTGTTAGAAGGCCAGAGGTAAATGGTCTGCAAGATTAATTTCCTAATCATTACCTCACACAAGGTGCCAAATATTTGGAATTTCAACTAAAAAATCATCACTGATATACCAACTAGACCAATCTATTTCAACAGTATTCCATTTATTTTGTTACTTTTCCAAGGAAAATGGAACAATTTTTTTTCACATGGATCATAAACTTGATGAGGATTGAAGAATATTGATTGAAACATGTTAACAACATCAACAATATGAAGAAAAGGTTCAACTGCTTAAATACATTCTACTAAGGTAAAAAAAAACTATTTTATCAACTGAGTTTAATCAAAGCTATATTTCTGTATTCCAATTCAATTGATAAAATATTTACTTACTTTGCAATATGTTCTTTAAGATAAAATTTTCTTCTCTTTTAGTTTCCAACCAAAGAAGGTGAGCATTTTTCTTACAACATTGCTTTTGTGCTTGAAATATATTTTTTCTTGCTTCAACTCTTATTCCATTCACAGAATAGATAGTTCCACAGAGTCTTAGGTATTCACCCTCTGAAATATCACCAAATAAACCAATCTCTAAGAAAACAAACAACTAAACATTTATGAATGAATTCGTTTTATATGTAGAGTACATAATATTAGAGAGAAAAATACAAACAACATGGTTGTAACAACAATAAAAATGAAAGAAATACTCGAGTAGAGTAGAAAGTCAATAGTCAAAAATGATTATGAAAATAAAGATACTTGGTTAGAATAAGTGTTATGTTAATATATTTTTGTAAAAGAACAAACATCAAATTCTGAGTTAAACTGTTGAAGCAAGGTTATGTCAATGAAGCAATTAGACCAGTGAATGGCACTCATGCTTCAAGAGCAGTAGAATATTAGAAGGTACCTAAGGGAAAACATTTAGCGTAAAGAAGAGTGATGGAAATTGAGTACTCTAATATTACAACAAGCCCACACACAGTGCTATAGAAACACACAAATTTTTATGCTGCACCTGCATCATCATTATCACTCCACACTCACCCTACATACTGAACTTTGCTCTCTTCAGGTTATTTCTTTTTCAAACTGGAGGATCACTGTTTTGATATCATGGGGGAGATCCAAAGTGAATCACCTCTTGTACTTGATACACTAAATAAAACTTTCATATAATGTTCTAAGCATAACAGAAGTGCTGAGAATAGAGCATTACTACACAAAATGACTACTTCAAAAGGACGGTGGCCAAATTTAGATGAAGTAGAAATGAAGCTTTTCAAAGAAGTCTAATCCTTTATTTAGAATTATATGCCATTTAAGAAGAGTTAGTTTGTTATTTAATGGCATATCAACCTCCTCAGGTTATTTAATGCCAAATCCATACTTTTTGAAGGACAGTAAAGGAACTATTTAACCCATTTAGATGGGAGGATAAGAGGGTTCATACTTTTTCCAAGGGTATTTGTCCAAAAGTAAACGTAATTGCATGACTAGAGTTTAAACTCACATACTATGATTCTGCAGTCCAGTACTTTAACCATTACACCCCAGAGATATCCCCCAAATTTAAGAAGAGTTATTAGTGATCAAGGATTAAGCCAAATGTTTCTTACAAAACAGAGCTATTATATGAATTGCTTATGATTTTACTTTCAGGAAAAAAAATGATTACCAGTGGTCAGAAATTAATGCAAGCATAACTGAAATAAATGAACATATTACTATATAAATAAAGTAGGTTCATTGCTAAAAATTTTACAACAGAATTAGAATTATTGCATCAGCCTGACCTCTGAATAATTGTTGCTGACATTTTTCTCCAGTCCAGTGATCCTTGCAACCATTTTTACAGATTCCAGTTTTATAATCACAAGTCATATTATCCTTGCACTTGCCACAACGTTGGTTACATTTCTCACCATAAAATGTTTTTGGACAAACTGCAAAAAAAATGTGCATGATATATAATTATATGATGGATCGAAAATAGGTCTTGTCACAAATGACAGGATAATTAATGTATGCAACAGTACTTTTGCTTGTTTCAAGATGGTGGCACTAATTGACTGAAATCCTTCCAAATGATTTGAGTAAATAGAAGAAAGAAAGAAAGAATTGCAGAGAAAGAATAAGTTTTGAAGAAAGAAAATTTGAAAAAGAGTGAAAGAACACAAAGTGATACAGAGAAAGAAGAAAAGGTATTAAATTTTTTTGGTGGGTAAGGAAAAAGAAAAAAGAAAACAAAAGGTGAAGTAGGGTAATCTACCTTGTTATCAATATATTTGAATTTTTGTGAGATGATTTTTAGAAAAGAAACTAAATGATATAAATTACATTTTACATATATTTACTGTATGTCAAATAATGCCTCATCGAACCATTACAATGAAATTTTTTATTAATCTGTAATGAAACAAGGTTATGTGACTAATATATATATATATATATATATATATATATATATATATATCATTAAGAATCAGAAAATTAATAAGTATTTTCCATAATAGATTTATTTCATCCATCTATTGACAGATTCTTTGGATGGATTTGAACAGAATTTTTTTTCTTTTTGACCATTAACCCAGGGGAATATATTTCATTTTACATAAGGTACAATGGGGTATAATTTAAATATATATATATAAATATATATATATATATATATATATATATAAATTTAAAAAAGCATTTTTCTATATTTATATATACCAGTTTAAAAAATCTTCCAATGCACAATAGGTAATTCCATTGAATCTTCATTCCCACCTGTCATTCAGTATTAATCTCTTTTGTTCATTATTAATAAACATATTTCCAGTTCCAAAGTTTTTAATAGAATTTCATTTAAAATTTTGAATCATAAATTCATTTTACAGAATTTTTTATGATTTTTTTCATTTTTAATATCTATCTTTTTAGGATTCTAGTAGCATAACTTAATACTGATTTTACTCTACTTAATTGTTTTAGTTCTTTTTTTTAATATTTTACTTGCATCTACAATTATTTAAATTTTTTTGAATGTTATCGGATGATATTGGATACTTTATCCATTGTTTTAATCAGTTAAAGTTTAGATTTATTCATAAAAAAATTTTTAAAGAATTTTTTGCATTTTAATATATATTTTTTAGGAATCATTTCAATCATACATCTTAGATGCATCAGGGAGGTCTTCAGTGATGCACTGTCTTCATTGCTGATTTCAGGTTATTTCTGCATCATATCGGCTCCGACAGTAATCCCGGCATGACTCTGGAAGAGCCAAGCCGCCTCCGTGATTACAACGTGCTACGCTCATGCCTCTACCAAAGCAAAAAAAAAACCTAATAAAGCCGGACTTCGGCCATTCTTATAGACATCTATCCTTCAGTAAACAGCCAATGAAAACAGGGCATTCCACACTCCTCTGCTATATATAATACCATCTTTATCTCATCTGGTTTCGGCTGGCTACTTCAGCCACAGTCCAAATCATTTTGGCAACAGACTGATTTTGGACTGGACCTCTCCAGGTGCTGGGTAGCGCTTTGGCCGGCCGGCTGTGTTGTCGAGGCACGGATCTGGCCGAGTGTGTCTCGGTGCCTGGGGAATTCCTTCGGCCTTAGGGGGCCTTCCCCCCAGGCTTTTACTTCCTTCGGGGAGGTTGGGTTAATAGCCTGGCGCCCCTAATAAGTGGAATGCTGACAGGGCCATAGGCATTTTTGGGAAATGCCCGAAAAAAGGCTTTGTGCCACACTTGCCCGTAAGGTGGGGCGTGCAACAAATACCTCGACTGGCTACTTCCGGATTCGGTACCGAGGTAAGATGTTATTTTTAATACTCGTCCGCGTCCATGATTTACACTTCACAAGACTTACACAAATCTCCCGCCAAATCTATCCTATACGAATACTTCCAAACTAACATGAATTAAGCCCCTACTCAAAACCATTCAGTCAGTCTTTAACTCTTACCTTATACCCTTAATCGAAGCCAGAAAAAAAAAAAAAAGGAAAACTCCCATTTATTTGGCTCACGAAATCATTTGCTACAGATTAACTCATACTTATTTGCCAAGATTTCCCTCCTCGTTTATCATTGATCTATGCTCATATTACCAATCTAATGCATATTTCTCAAAAAAAAAAACGCTACCCTATTCAACTCCTTACATTCTGATTTATTACTATTACAAACCTATCTCCAGTCCCCCCCACTTCGTCCCATGAACTATTTGCAATTAGGTTTCAATCAATTGACTAAAACTGCTCGTGGGCGCTGGCAAATAAACTTATTAAAACCTTAAATTTGTAGCGGACCATAACCAGTATACGAGGAGATAAATAATAAAAAATTAAAATAAAAACGGATTATTAAATATCCATCCCCACTCCCAAACGCCAATAATTCTTAACCCCTCCCCCTGACATTCCGACTACCCTAACTTAATATTAACTCAATATACTCTTAAAATGTGTAATATGTCTCCTAGTCTTAATTCTTTAGGCTCCTCCAACGTCCTCTTTATTTCTTCCATGGCTCTGATCTCTTAAGCCAAATCCACTTTGACGCCTTCAGAACTGTGTTGGTAATGTCCTTCAGCGCTCTCACTCTAGCTGCCCCGACTATACCAATTTTTGCCAGGGCTCTGCCCAAAGACTGTCTAGCAAAACCCCTACAACCAACTTCTACGGGGTCATAATGTATCTTCCATGATTTTTGTTGACATTGTTCGACCAGTTCTTGGTATTTGAACCTCTTCCTCTCATTAGCGAGAGTAATATATTCCTCCCATGACACAGTCAGCTCCCAAATAATGCACTGCTTTGTGTTATCAGAGTGCAATATCAGGTCCGGTCTTAGCGATGTTACAGCTATGTGTCTGGGGAACTTCAGCTGAGTCTCCAGATCCACTATCAACTGCCAATCGTCCGCGGAAGATAACAGGTTCGTTTTCTCTCTCCTCTTCAATTTCTTTCCTGGTTGATGTTTACTAGCCCTCATAGCTTTAGTCACCTCATTCGCAATTACCTTGAGTGCTTGATCGTGACGCCAACAGTACCGTCCATCACCCAAAGCTTTTGGGCAACTACTAAGGATATGTTGTAAAGATCCTTTCCTAGCACATAGTTAACAATTGGGGGTATCTATCTTCCCCCATATGTGCAGGTTCGTTGGGCTCGGTAACACATCATACACTGATTTAATGAGGAAACGAATCTCGTTGAAATCCGGCCGCCAACAATCTGACCATGTAACCCTTTTTTTCTCTACATCCTCCCACCTTGTCCAGGCTCCTTGCTGACTCAGACCGACCATTTTACCGTAACGCCCTTCTTCTACGCCCTCTCGGACTTCTTCTAGGATGAGATGGCGTCTTTCTTTGCCTTTGGCACTGATGGTATGCATCGAGGGGAAAAAACCCCAATCCCGCTCTGCCTTTAGCTATCGACCCTAAGATATCTTTATGCCTGAGCCTCTCCTCCGCCACTTACAACTTTCTCTTCGCACTCCACTTCCTGCCAGATCTTATCTGAATTCCTGCTGCCGCCACCTTTGGATCTTCAGACTCTGTATACTGTAGCAGTTCTCTTGTCTTCGTGATTTTGAATTCTTCTACGAGACTGCTGCAGGGGATGCGCAATACATTGCTGTTCCCGTAGAGAGCTGCACCCCTTAAGCATCTTGGCAAGCCCAGCCACCTTCTCAACCGATTACTAATTGCTCTTTCTAATGATTCCACGGTGGTAATCGGAATGTCATAGAGGAACAATGGCCACAATATCCGGGGCAAAACTGCATGCTGGAATAACCATGCCTTAAATCGACCAGGCAATCCAGATTTGTTGATCTTCGTTAGCCACTCCTCAAGGTCTTTTATAGTCTTCTGTTTTGCGGCTGTATCCTTCAGACTACTGTTGAAAGTCTTGCCTAAGCTCTTAATAGGCTTTTCGCTCAGAGTAGGTATTGTTTCTCCTGCGACTGTAAATCGGACTTTCTCCATGACCTTGTCTTTTTTTAATACTAGTGACTTGGATTTTGCTGGCTTGAAATACATTCTAGCCCAGGTCATATTTCTCTCGAGACCCTTTAAGAGCCATCTACCTCCCATGACAGATGTCGTCGTCACGTTTAAATCATCTATGTAAGCCCTTATTGGTGATTCGCGGACTCCCAATCTAGACAAAGGGCCTCGGCATTCCACCTCTGCCGCCTTCACAAAACTAATAAGGCCGGACTTCGGCCGTTCTTATAGACATCTGTCCTTTAGTAAACAGCCAATGAAAACAGGGCATTCCACACTCCTCTGCTATATATAATACCATCTTTACCTCATCCAGTTTCGACTGGTATTATTGTCAAATTCTAATTCAATCAGATGTTTGGATTTAACAGTATCGATATTTATTTAAAATTTTTAAGATTATCAGATGATATAGGATATTTTATACATCGTTTTAATCTGTTTAAGTTCATATTCATTTAAAAAAAAAATTTTTTCTCATGTGTTTTTTTTATAATTCTGTAGTAGTATCATAATTTTATTTGTGTATTTATTTAGTTTTAACCAAATGTATAATTGTTTAAATCTTACTGATATCTATGTTTGATTAAGTTTTTTGAAAGTTATCCTGTGATATTGGATACTTTATCAATCATTTTAATCAGTTAATAATACAACCATTAGTGATATAATGTATATTTTTTTCATTTATCTTTAGGTTAATTTTTGATTTTTTAAATTTTAAGATTTTATCCACATACTATTTTATTCTTTAAGTAGGACAAATAACTAAATTAGAAACTAAATGAAAATTCCTAGTGTCTATGTATCATATTTATGCGGGATTATTTGATGTTATATATTATACAAATTTTAAAAAGAGTATTGTGAAGAGTCATAATTAGTCTTGATAAATAGAATAAAATTGTTGATATTTTAGCTATTATTAATCTATATCTAAAAAACTTAAATGAAGAGTAAGAGATTTAATGTATTTATGAATACATTTCAGTCCTAATTCTGTATATAAATTGTACAGGGGTAAACATTTTTAATGTGACAATCAAAAAAGTCAACTTACTTTTAACATTACATCTGGGTTCACTCCATCCTTCCTGACATCCTCCTGGGCACAAACCAGTTATAGAATTACAATTGGCATAGTATTTGCAATGGCCACATTTTGTCATGCAATTAGTTCCATAATAGCCAAAAAAACAAGCTGAAAAGAAACAAAACCTTTTATCAATGAAAAAAATTTTTAACAAAAAGATGAAGGATTTGTTTCTTTATATGTATCATAATATCATCATGCTTCATTCAAAATTAATGCACAACTATCTATATTATAATGATCATCCATTATTATATATTATAATGATCATCCATTAAGGCAAAATCCAATGTGATGTCAAGTCTAATCTGAATCCCCACACATGTACATAAGGTTGGGACAAAACTAGCCAGATTCTATTGGGGTTTCCTTTTAGGACTGCTTCAGACATCAGGGATTAACTTTGACTAACTTCTTTAAGTGCAATGAAGAGGCTCAGCCCCTAAAGTTGTGTGAGATAATTGTTATGACCCTGGTCACAGATTATTGCATGCCAAGTAAGTATTTTTGTATGTTTCTATACTATCAAAACAGAATAAAAATGGCACATTCTAGTGAGATATTTTTAGCACGATAGCATTAAAATCTTCTAATTTAGAGAATAAAACAATTTCCAATCTAATTTGCAACTTAATAATAGTAGTGTAGGGGTTGCAGTCTTGTTCACCAATTATAATTTATCAAATGTGATTGCTATTAAGTCTGAATAATAGTTCAGTCCTTTTAATCTATTCATTTATTTGTAATATAATATAAGATCTATAAATAGAATGTGACTGAACCTAGGCTGCTGAAGGAGAACTTTAAACATGTTTTGCTTGCAGATGAAAATGATATAAAACATTTAACAATTAAAACACAAAATGAAAAGAAAAAAAACACTTACTCTCGCAGATATAAGGTCTTTGTTCTTTCTCATTTGATATACTGATATAAAAAATTTCCTTAGCAATCTTCAAAATAGCGGCATGAATATTAAACTTTAATGGATGTCTTGGTAGCCATTTACAGTTGTCCAGTTTGCTAAATACCCTTCCATAAGATGACCAATGGAAATTGCCATTTTTCTGCCGTGTCAGTCCAAGCCAACTAGTTTTTAAACCTGAGCCTATAAGCAAATATAAAGAACAAATGGGAAATCATTCGATTTTTATTCAAGATAAAAGCATTAAAGATAACTGCAATGAAATTGTAATTTTATAGAACTTATCTTATGTTTGGATTACCTCCCTTACCTACAAAATAACACATACAACCACTGCATTGCTATAATGACACATCCTAATATAAAAGAAAAAGTGCCAAGAGAAATCTTCCTCTTTTCCTTCTGTATTTGGTAAAATTAAGACTTGTTTTCTTTCCTATCCATAAAAACCCCATTCCCAGGATCCTGGTAATTTCTACTAGACGCACACTATACACTACAACATAATGCACAAGATATAGTACATCTCTAATTCAAGACAACATATAAAGGAATAACTTTGTATTTGTATAATAGACACATAACAAACTTTCCTTTGTACACACATTTTCCTTTTCATTTGTATTCTTTGTTCCTGTTTTTGTATCTTCTTCTTGGTTAGTTTTACACAACAATAAAACTCATCAAGTTTCAAGACTTGTCTTTGCATTTCATTCTCTTACCTAGATTATCTATTATATTACTTCATTTTTATGAATATAAAATAAATTGATATAGAATATGACACTTAAAACTGTTTTGAAACATTATGATACATAATCGGCTTATCATTTAGAAAAATAACAATTTTGTAATAGCTGAAAACTATGAACTTATTGTTAAATTTTGATAATCTTTTAATTTCTAAAGTAGCCTCTTTCTTCTGACACTCTTCATAGGATATAAATCAGATAAAAAATCAGCAGATAAAATAACTAGCAAAAAACTAAGAAGGCTGTAGCAAACCTCAAAAATAGATCACTAAATTATGTTGTATTAGACAAAGGAATAAAATAAATGCACTAATATATCCCATTGCATTAGACAACTAGAAACACAAAAATAGTATTGAAATAATAATCATCATCATATCGTGCTACTAGCATGGTTCTTCCAGACCTTCTCACCACCCGTCTATATTGTCCATCGCTCCCAGGTGGTCTTCCAGGCTACATCCTGTATCGGCACAGAGCTGTTGTATATAGGTTCTAGCAGGTCGTCCAACCAGGAGTACATTGCTTATGAGTTCATCCTTACTTCTCCAGCAGTATCCCACATGTATGGTTCATTTAATTTGGATAGTTTTCATGATGGGTGATAGGTGGCCATACAGCTGCTGTTTTGTAGAGTGTTTCTTCAAGGACTTATTCACTATGGCTCACAGCATTCTTGTGTAATTGCCGTTAAGCTTTTTACTGCCTCAAAATATACAAAATAACAGATGAAGTCATAAACTTTCTTGAGAAAACCATGAAAACCTGGAGAGTGCAATTGACAGCAGGAGGGAAAAGCTTAGCTGAAGCAAAGATCCAAAGAGGTATATTCAAAGGAGATGCACTATCACCATTATTATTCATAATAGCAATGATGCCACCCAACCACATACTCAGAAATTACACAGCCAGATAGAAACTTACTGAATCACTGGAAAAGATCAATCACCGAATGTACATGGACGATATCAAACTGTGTTGCAAAAAATGAAAAAGAATTCGAAACTCTAATACACGCAGTAAGAATATACAGTCAGGACGTAGGAATGGAATTTGGCATTTTAAAATGTGCCTTGCTAATAATGAAAAGTGGGAAGCAACAACACCTGATGGATGGAATGGAACTACCAAATCAAGAAAAAATTAACACGCTCGGAGAAAAGGAAACCAACAAAGACTTGAGAATATTGGAAGCTGACTCCATCAAACGAGTGGAAATGAAAGACAAAATTAAGAAAGAGTATCTCAGGAGAACCAGAAAGCTACTCAAGACAAAACTATATAGTAGAAACCTTATCAAAAGGATAAATACCTTAGCTGTTCCCTTCATAAGATATTCAAGACCGTTCTTGAAGTGGACCAGAAAAGACTACATAGAAAAGTGTAGAGGAAGACTGATTACTGACAACACAAGGACAAACAAAATGATAATAACCAGAAAACAAAAATAGTGAGAAAAACAACTCTATGGACGTTTTAAGCAACTAATAAGTAACATCTCATATGTGGCTAAGAAAAGAAAACCTTAAGAAAGTGAATCTCTTCTGATAGCAGCACAAAACAACACCATAAGGTGTGAAAGCAAGAGTAGACAAGACAGAACAAGATAACAGATGTAAATTATGTGGTGATAGAGACAAAACGATCAATCACATGAGTAAATGCAGTAAATTAGCACAAAAGAGAGCAGCACAAAAGAACACCATAAGAACCAATCATTTCAAAGCAAGAATAGATAAGACACAACAAAACAGCAGATATAGGTTATGTGGTGATAGAGACAAAACAATCAACCACATAATAAGTAAATGCAGCAAATTAGCACAGAAAGATTAAAAGATTAGATATGACTGGGTGGGCAAGGTGATCCACTGGGAATTGTGTAAGAAATTTAAATTTGACCATAAGATATGGTATATGCACAACCGAACATCCGTCCTGGAGAATGAGACATACAAACTCCTATGGGATTTTGACAAACAAACAGATCACCTAATCTCAACCAGAAGACTAGACCTTATAATAATCAATAAAAAAAAAAGAACTTGCAGAATTGTGGACTTTGCTTTCCTGGCTGACCACAGAGTAAAATTGAAAGAAAATGAAAAGAAGGATAAGTATCTCAACCTTGCTAGAGAATTGAAACATGAAAGTGATGATTATACTAATTGTAATTGGTGCCCTTATTATAATCACAAAGGGATTAATAAAGGGACTGGAGGACTTGGAAATAAGAGGACGAGTGGAGACCATCCAAACTACTGCACTACTGAGATGGGCCAGAATATTGAGAAGAGACCTGGAAACTAGAGGTGATTTGCTATCACTCAAATTTCAGTGACCATTAGCTAACAATGATGTGAAAAACTCTCAAGGAATGAATTATAATAATAGTATCAAGATGGGATAAAACAATACAGATAAAACTGAACATTCTACTACAAAAGAAAATTTTCCAAGCAAGTAGAGGAAGAATGTGCCAACACATACCAACAACTGGATGACAAGGAAACAAAACAGTTTTGGAGTGAAAAGAGAGATAAATACCAAAACCTTGCTTGAGAATTGAAAAACTGTGGAATATGAAAGTGATGGTGATTGTAATTGGTGTGCTTAGCACTGTCACCAAAAGATTTGTATAGGGACTGGAAGACTTGGAAATAAGAGGACAAGTGGAGACCATTGTTGAGATCAGCCAGAATACTAAGAAGAGTCCTGAAGACTTGAAGAGAATTGGTGTCAGTCAAACTCCAGTGGAAAACTATCAGCTAATACGGGTGTGAAAAACCCTCAAATGAGCAAAATAATAATAATGTGAAAAGATTTACTGATAACATAGGAATGCAATTTGGTCTTAACAAATGTGAAAAATCACTTTTAGGAAAGGTTCACAAGTAAAGTTTAAAAACATCATTCAAGATATTAACATGGAAATTACAGAGTTAGAATACAATAAAACTTTTTGATATCTAAGAATTAATAAAGTGAGTGGTATCAATCATATGATAAACAAAGAAAAAATCAGAAAAGAATTTTATAAGAGAATTAGAGCCATATTAAGTGCAGAATTGAATGTAAAAATAAAGTTATAGCAATTAACACTCTGGCAATTCCTGTAGAGAAATACAGTTTTAATATAATAAACAGGACAATGGCTGAAATAAAAAAGAGATGGATACTCAAGTATGGAAACTAATAACCTGCCACAGAATACATCACCCAAGAGCAGATATAGAATGTCTATACATCAAGCACCATTTTCTCTCTTGATGTAGATGTTTAAGAATGTAACAAACTTAATAAATAGACTTAATCCAACAAGAATTGACCAACAAAACAACCACTATAGGATTAGAGAAATACTTTGACACAGCAAAAGTTAGTAAACACACATGAGAATCAAAAGAAAAAATATTCAATTAGTAAAGAAAGCTATATATTTGCTTAACCTCACACCGAAAGAAATAAACATTGATGATAAGTAACAGAGGAAAAAAACACAAAAAGCACAAGGATCAAATTAAAAAATGGCTGGGAATAAAAAATCCCAACATACACAATACATGCAAAGAATTAGAAATGCCAATATAAAGATAATAGAACCTAATTGATTGCTGAAAAGCGCCAGACTGAAGGTAAAGACAGAGGGGTGAATAATAGCAACACAGACCCTACTAATTAAAAACTATTGGGCAAATAGAAAAAATGGATCAATCCCATTATGGAGATTGTGCAAACAAAAAGCTAAATCAATTGACCACTTAGAGTCCAGTTGACCAATTCTAACACGAATAGAATATTTAAAAAAAAGATATGGTAGAATAGGACATTATTATATCCATTGGAAAATATGCAAATACTATGGAATACTGAAATGTGAAAAATGATATAAACAAAAACCATAACCAATAACAAAAGCCAAAGAAACTTGGGACTTTGCTATCCAAACTGATTTAGAGCAATAGACCCAATATAGTGATTAAGGACTATAAAAGAAAAATATACCTTCTAATTGAAAAAATTACTTTCAAATTGCCAACAGAGGATAATATATTTGTTAAAGAATATAATGAAATAAGTAATTATCACCCTACCAGTAATAGAGGGAGCCCTGGGTATGATTAAGAAAGTGACAGATAAACACATTAACAAGATACTTGGCAATTCATGCCTATATGAGACACACTTTACAGAACTGACTATCTGCCTAGAAAAGTACTATCAATGTGACTCAAAAATATCACCTAAAAGAGGAAGCAGAAGCAAAAAACATAAATACCGAGAATATATATAATCACTACCTTTTCACACCTTAGGTCATGAGTAAAAACCTGGTAAAGGATTGTAAGAAACTGAAGGTAAATCTGAAGATTAAATTATTACATGTGAGCATACACTCTTTTCTATCTACACAATGCTAGTTGTTTAACTATGATGTTTACATTGACTCCAAAACTTTTAAGTGAATGGTATGCTTAAGATTTTAAAATAATCCTTCTTGTGAGCACTCACACAATCTGGACTCTTCAGAAGATGCTCAGCCAATGACAGAGTTAATTATTTGTATAGAAGAGTAAGATAATTGTTGAAAAACAGATGATGGAATGTGGTACTTAATTCTGTTTTCCTGCATTTGTCAAGTGTGCCCTACATACCTGGTATCATACTGGTATAGAAATTAATAAATCAGTAAACTTTTGTGCAGCAAGAATTTGATTAATAGATTTTTTTAAATAGATTTATGAATAAATCTGTATAAGGTAATATGTATTCTAAATAAAAAATATCCTTGAGCTATATTGTGACTAATCTGTAAAATTGTGCTATGACCAATTATTTAAACACTGAGTAGGAGGTGAAGTCTTGGATCAATGTTAACTATAATGACAATAAAATTATTCTTTAGTACTGATGGTCTAATTTGTTCGGTTTTTAGCTTTAAAATTTAAAATCTGTATCAGTTAAGTTTAACAGTGATATGACTTCTCATTTATGAAACTCTTATTTCCCAGTGAGGAATAAAAACAATTTTTACATTAAATCCTTCCCCTAGGTCTAATCAATTTGCATTCTAAATTTAATAGTTCTACATTCAACTGTTTCACTAAAAAAAACTCTTTGAGAAGTGTGTTAAATCTCCTATCAGATGAAAATGTAATAATTTAAATTCAAACATCGCTAAATATTTTAAATAAACAAAAGCAACCATATACAAAGCCCAAACACTGTATCTATTAGGGTATAGATTCTGGCAATTTTGAGCCATTATTTAAAACTTATTTTCAAAGTTACAGAAGTTGCTTGCAGAATTCAGGAAGTGGAAGGAAATATTTGACCATACTGTCCAAAACTAGTTAAATCACTTTAAGATTGGTGATAAATCCTATAAAACAAAGCTTTGATATTATTGACCATCAGCTACCAATCATGATGCTTTAAAATACAAGCTAGAAGAAAATTCAACTACAAACCTTCAAAAACTTTCTTAAGAGCTGGGATCACTCAAAAATGCCATATAGAGGACATCATTTAAACTTAAAGAACCATACAATTGATTAAGAAATAAAAACACACCAGCATAAGACCTTTTTTAAATTAAAATTCTGTTTGTTTTTTGTTTTTTAGGGTTTTTTTTTAATTTCTTTTTCACTTATTCACATACTTTTCATAATCAATATTTGGTATTTCTGGCCAATCTCTGAAACGGTTGAGAGTCCAACAGTTTATCCCCAAAATAATTCAATTCTTTGAACACATCTCATTTGAGAAATACATTAAAACATCTATTCCTTTAATGGAGACACTTGGCACCAATTTTTTTTATACAATTCCTGTGATCCAAAAATATGTTAAATAGTAAACACAAGATAAAAAAGAAAATACTTGAATTTATATATGCACTCAGGAATAAAATGTCTTTGGGAATACAATCACTAATTTTATCTATTTTATAAACCAGAAAAAGTCTTTGAGAACCACAAAGTGAAGAACAGATTGGAGGAAGGACGAGACAGAATATTTTACCTGAGGAAAAATGTCCTATCTTTAGTGTGCCCTAATACAAGAAGAAAAAGAGTTATAATTTGGTAACTCGCAACCAATTCAAGATATAGCTAGTCAAAGGGAGACAACCTCACTACAATCTTAATTTTTTTTCCCCTTTATTTTGATGATTGTTTATGCTTTGAATTATCAACAAATCAAAGTAAATTTACCTTTTAAATTTTCAAATGTTTAATTTCTCTCTCCACCAATTATAGAGAACTTATGACAATTCTTTCAAGTTTATCGTCTCAAATTCTGGGAAGTTTATCATATCAAAGATAATTTACTGGTTGCAATATCTAAAATACCTCTAAATATTGAAAATGTTGCTTTAAAAAACCTTCTAATTCCTAGTTTCTTACTAAAAAATCATTTCTTTCTATTTTTTATGAAATAAAACTAATCGAAAACTTCTTTAAAAAGTATTTTATTTTAGCTTTTTTTGTATTAAACACTTATTAAAATTTTCCTTGAAACTTATGGTCTAATTCATGACAAGCAATATCTTATCAAATTCGCTACTTAAAAAAATTATCTATGTCTAATTTAGATAATTTGGGTATTATAAATCATAAAAATGTGAAAAGACAAGTTTTACAGAAAGTAAATTTGATCCAGTATCTATCAATGCTAATAGATTCAAACTAAAAAGCAGACTACATTTTACCAAATCTAACTTCCCTAAAAGAAAGGACTGTTTGTAAACATTATGAATAAACATAGAGTGTGCAGATAATCTATATTATCCTATTTACAAAATCGTTTTTTTCTTATTTTCAATAATGAATCATTAATTGCCAAATATTGTATGATCTTTGCCTCAAAAAAAAAAAAAACGGAATATATATAAGATTGTTCACCACACATATTTTTTGTTAAGCTATTATCTCTTGTACCTATTGTTGAGTAAGTTGTGCCTCTTAATATAAAATAACAATGCAGGTGGTGTTTAAAACAGAAGTCATTATTGGACATGATATAATGAAAAATTTAAGAATTTCATTAGGTTAGACAAAAGACTTTTATATGGAATTTAATGCATTGATGTTAACAAAGTCAAATGTATATTTGATATAAGATTTAAACATATACAAAATTCATGAGTTGTTATAACTTGCATTACTTTGAGTAAAGATAGCTAATTTTCTAGAGTAATTAGTCAGTAATAAACTGATCACATGGCTTCAGATATTAAGATTGTAAAGTTGTGATTATATCTGATTTTTATTTCCCAATGGCAATTATACACTGCTGCACACTGACTAGTATGTCACAAGATTTAGTCATTTGTCTCACAAAAAATTATATGCAATACCCACATTAAAGAAATTACTTCTATTATAGTCACGCATCTGACAACTTTGGGACTTAAATTAATCTTTTAATTTCCATCATTAAAAACAGAAGATTATGACTGGGTTCAAAATCCCTTCATAAAAATTTTATCTGATATATATTCATTTGAAATCATATATGATACTTCTGTATCCTATGATTTGAACTTAAACCCAAGTAGCCTAGTTATGGCAAAAAAGTATGTACACCCAATGAGAATCAAACACATTATTTATTGCCTGCTCAAGTACTCAATGTAAACCAAAGATCAAATGCAACAAAGTCACTTCTTGACAAGAAGTTGTCATTTACTTAAAGTATAGGTTTACTCAGAGAGAATTAATGGTCAGCTAACCTTGTTCACTAACCATTACATCACTTGAGATGCCCTTTCTTGACCAATAAGTTGCCAAGCAATTGGTTTTTACATAGCTATATGTCAGCTGGTAAACAGCCACTGGGACTTTCTGAATTTGAATTAAGCATGAAGTGAAGAGGATCTCATGGTGGCAAAACTCTTCAACTATTTTGATCCAGTTTTCCATTTCATATTTATATGAAGTAGGATTTTTTCTCAACTTGCTATGAGTAAGTAAATGTGGAAAAAATAAAAAAATTTCTGTGCATTGAAGAGGGAAAAAAAATCTGTATGTTTCATTTACATTCTAATACAAAAAATGTCACTAAACAACATCAAGCCAACATTTCTATCTTTAATATATTCAATAAAAAAACAATTACTTTTATTGTTTAGCAGTTTAAATAATTTTTAAAAGTTAAATATATAAATACCTTTTTTTAAATATATTTTTTAAATTTACAAGTAAAATGCCTCAAAATGTTTTTCTCACTTCTTAAGAGCATCCTCATGCAAAAAAAATTTAGAAATTCTTGCTGAAAGGGTCGTCAAGTATGTTTTACATGCAATCCTTTCAAATCAAAAAAACACTAAGTATTTTAAATCACTTTTTATAAGCATTAATTTAAATCTTTTCATTTCTTTCAGATATATACTCACATTCCAGTAGTTGTTTTGAAATAAATTCATGTTCATTCTTTTTATCTAACCAAAGCAAATGTCCATTGAATGTATTACATTTTTTATCAGCCTCTTCAAAACTTTTTTTAGTGCAAAAGGAATAATAACAAGTGTTGGATGTTGTTACTAATTTGTCTTCATCATAATTTGGGCATTGAATTGCTCCTGAATAAACAATTTCATTCCACTGTTTGATCCCTGCAATAGAATTGAAAAATCATAAAATAGAAAATGAACTTTGATATATTTATGTGTAATATGCAGGGTAAGTTTTTAAAAATAAGAAAAAACAAAATTTTACTTGTATTATACATTTAAAAAAATGAATCACTGCATAGGTTAAGATCATTGTAAGAACTTCATAAAAAAAAATCTGAACTAGAATATTTCAATATAAATAGACAAACAATATCAATACTTCCCTAGAATATCCTGCAGAAATTTACATCAAATTACAAATGTTTTATGAGGTAATTAACTGTCTATATCATAATACTTCAATGTATATTTCCATGTTACTATAAGACAGAAAAAATGACTCATTGTAGAAAGATTTTTGTTTACACTAATACGTTTATAAATTTATCTGTTTATCTGTTCTTTTCCTTATTATAAACACATATTAATGCTCAATGACATCGTTCTTCTGTGTTATAAGTTGGCACATACAAACCAAAACAGATGCAACTCCTTTACACACACACACACACACACACACACACACACACACACACACACACACACACACACATATATATATATATATATATATATATATATATATATATATATATAATCACTGGCATATGTTCCTGAGAAGCAAAGTGCACATTGCTTTCAGAATAAAAATTATACAGTACAAAATTAAGAATATCTTTATTTATTAAGATTAACCAATTTATTTCAAATATACCAACAGTGAATTGAAACAACATCTTGAAAATCTGTACCTCCTATTGGCAAAATAATAATGTCTTTCCACAAGAAAATAATATGATACTTTCTGACAAAATAAGGATAAGTATGAATTTAGTTACTGGCTTTATTAAGTACACACAGTAGTCAGCTGCTCTTGATTTGGTGAAAGAGGACAGTATATCTTTCAAAATTTTTTGGCCATAATTAATTTTTAATGTTTCAGTTGAATTGATTTTTTATATCTATTATTCTTGAAAGGTAACATTAACTTGAATAATTCAGAAATGCAAATAGAAATTATCAAAATTCAATGGTATACAGTTTTTCAAATTCTTTAAGTTTTGTTTAGACAGTTAGGCTTGGAGCTTAATAATAGTCATAAACAAAAACACCTGAAAAAATTAGTTGACATTTCTCATGTAATGTTATGAATTTTATTTAATTTTCAATTACTGTAAATTATTTTCAATATCCCACAAAAGATTGTTTTGTTATTTGGTTTTCTCAGCATATTTTTCATCTCACAACTCTGATATATATATATATATATATATATATATATATATATATATATATATATAAAAGTAAAGTTGGTGACTGTAGTTGAGGATGACCCAAAGGCTCCCTTTTCAATAGCTACTACACTGAGGTGTAGGGGAGGGTGATATAACTTTCCCAGGATTGTTCCACTTTACCCCTGATACGTACCTTATAATGCTGAGTGTTAAGCAAGAATGTATCAAGTATGATTTTTTGAGTCTTTCATATGACTTGACTTAGGACTGAACCCCGGTCTCCCTGGCCATTGGTGAACACTCTACCCACTAGGCCAATGGGCCATAGAAAGAGAGAAAGAAGGAGTGAGATTTTTAACAGATAGACAGAACCAGACAAACAGAATGTTACTTATAGATACACTTCAACCAATTTTTTATAAAAAGTTAATTTTCTTCAAAACCAATGGAAACAAGATTTTATTCTTTCAAAGCAGATATTATTATTATTATTATTATTATTATTATATACTCTTTTAGAGTTTTTCACATCAGTGTTAACTGATGGTTTTACACAGGAGTTTGAGTGACAGCAAGTCTCCTCAAGTCTCCAGGACTCGTCTCAGGATTCTGGCCGTTCTTAGCAATGCTGTCATTTGGATGGATAGTCTCTACCCGTCCGCCAATTTCCAAGTCTTCCAGGCCTTTTAATAGTCCTTTAGTTATTGTGCCTAACACACCAATCACAATTGGCACAATCGTTACTTCCATGTTCCACAGCTTTTTCAATTCTCTAGCAAGGTCGAGGTACTTATCTTTCTTTTCACTTCCCTTCAGATTTATTCTGTGGTCCCCCAGGACAGCATATTATTATTATTATTATTATTGTTGTTATTATTATTATAATTATTATTTAGCAAACTCTATAATACTGAAAATCTGTAATCTAAAGTAAAATTGCATGAATATATACGAGCAGTGTATTTATTTTTGTATAACCACATTCATATTTTTAGTCAATAAAATTCTGTTAAAAGTTAATTTTTTTTCAACCAAAGGGTTTTAAAAAAATTAACTTTTTATTAAGAAATTGGTAAGCGTGTACTTACATAGCTAGATATATAAATATATTAATGAATAGATAGATACAATATACATTAGTAAATACATAGATATATGTAAAATTGGATCAATAAGTTTGTAACCTAACAGTTATTAACTGAATTTTGATTTTAAATGGGTGCTGAAAGTACTTGAGGAAAAATATCCAGATGTTTGGTGACTCATACATTTGAATGGACCACTAATAGAATGAGCAGAAATGAAGTATCTGTTTTATTTAATTAGACATAAAATAAAAATTGCCACCAAGATAGATAGATAGATAGATAGATAGATTGCAGATTTCCACAAGAAAATAATATGATTCTTTCTAACAAAATATGAAGTAAATTTAGCTTCTGTCTTTAGTAAGTACATAAAATGTTTAACTGTTCCTGATTTGATGAAAATGTAGAGATATAAAGAATATATGGAAATATACAAATGTGAAAAAAACATAAGGTTTTTTAGGGGATGATTTCATTTATAATGTGAATTATTTGCCTTTGGTAAACATTTCATTTTTTAAACATTAAACCTTCATTAAGGCATTTGAATATGTGATGTTGTATCTTCTGGTTTTGTTTAAATCAAATTTTATATTTGTTAAATGAAATAAAAAATGAGTATATATATATATATATATATATATATATATATATATATATGATGAAGCCAAATTATTTTAAATAAGGGATTTTATAACTTTTCACCTTTAATTTGACTAAATAAGGATATAAATAAAAAAACAGATCTCTGTATCACACACACACACACACACACACATATATATATATATATATATATATATATATATATATAAGAGTAAATTAATTAAAAAACACAAAACAAAGATCTACTGACCAACTGTAATAAACTGTTCTCTTCTTATTCATGTTTTTCTTTTCTCTTCTTATTCAAACTTCTACCACATCTTTATTTATCCATATGTGTCATTCTCTTTCTGACAAAGTTTTTGAGAAGATCCTTTCATTGAAATCTGGACTGTGAATTTTTGCTACTTATTCAGTCATATAAACTGGCTCTATATATATAGTAAAGTTGGCAACTGTAGTTGAGGATGACCTAAAGTCTCCTTTTTCAATAGCTACTACACTGAGGGGTAGGGGAGAGTGTTACTCCTTCCCTTGGATTGCTCCACTTTACCCTTGATACACACCTTATAATGCTGAGTGTCAAGAAAGGAGGCATTAAGTACTATTTTTTGAGTCTTTGGTAGAACTCAACCTGGGATTGAACCCCAGTATCCCAGGCCATTGGCAAACACTCTACCCACCTGTATTCTTTTTCAGTATTTATTGTTTAACACCTGACTTGGTTTTCTTTGCTTTTTTTCGATAACATCAGCTGTGTAACTCATTCAATTTTTCCTTTTATTTTTCTTTCTTCTTTAATATATATATATATCATATTGTCACAAATATGTTTGTAGAACTATTTTTTTCTTATATATGAATTGCTAATTTGTTATATATATATATATATATATATATATATATGTAGAGAGAGAGAGAGAGAGATGCATACATCCAGAAATACTTGTATCTGATTCATTATCAGGGCATTTACGTAGATGAAAGAATCATTCAAAAAGTTCTAAGCCTCACCCAAAGGAGAAACAAGACAGTTCTTCACTATTTTTCAATATGATTTCCTTTGATGTCTTACTTAACTTGGTCCAATGATACTCAGCCATTGCAATCCCATCATGAAAGAAGGTGGCATCCTGGTCCTGAAAAAACTCCTCTACACGACATTACAACCATTTAGATGAGACTTGAGTTTAGGAAATAGGAAGAATTTGGTCTGGTGAATGAAGTGTATGGGGTAGCAATTCAAAGCCACAGTTAGCAGCTTTATCTACAGCAACCTGAGCAGTGTGAATGTAAAAGCACATTTTTTTTCTTTTTCCAAGTAGTCTATCATGATTTTGCGTTCAGAATCCCCCCAAAAACAGAAACTATCTCCGGTCAACAGATGCTGCATACTTGAATTTCTTCAAGGGTGGAGAACTGGAATGTTTCCACTGCTTGTTTTGAATCTTTGATTCTGGTTGAATTACTTATGGCAGAAGAAATTCCTTAGATTAGCTTGGAAGCAAGTCACAATTGTCCTGGAAATGTCAATCCTTTTCAAATTGTGCTCTGGGATCCATCTTGCAAACAACTTGCTCATCCTCAATATCTCAGTTAAAACTAATGCCTATGGATTAAACTATTTGCAGAACAGTAAGACATTTGTCATCCAAAACTATTCAACTTGTTTATCAATGGTTGAGGTTTTTTAATGACCTGGCAGAGGGTCATCTTCTGTGCTGTTTCTGCTCTGGTTGAATTCCTCAGCTTTCTTCTTCACGGTTGCATAAGAAGGGAGTCCTCACTAAGTATCTGTACCATGTTCCCATGGATTTCCTTTAGTGACATACCTTTATTTTACAGATACTTTATGACTGCTTGGGTATCTGTTTTGTTTTTTGTTTTTTTCATTTCTAGATTTGTTGCAAACCTTTCATTTTTCTATAAGCTCACAAATTAAGATAGAAATCTGAATTAGTTTTTCTAATTTCATAAGAAGTTGTTGAGTATTGTCACAACAATATTGTTTAACTATGGCCTTTTTTTCAGGGCAAGGCTTAGAACTTGGGTATATATATGTATATATATATATATATATATATATATATATATAGAGAGAGAGAGAGAGAGAGAGAGAGAGATACTTATGTATATGCTCATGTGCATGTGTATGTGTATCATGATGACTTTTTAGTTTTAAGAAAAATAAATTGAAAACTTACCATATTGTGTGATACTGACTTTGATGTTAACAAATAATGTCAATATAAAAATTGCTCTTGAAATAAATCTGAAAATAGAGAGAGTTATAATTAAATGTAATTGAAAGGTACTAATTTACAGATACACAGATATTGCTACAAAAATAAGTTTTCATTTGATAATCTTTTAGTCAAATATATATTTTGGCACAATACAAAGAATTTCAGTCTCACATAAGTTGCGCTAATGCTTTTTAGAAAGTATTTTTTATATAAATAAATCAAATTAACTTATGATAAAACAAATATGTTCATATACATAGGTACAATTTTCGATATTATCATATCCAGAGAAAGAACAAATATACTAGATTTGTTTTAAACCAAATAAATGAAGATGCCAAATTTAATAACTAGCTCCAGTAATGATTATAGATAATTGCATTTATTTAAGAGGATGTAAAAATCATTTTAGCTTCTCCAATACATTTGTTCTGAATTCACACACACACACACACACACACACACACACACACACACACACACACACACACACACAAATATATGTTTTCAAACAAGTTTGGTTAAATAAAATATATATTGGTTTGGTTTTGTTTGAATTCTTTGTTTAATGGTATATCACCCTTCATCAAGGATCTAATGCCAAAGCCATCCTGGTTGAAGAACAGCAGTGATACTATTTAACCCATAGTTGGAAGGGAGGGATAAAGAGGTCCATACCTTCCTCGGAACATTAGCCCAAAAGTGAATGTAATAGTGCAACTAGAGTTTGAATTCACTTATTTCAAGGCCACAGTCCAATACTTTAGCCATTACACCAAGGAGACTCTTCTCCCCCCTCTCTCTCTCTCTCTCTCTCTCTCTCTCTCTCTCTCTCTCTCTCTCTATGTATATATATATATATATATATACACGAGGATCATTAAATAAGCTTCCAGACTTTTTTTGTATGGGCACTTTTATTGATAGCACACACATGAAATTCTAGTCCCCTTCAAAGTAATCTCCTCTGGCTGCAATGCACTTGTTGTACCGTTCCAACAACTTCTGGAAGGCCCCATGGAAGTCCTCTTGTGTGAGCGTGTCAATGACCTTCATCACAGCCTCTTTCATTTCCTCAATTGTCTCATAACGACAGCCTCTGAGCTTAGGGAATGACCAAAAGTCACAGGGAGCAAGGTCTCGACTATAGGGACGGTGAGGAACTGTCTTGATGCCCATCTTGGTCAAATAGTCTGTGATAAGGATGGACTTGTGGACTGGTGCATTGTCCTCGTGGAAATGCCACTGACCTGATTTGAAGAGTGCTGGCCTCTTCCGACGGAATCTCTTCCTGAAATCTCTTAAAACCTCAACATAGTAACCCTAACTCTAACCCTAACCCTTTGGCCAATCAACTGTGGTGTATTGACTTCCTTACTCCTGCCACACCTCTCATCATCCCTCACAGACTCCCTGCCTTCCTTGAATCTCTTATGCCACTCAAAAACTGATGCTCAATTCATGCAAGATGCTCCAAAAGCAGTCTGAAGCATTGCATTTTTGAAATTCACCAGCTGTGACAATCAGGCTTTAGTAGAGTGTATTCCAATTCCTGCTCTAGCTGTTTATTTGAACCTGAAATCATAAAAAATTAGTCAGTCATCTCATAAGATGTATAGCAATAAAACGCTGAGTTTTCAAGAGTCTATGACAATTTTAAATGCCGGTACAAAATAGTCTGGAAACTTATTGAATGCACCACATATATACCACAACTGTAATAGTGTTGGAGTCTCATAACAAGTAGGTTTTTGAAGGGGTAGACTTGCCAGCTCTATGGCACCTAGTTTGGAATTCAAACTTTTTCTTTCTCCTGGATTGGTTGCCTTACCAAAGCTAAAGAGTCCGGTTTGCTCTACTATTTTCCTATAACTGGGGGGGAAAAGAGGGGTATTAATGTCTTTCCCAAGGGTATTAGAGCAAAAATGAAATGCAAACAGCTTTGTTCAGGGTTTGAAATTGGTTTGTCCACTCCATTTCCTAAAATTATAACCATTATTCCACTCAACACAATATACACCCTGTCAGCAGAGCTTAGAATATGTTGACTGTATTCCCTAGCAAGGAGTAACTCCTCCAATCAAATAAGGTGTCCTTTGTATAACACTAAAATGCATTTAATAATGAGGCTCCGGTCATAGAGATCTAGGGAGTGTAGAATACTTGTTCATTACTATTACTCCCTGGTACACTCTTACCCCAAGTGTTAGTACCTGTTACAGTCTCATTTATAGGTCAAATAGATCTGTTTAAAAATTATTTCTGTTCAATAGGAGCATGTGTAAAAAAAAAAAAGAATTCTCTTAAAAAACAGCTACACAAAAAATGAAAATATAAACATGCAATGGATGCAATTCCCTAACCTCTATGCATAAAATAACCCTTGACAGGTTGACATACCATTGCAATTAATCAATCAGTCAAACACAAATTTTTATTTATCAAATGGACATGAAATAACACAAAGAATTCTTGGTGTTATTTTATAATAAAAGCATTTTCTTCTTCAAATTGAACTGGAAATGGCTTTATTCTCAAAGTTAGAACATTTTAAGAGTATTGCATCAATAAAAATGAGCTATTTTTGCTGAGTTTTAATTCCAGATATACACTACCAGTCAAAAGTATTAGGTGACCCTCAAAAATTTTTATTTCTCATCCTAAGAGTATTTTTAATCAAACAAAATAAGCACCACAATGGTCTTATTTATTATTCATTATACAAGGCTTCCTCTGTAACTTTGACCTTAGTAAAACCAGATACCTTTTGAAAAATTGATTTTAAGGTGTTTTCCTTCTTTAGAACTGAGCATAAATAAAGCATTTTCCAAAAATTACCAGATAACACCACTTGAATTCATATTTGACTATATTGTGTTGTATTACTGTTTACTAGATAATTACTATTTTACCTTTGCAAAGGACAATTTCATCTGAGTCACCAGCTTGTGTTATAGAAGGCTGACTGCTCCAAACATCACTGCACAACTGAACCGATGTCATAAAAAAAATGTGTCAACATCTACTTTGAGGAGAAGACACAGTGAAGCTGGCCTATATGACAGAATTGCTGTCAAGAAAGCACTATTGAAGGAGCAAAACAATGTCAAAAGGCTTCAGTCAGCCAACACCCACAGTCTGGACAATAGAGTAGTGGAATAAAGTCCTTTGGATTGATGAATCAAAGTTTGAAATCTTTAGGTGAAATAGGAAGGTCTATGTGCAGCGAAGAGTTGGTGAAAGAGCTGCTATCAGTCATATGAAAGTCAGACCTGACTGATAAAATGAAACACAGTTTTTTCCAAGCAGTGGTTGTATCGATACAGCTGTATGGATGCACTACATGGACACTAACTAAATGTATGGAGAAAAAGCTTGACGGCAACTACACAAGAATGCTGAGAGCAATATTGAACAAGTCCTGGGGGCAGCACCCCTCAAAGCAGCAGCTGTACGGCCACTTACCACCAATCACAAAAACTATCCAGATTAGATGAAACAGACATGTGAGACACTGCTGGAGAAGTAGGAACGAACTCGTAAGAGACATACTCCGGCAGACCACTTCACATGGACTGGCAAAGGCAGGACAACCAGCTAGAATCTACATACAACAGCTCTATGCCAATACAGGATGTAGCCTTGAAGACCTACCAGAAGCAATGGACAATAGAGAAGGGTGGCAGGAGAGGGTCATGGAGATCTGCACTGGTGGCACAACATGATGATGATGATATATATAAGATTTATCTGCATATATATGTATATTTATATATGTCTATATAAGTATGAGTATATATATATATATATATATATATATATATATATATATATATATGCGTATATATGTGCATATATATGTATGTATATGATCATACAAGTGTATATATGTATGTATATTTATATATATCAGAACTGTGTTAGTTGTCACTAAATAACTTTGTGGGTTTGTGGTAAACCAAGTGTAATATATGGAGAGTGCTCAATATCTAGGATAGAGCTATTATATAATAATAATAAATAAATATATATTAGATATATATATTCAATGGTATGGAATTTGGTCTGTAACCCCTGGGTTTCATGGAGGTTTTACAAAACAACAATTATCAGGCAGTTAACTGTTGTTATATATATATATATATATATATATATACATATATATATATATATATATATATATATATATATGTGTGTGTGTGTGTGTGTGTGCATGTATATATTTGAGTATATATGTATATTTATATCTATATATATGAGCTAAATGTGTATATATATATATATATATATATATATATATATATATATATATACCTGAATATATATGTATATATATGTGAGTATACATATCTATATAATGAAGCTCACCATCTGTCTGAATGTCTATGTGTGTCTCTGTACATCTATGGGATGGAAGGAAATGGATGATACATAAAACTTTTTTTTATATAGATTAATTAAAGTACAATTTTTGAAAGCTCTTTCTGAACCCAGTCAACAATGGATATATCTTCTATTTACAAGAAGGACAATAAGCTACATAAAATTTACTTTCCAGTTTGATTAGCGGGCTTAAAAGGGGCTAACATCTCAATTAAAAATTCAAATACCTCCAATTTTGATGAAAATAAAAACATTACTACTTGTCACTAAGTAAAGTTAATTTCCAAAATTTCACCATCCTGCTATAACCCCCCATAATGAGGTTTATAAAATGGTTAACCCCCCATAATGAGGTTTATAAAATGGTACAGAATCCCTTTGAAAGTGCAAATACATCCAGTTTTCATGGAAGATACATAAAAACAAAGTTTGTACTCTAAAGTAAAATTCTACAAGAAAGAAAATGAACTACATGAAATTCACTTTCCAGTGTGATTAGGAGGTTTAAAAGAAGGTTAACGCTGCTGGTGAAAATTCAAATACCTCTGATTTTAATGAAATTAAAATCCTGTAGCTGATGTTTACTGAAAGTCAGGATCTTTATCAGGGAATGTATACCAATTTTATTGTTGACAAATGGGAAAAATGCTGAATCGCATATATCAAGTGTTAACTGATTTAATAAATCATTATGTTTCAGAGTTTTAATCATTTCTCATTTTTCTTTTCTGATTGCTTTAGTTTCCGTATTTTTAAAAACATATTCATATCTTTATGCAGCCATGTCCTTGATATAAAGTTTACCAGCATCATACTTGATTTGTTAAGTATCATAAATAGTTTTAATGAATATGTTACATTACTACGATAATATATCATTAATTTTTAGTGTTTGTTGTGATTCTTAAATAAACATTGCAATATGTATGTCTTTATCATTTTCCTCAAGCTTTTATTCACTTACATATTACATGCAAAAGCCAAAATCTATGTGATGATTGCTTCAATTTATAAACCAACATATTGATAGAGAATAAGAAGATTATATCTGGTTTAAAAGAAGCACCTCTTTTATGCAAAACTGGCATTCCTTTCTTTTAAGTAACAAGAATTGATATAAATTAATAATCTACATGATTTTTAACAATATTTTTATTAGGATAAATAGTATTGGATTCAATAGAATATTAAACAATATTTTAATTTTTTGGCTGAAGCATGACAATAAGAGGTTGCAGATATTCCACTTCAAAACATTCAATAATATCAAAGCTGTAACTTTCATTAATTAGGGTACAATTTTTGAAGACTCTTTCTAAACTCAATCAATAACTAGTATTTCTGCTATGGGAACTCAACTGATTTCCATTGTAAATAAAGTGTTAATTTTTGTGAAAAAATAATAGTCTCCAGAAACTGTAATTTTTGTATTTGTGTTTTTGCATCTATCAACTAATCAGCATATTCACACTTATCTTTACATTTCAAGATACATTGCAGATAACAATATTTGACTTTTTGTGAAAAATTTGAAGGATCCAAACCCAAAATAGTTTAAGAAATCTTTTCCCTCCAAGAATATTAAAAATGCAATTTTTAGCCAATTAGATTCATAGATAAATCATCAACTTTTTAATCTAATTTTAAGCCTACTCAAATAGTATGAATAAGCAAAGAAATAAATATTTCTTCAGTAAGTAATGAACTATTCGGTTCATTTTTTTTTTTTTTGAGTGAAAATCTACATTCTTTTCTTTTAAAAATGCATTTCATTTCAACTTATTTAATTTTTCTTCAATTTAACGAATGTTTGTTTACATTTATATTTGCATTAAAAATATTCATCAGTCCCCTGCTGTTATAATATCAGCAGCAATTTACATATATGATAAGGCATAAATACATTTTCTCTCTCATAGAGTGACAAACTTATACAAAGATTTTTAAACACACAAAATATGTCCCTTTATTTTGAACTAACAATAATAATTACTGCTGTATTTCATTGCACAAATCTTAACTATATCTACTAAAAATATCTATGCTCTGACTAATATTATCATTGCTAACAAGAAAAGATTTTGAACTTTTGTTCTCAACAAACTTTTCTCTCAATTTAAAGAAATAAAATTCTAAAATTTATTGATCGAAATTTCATTCATTCATTTATTCCTTTATCCAGTTCATTAAGAGAATTCTTAAGAAGAAATAATGAATATACCAATAAGAATTTAGAATTAAAATTAAATACTTTTTAACCAATTTCTTTATTTTTCAAATAGTACCTCTTTTGTAGACTACCAAAAATTCATCAAAACCCAATAATTTTACATTTTGAGCTTTGTCAGATAGTCCCTTCATTGTATTACAAAATGCCCTGTCAGCAGAGCTTAGAATATGTCAACTGCATCCCTATGGATAGATCTATTTGAAAATTGTCAGTTTTAAATAGATATACTTAAAACTGTCAAACTATTATTTTTGAATTGGAATAATTACTTGAAACCATACGATTGTGTACAAATGATTAGTATCAAGAATAGTTACTTGAAGACATAAGTGTTTATAAATAAATGATTATTGTTAGTTACTTGAAACCATATAAACCATATAAAGACTGACTTCAGTATTAAATAACTAACAAGGGTTGGCAATAACATTAAATGAAGACCTGTACACAAGGGAACTACTTATATGATAGGACTGCTGTCTATATGTCTAGATGAGTCTACAAATTTGAAAACATTTCTAAAGCCTGTCTTGTTATTTTTTAAATTGCATTTTTTGGTGAAACATAGATTATGCCAATGCAGTGCTCTCTATACTCCCCAGATCTATCTCCATATAAGCAAATTTTCTTGTATCTTGAAAATTCATCTCAAGAGTAAGATTCAAGAACATAAAAGACATTAAAAGAAATACAGTAACTTCACACAAAATCAAAAGCGGACTTGCTAGAATTAGTATCTTGAATATCAACGAGGATATTTTGAAAAAATCAATGCATTATTCATTATCCATTTCTATCTCAGAAAATACAGCTTCAATTTTGTTATTTGCAAACATACTTGTATATCATAAATGTAAAATATTAGTCAAGCATTTAAGTTTAAAAATTATGTCAATGTCTACCTACCTTCCAATGAACCACATCACGAACACTATAGGTTTCTGGTCATTCAATGTTATGAATAGAATTCTCTTTTGCTCTTATATATATATATACATATACATGTATATATATGGCTGTGTGTACCCTTATACTGCCACTCATATATTCATCTTTATGTGCATATAAGAGTATAGATATTAGTGCATAGCACATGAAAGCTCTTCCCCCTCACACACATATATATAGACAATATGTCACACAAAAAACAAGAATTGATATATATTATATATAGACACACAAAAACAGACACTCACACATATTCACATATATATGCATTCACAAACATACATAGATGTATGAGTGTATATGCTAGTTTGTATATTTATATTTATCTATGTATGAATGTATGGGTGTGCGTGCGTGCATGCATGCGTATGTGTGTGTGTGTGTGTGTGTGTGTGTGTGTGTGTGTGTGTGTGTGTGTGTGTGTGTGTGTGTGTGTGTGTGTGTACTTCATATACAGAAATTCATAGCTGAAATATTCTTGCATACTTTGAGGTAAATATTGATAAAACATTAAATAGTTTACTTTTGACATTCTAACAAATATTATGCAACCATACACACACACACACACACACACACACACACATACATATATATATATGGAGCAATCCAGAGAAAGGATTAGCACCCTCCCCTACACCTCAGTGTAGTTGCTGTTAAAAAAGGAGCCTTTGGGTTTTGGGTCAACCTCAACTACTGTCACCAACAACTAATATATATATATATATATATATATATATATATATATATATATATATATGTATATATATTTAACTTATATAACTTATTTAGTTTTTGTTTGCCTTTGTTATTGATGCTCTGATCTGATGGTGCTTTCATGTTAAAAACTATGCAGCAACTAATCATTGCTTTGAAATATCACAATTAATCAAATGTCAATTTACAATCACCTTTACTTTTAAGATAAACATTATTTACATATCTATTTAGAAGATAAACATACAGTATTGACCATAAATAAATGCAATTTTAATCATTTTTTATAAAAAGTTTATTTTTTCTAAAACAATGATACCAGGGTTTTGTTACAAATATAAAAATTAAATTTCAAACACTTCTGTAAGCACAAATAAATTTGCAGAAATATCTATAAAGGAGTGTTCTTTTTTTATTGCTACAAATTCATGTTTTTGGTAACAGAATTTCATTGCTCTAGAGTTTCTAATAAATAATACCTAATGATATCCCTTTTGATGGTATAATATTCTCATATATTGGTATTTTTTGTTTTGAAGAAAATGAACGTTTTATTTATTAATTAGAGATACTGCCAATATATATATATATATATATATATATATATATATATATATATATAAATTTATGAAAGGGAGATATTTTTCCTATCATATAAAGACAAACAAATAGTTTAAAGTAAAGCTATTAAATTGTATTGCATATTAATAATTACCATTAGCACTATTGAAGTTAGAAGTATGTAATCTAGGCAGATTATGAATAGAAATGGTGTTCATGTATCTTCTTGCAAGACGTCAGCAACAATGTCAAAGAAATTGGTGTCACCATCAACCATGGCTTCCATGTCCAAGTAAAGCATCATTATTGTAGTTATAGTTTCTTTTTGAAAACCATATTGTAGAAGTATTTGCTCTATCTTTTCTCTGCGTGTAAAATCAAATGCCTTTGAGAAATCTTCAAACAAAAGTTTTAACTCAAGACTTTTTGCATGTTCTCCTTTGATGATTCAACAAATAGAATCTCAGAAGATTGGATTGATTTTACTGAAAACCATTCTGATTTTTCCTAAGAAGTTTTTTAACTTCCGGGCAGATATGACTAAGAAGCAAGATATTACAAATCTTAACAGCTGTAATTCTATCTTTCTTAGTGATTTTGTGGTTGCTTTCTTCAAGGAGCACACTAAAAAAAAGTAAGGAATAGAAACTATAACTGATGCAAATTACACAGATGATCTAGAGCTTCTTGTAAACACACTTGCACAAGCTGAATTTCTACTACATAGCGCTTGGAACAAACAGCAAGAATCATTGATATCTTGATGAACTCAGATAAAACAAAGTTCAGGTGTTTTATGCAAGCTGGCACTATTTCCATTTTAAATGAATACCTCTGAAATTAGTTGACTAATTCATATACCATTGTGCCAATATCACATCTACTAAAAAAAATATTAAAACCGTTTTAGATATGCTATTGACAGGTTATTCTCTGTGTAGAAATCTCTGATAAAATAAGTTGTGAAATCTCCAAGCTGTCAGTACTACTACGTGGCTGCACCACCATGACTCTAATGAAACACTTGGGAAAAAACCTAGGTAAGAACTATACAAAGATGCTACATGCTCTTTTAATCAAATCTTGAAAGCTGCATCCTATAAAACATCAATTGTACGGCCACTTACCTCTCATCTCACAACCCTCCAAGTAAAACAAACAAGATATGCTGAGTACTACCTTATCCTATGGACTTCTACACATGGACATACCAGTGTTGGTAAATTAAGCAAAAATTTACACTCATCAGCTCTGTGCAAATGTTGAATATTGACTTGAAGATCCCTTTGAATTGCCATGTAATTTGTGCGGGTTGCATTACAGGAAATGCCCCTGTTGCCTAAAATAAACAGAATGGAGATCCACTGGCAGAAATGCTGTATAAGTTGTGCGGGTAGCATAACAGGAAATGCACATGTTTCCTAAAGTAAACAGGACACAGGTTGTACCCCAGCAGAAGTGCTGTGTAAATTGCATGGGTGGCATGCTAGAAAGTGGCATGTCCACATGTGACATGATGGCAGCAGACTGTAGGTGTGACCACAAGAATTTGCATGGGCATCCAGAATATCATATAACTAACAGAAACGAGCGGGGACCAAAAAAAGAAAATAGCTACTAGATGTCTCATCACCCTGGGCTCTGGCTTTGCACTAGACTGCCCAGGGTTGAGAAGCAAGATGATTTGATGCCTTGAGATGGCTCAGTATGAGACTCATGAATGTAGAGAACAAAGCAGAAAAACAGAAGAGGTTTGACCTCTGTGTATGAAGCTCAGCCATCATCAATCTTTTTCACATTACTCATGCATACAGGTAATAAAATGAAAAAAAGAAGCAGATTCTATTTTTATACATCAGCGTTGTTGTTGTCTTTTTTGTATACAAAACAGTCCCTGGATGCCACATAGAGGACTTATTGTTGAAAAGCCTTGATAATTATGATGATGATTATATGCAAAGAGTTAAGGTAATCCATATTGTTAGAATGCCTTAAAAATGATGATGATGCATATTAATGATTAACAAAGTCAACGCATTTGTAAAATAAAATTTGATTTTTGAATAAATTGACCTATCTGACATATTGTCAATGTAATTATCTGTATTTTTTCCATTCTTACACACACGTGCACACACACACACACACTCACTCACATATCATTAGTGACTCAATGTCAGCATGCTAATATTTGTAGCATGCCTTTATATATATATATATATATATATAAATATATATACTTCCAGTCAAAAGTATTTGATTACTTTTAATGAAAACTTTTAATGAAAAAGCTTCAGCATCACAATGATTTTATTTTTAATACTAAATACAAATCTTCTGGAGCCATATTAAATACAAATTAAACTAAAAAAACACAAAAACTTCTTAAACTTTTCATTCATCAAAATGACCCACTTTGGCCACAATCACTGCTTTACAAATTCTTGGCATTCTTTCCTACAAAGACTGGAGGTAGAATGAAGATAGTTCTGCCCAGCTTTCCTGCAAGAGCTGCACTTGTGGGTTGTTTAGCTCTAACTTTTCGGATAAGTTCATCTCACACCAGTTCAATGGGATTTAAGTCTGCTGATTGTGCTGGCTAAGACATGTTAAAGGATGTGCTGTTCCTCTTTGCTTTTAATGTATCTCTGGCAGAGTTTATTTGTATGCTTTGGGTCATTATCTTGTATGAGTAGAAATCCTTAACCACATTCCAGATGTGATCGCACAATGCTGCAGTATGGCGTGATAACCATCCTGATTTAATTTGCCCTTCACCTGGTGCAAATCCCCAACTTTGCAACTGGCAAAAGCCACCACCTCCCACATAACAGAGCCTCCTCCATACTTGTATTTCATATAATAAATAAAACCATTGTTTCATTAAAAATAACACTTTTAGGGTGAGAAACAAACATTTTTGAGGGTGTCAAATACTTTTGACTAGTAGTGTGTGTATATATATATATATATATATGCACACACATAAGTTAGTGTATGATACAGGGGGTTGCAGCTCTTTCAAAAACTGTTCATAGACCCTCCTATTTCATCCAAACATTTTGAACTTTGATTCATCAATCCAAAGGACTTTATTCCACTGCTCTATTGTCCAGTCTTTATGCACCTTGGCCCACAAGTGCCTTTTGACATTGTTTTGCTTCCTCAACTGTGGTTTCTTGACAGCAATTCTACCATATAGGCCAGCTTCACAGAGTCATCTTCTCATAATGAATGTTGACACATATTTTTCACAACATTGGTTCAGTTGTAGAATAATGTTTGGAGCAGTTAGCCTTCTTTAACACAAGCTGGTGACTGATGAAATTGTCCTGTGCTCTTCTTATTGTTTTTGATCTACCAGTCCTACTTTTGGTCTTGTTTTGACCCGTTTCCTGATGTCTCCTAACAGTATAATCCACTCTAGTTCAAGGAATCTTTTGTATTAAAGAAGAAAAACACCTTAAAATCAATTTTTCAAAAGATATCTGGTTATACTAAGGTCAAAGGTACTGAGGAAGACTTATATTTCGTATAATAAATAAAACTGTTGTTTCATTAAAACTAACACTTTTAGGATGAGAAATAGGAAGGTGTTCAAATACTTTTGATTGATAGTGTGTGCATATATATATAAGTTAGTGTAGCATAGAGTCAATCATGCATGGTAAATGTAAGTTTTTTGCCTATGCAATTATCATACCAATTATCATCATACTAATTATCACATTGGCAAGAAACCTACAGTTACCAAGCATCATTGACTCTATGACTATGCTACCCTAACTTAGATAAATATACTCTATCCCTGACCTTGAGCAATATAAGTTAGTTGGCCAACAATAGTCTAGGGTGACCCAAAGGCTCCCTTTCCAATAGCTACTACACAGAGGTGTAGGGGAGGGTGCTACTCCTTTCCCTCGCTTGCTCCACTTTCCCTTGATCTGAACCTTATAATGCAGAGTGTTAATCTAGGAGACATCAAGTACAATTTTAAGTCTTTGGAATGTCTCAACATTGGATTGAACCCCAGACTTCCTGACCATTGGTGAACACTCTAACCATTATACCTGTGGGCAGGTATATCATTTATAAATATAGCAA